>WEDG01003321.1:0-356953 GCA_017591395.1 Schistocephalus solidus | reverse complement strand
CTACCGTCTGTGACAAATCCGATCATTAATTTATCTAGGGCAGGTAATTTGCCTTCCGTGCTATAAATTTAATTCCAGCCAACAGTTCGACTTTCATTTCTGACTTTCCACTGTGTACTACACAGCATAGTGGGCGCAGAGGTGAATTACATGTGAATTGGTTCATAAGGATAGTAAATTTGCGAACGATCAACCAAACCCTCTCCCCGCATCCTCCTGGGCGCGGTGTCATGTCGGGATCTTTAAGGCTGAAGACGGGATTGATGCAGGTGGTTGGTGCGGTGTGAGTCTCTCCCTACGGGTTCAGCCAAACCCTCCCTCTGCGCGTATTGCGCGCACCTTATCCGCGCACAATGTAGCAGGGTGACTCCAAACAGCTAAGACATGAAGCGGGGGTGAGTAAATCTGCCAAAATAATGTCAATTACGTGTCAACCACATCATTGACTTGAGTCGTTCTCAGTTATCTACTGTAAATTCGACACCAGGTGCCGTGTATTTATGTAATTTAACACGAGCTTCGAGACTGGAAACCTAGAATAACAGTTTAACAAACGTAGAGTTGACATCGAAAAGTTTCTTGGTCGTCGCTGCGCAGAATGCGTTTCTGGTCAATCAACCAATAAATTGCTTGCAGCGCCATCTTATTACTATTGACAAATTCACAGACGACCATATAAAGGTTGCACTAAAAACCTTTAGTTGAAGGCTTCCTAATTTGAGGAATTTCCTACGAAAAATCGCCGTAATTACTTGCATTTGGGCTTTGTTGCTCTCGTGATGCAGTCACTGAAACTACCGTCTGTGACAAATCCGATCATTAATTTATCTAGGGCAGGTAATTTGCCTTCCGTGCTATAAATTTAAGTCCAGCCGACAGTTCGACTGTCATTTCTGACTGTCCACTGTGTACTACACAGCATAGTGGGCGCAGAGGTGAATTGCGTGTGAATTGGTTCATAAGGATAGTAAATTTGCGAACGATCAACCAAACCCTCTTCCCGCATCCTCCTGGGCGCGGTGTCATGTCGGGATCTTTAAGGCTGAAGACAGGATTGATGCAGGTGGTTGGTGCGGTGTGAGTCTCCCCCTACGCGTTCAGCCAAACCCTCCCTCTGCGCGTATTGCGCGCACCTTATCCGCGCACAATGGAGCAGGGTGACTCCAAACAGCTAAGACATGAAGCGGGGGTGAGTAAATCTGCCAAAATAATGTCAATTACGTGTCGACCACATCATTGACTTGAGTCGTTCTCAGTTATCTACTGTACATTCGACACCAGGTGCCGTGTATTTATGTAATTTAACACGAGCTTCGAGACTGGAAACCTAGAATAACAGTTTAACAAACGTAGAGTTGACATCGAAAAGTTTCTTGGTCGTCGTTGCGCAGAATGCGTTTCTGGTCAATCAACCAATAAATTGCTTGCAGCGCCATCTTATTACTATTGACAAATTCACAGACGACCATATAAAGGTTGCACTAAAAACCTCTTCACGGCTCAAAAGGTAACTCGCGACCTGATGGTTATAACTTAAAATCCTAGAGTATTGCTGTTCGTACACATAGCTCAGCTGCTCATCTGCGAAAAGCAGAAAAACTCGATGCCACCTACTGGAATGTGTGTAAACCCTACTTCGTATCGTACTATGGGCTGTCATCTCGTAAGCCGCATCGTCTGCGGACGTCTAATGACCTGATACTGCTCAGACTTTTCTCAATCCATAGAAAGGGTCTTAACTGGACGAAATATCTTCTTTGTTATGAGAATCCGCGTGTACCGTGCATCCACCCGGTTAGTTCTCTGATTTTGAATGCGGAGCTGGGCGCGTGGAATATGAGCCAGAAATAGAGGTGTCCGACCACCGCCGTTTGAGCTATGTATACCAACTTCGTTTTAACTGAGACCGTCTGAAATCATTGCGACTACGAGGATATCTCGGGCCATCTAAGAATATTGATGTGGTTTGGGCACCTTCGTCCTTCGCCGTATGCGCCCCCGTGTAACTGCCCTCGATCACCTGGAGGCGTTAAAAAATTAAACTCAAAACGTGGCTCGACACAGTTCGCCAACACATGGAAACAATTTTGGACCCTTGATATCCGGTGTCCGTTGTTGGAGGAAAGAATCGATCGAGTTCTCCAGACAGAACACAAGGTTCTGGCTGCTAACTTGTCTTCATATTTTTGCCAACCTGTTGTTGCAATTTGTGCGTTTCCCGTGTATGCCTTAATACTCTTCTTACCACGTAAATTCGAGCAAAAATGCATATCTTAAAACAAATCCACTACACGAGTGATTATTTACGGTTATGTATAAATTTTGAAGAAATCCGCGGTGCTTGTACAGATTCTGAGCTGACTTAGGCATACCGAATGCTTACGTATCATTAACGCACCACCGTTTCCTTCATATTGACAAGACGAAGCGAAACTACGACAAATAGGTTAACTTTGGCCTAACCAGCATTGCTGCGATAAGTTATACAATTATTGCTCTCAGATACATACGCACACTTAGAGGTGATCCAGAAAGAAAGCCGGGCGTTTTTTACCTTCGTTGTTCCTGAGTCGATGTACACAGGGTCACGTGTATGGCGATGCAACCAACACAGGCGTTTTTTTAATCCCTTTATCTTAAACCTCGGTGCCAGAGTCTAAAAAAGACAACCACTGGCTCTAAAATGTCTCTAAAGCATCTCATATGTATCGAAACAGTGTTTTCTCCCGCATAACCACGGAAAATTCTCGGACAGGTATTGTTTGCTCCGTTTTCACTATCAGCCTGAACTAGAGCTAGGCGAAACCCGTGCCTTAGATTCGGACAGCGTTCCTCTTGGCTTGCGTTGTTTTCATCTATATCTAGTTTGTGCTGGAGCGTTGTCCCCGTCTTCTGCATGCAAGTATCGCTTTTTGAGGGCGAATTAGGTTGCGTTTCCTTGCTGTTCAGTGTACGACTTTGACTACATTACCATGTCACCTCTTTTTAAAACCCCAGTACTCAGCGTTTTACTTTGGACATTTCTAACAAAATAAACCCCTGTAATTTCAGGATCCCTCCGAAACTCCCGCGCCGGCAAGAATCGAAACTAGAGAAGAAAGGAAAGAAAGAAAACGTCGAGAGAAACAAGAACAGGCCAACTACAAGCTCGAGCAAGATCTAGCTTTGTGTACGTGCTCGCTAGCTTACTTAATTGCTTTTCTTCAGGGAATCCAAAAAAGAATCCTAACGCCACCGGCAATCCTTACAACACTCTTTTCGTGGCTCGTTTGGTAAGTTATAAAATTGTGCCAACCCTTTGACCTTTAGAACTATGACACGTCGGAACACAAGCTCCGTCGTGAATTTGACGTTTACGGCCCAATAAAGAAGGTATTTGGATTTTTTTCTGAATGAAGGTCCCGTCAGATATCTATGATTAAAGATGTATCTACCGGTAAACCTCGAGGTTACGCCTTCATCGAGTTTGAACATGAACGGGATATGCATGGTACGTGGTGGTCCTTCGGTTCAGTATGAATAAATCACGTGCCCACTGTTGTGCTGTCAGCAAAATTAAGGCTTAGAAGAATTTCGGACAGGAAATGAACATTTAATAGGTACTTGGAGCACTACGAATTTAATCAAAATATTGGAACTAGTTTTGCACCGATGGACTAGTAATGAATAGTTGAGGGTTGCTTTGCTATTTGTTTCCGCTGCCGCTGCATATCTTGCAGTCACCAATAGTTCAATGCAGACCTCTAGGATGTCGCGCGCACTTAGTAATTTTTGAACTTCGTTTTATGAAGTTTTACCAGCTATGCAGATAGTCGGTGCTTACCTTTCGCGAACCTAGTGTCTGATATGGTTTTACCACGAGTTCAATCCGTTTCAAGATAATTGGTCCAAGCCAGGTAAGTTGAGTTTTAAAAGCTGCCAAGTAGTCTGAAATGGACTTCTTTAATTGAAAAGCATGTAAGAACAGAAGGGTTGCCTCCTGACGTATAATTTCTTCTTTTTTTGTTCAGGGCAAAAGTTCGCCGGCTTGATCTCCAGCCGCATTTCAGAAAATCATTAGGCACTTTCTGCTCAGTAGACTTGACTAATGGTAAGCTCGGTAAGCCCTATCCCAAGGATTAGGCGGCACTGGTTTGCAGTAAGCTGGTTAGCGACTACTTCTACCAAATATAAAAAGCAATCGTCTTCCGTTTAAGGGAACCCGTAACGCCCTGTTGGTCAGTTTTTATTACTGTAGACTCTGGGTAAGCATTACCAACAGCAAGTTAATTTGCTCATTTTGATGTGCGGCATTTTTGTCCTTATTTCGCATACTCATCTGCCGCCGTTCCCGAAAAAGCTGCTAATAAAGACGCAAACAATCGTAAAATCGATGGTCATCGGATTCTCACTGATATCGAGCGCGGCCGAACTCGTCCCGACTGGCGACCACGAAGACTCGGTAAGTTCATTTTTTGCCGCCTGGGAAGTGAACGCCGCCATTACCTAATTGTTTCCGAAAATTTGTAATTTTATCTTCCCTGAGCAGCCGACCAATTTTGCTGCGTCTTAAACTATTCCGCTTTAGACCTCTTTCGCATTGTTCGGTCGGCGTTCACTTAGCCTCCATGTACATCCGCCCTTCATTTTTCCACGTCACGTGTATTGAGTGCCCCCAGAAGTCGTTCCTTGCAGCCATTTCAAAAAAGGTACAGCTCACCGCTAAACATCAAAACAGAAACTTGCAGATATGCGAGCAACACCTGTACAGGTAATTAATGCCCTTTGCGGATCTGTCAGGTGATGCGTCCATACTTTTTACTATTCTCTCACGACCGGGCCTTGTTTGAGCTTTTGGTGAGGGATGACACCGACTGTTCCCCATCCGATCTGCATAAAAATGGCTCCAGGAAGCGAACACATTACCAGCTGACCAACAAAAACATGCTGTCTCTTTTCAGTTTTAAATGTCCCTTTTTGACCGTTAGCTGTTTTATGTAGGTGTTCGGCCTGTTAACTTTGCAAAGTTGCTTACTGCAGAGTTCTAGCGGCGCAGGCGGTCGTTCTTGGAGGTACTCGAATTGCGCGTCCAGGCTGAGGCTATCGCTTAACTTTGCCATTTGTGTACCGTCTCCCCCAATAGGCAAGGGTCTTGGTAAGTCTCGTAGCGGTCCCAGCGACTCTTCTCGATCTGTCAGAGATGATCGTGATGGATTCAGCAGTCGCGGATCAGGCAAGGATTCACTTGGAAGGGACCGCGACAGAGACAGACATAGGCGAAGTCGATCCCGCGAGTACCGGGACAAACGCAAGCGGAGCCGTGAGTGATATTTTGTTTTACTTTTCAAACAAACAAACCTGCCAATGTGCTTAGTGGTTCGCTGGCAGTTGCTCTCATCCTTTAGATTATTTTACTTAGCATTAGAAAATCCCTCATGCCAATTTCAGGATTGACTCATGTACCACTTTTAACAGATGTTAACAGTCTTAGTACATAAACACGCGTTCCGATATTCAATGACCGACAACGCTCGATAGGAGTGCATCAGTTTGTGTAGCTTGAGTCCAGAAGCGTGTACCAAACCAAGTAAGCTTGTTAATACTTATTCTTTCTCTTGATGTAGGTAGTCGCGAGTACCGAAGACGAAGCCCAGACCGCTCGAGGGAACCGCGTCGCCGTCGTAGTCGTGATCGGTATAGAGGTGATGATATGGCCCAGTATGGTGAGTATGGCGCCGAAATTAGAGCGGAATACAATGGTGACTATTAATCTTCAGCGAATACCCGTTCCTATGTACATTGACCGCACACTTAAAAATTCTTCTTTGTGTATGAAACATTTTATTGTGCTCCAAAAAATTCTAAAAGATCAATGCAGTTGATTACTTTTCATTTCCTCTGGGGGCGTCGCATCACTCGTAAGCGTACTTGGGTGCCTTCCAGTAGCAGCAGGCCAAGATGACACCAATGAACTAAAAAGGTTATGAAGCCAAAGTGGACGTTAACAAGGTTGAAGTATATGAAAGCGATGCGCTGACCTAATGCTAGACGCCGTGAAACTTCGAGTAGTTGGCCAAACTAAATAACACCTTTTGGATTGACTAGAGGGCTGGTTTAGTCGCCGGATTACCGGGGAAACTGCTGATTAAGAAGGCCCTGAAGACCTCTTGGTCCTCCACTCACTCGAGCAGTGTCCACTAACAGTTCGTGTTGTTGCCGCTCTCACATGTTATCGTGCTCATTTTTACTGCTAACCGGACGCCTGTTATCAGTTTCTTCTAAGATCTAGTGGGTCAAGCTTGCCAGCTGGTGCTATCGGCGTTTTGCATCTTGCTTGGGTGTATTAAAGAAGCGTGAGTGCGCGACGCTAGCTTGGGCCATTTGTTTAACACTATCACTGTTCGTCCCCTCTAAGCGCTCGTCACTGTGCAGCGTCCGCATGGATCGCCGAACGACACATAGTTACCCTTGGTAATCCGCTGGCATGTACGCCTGGTCTCGTGCGTTGTTACACTGACCACCCTTTCATGCAGGGCCTTTGGTCGAGTTGCCAATAACTAGACCGTCTTAACCCGAATTGCGAACCGTGGTCACAGCTTCGTCTCCGGAATTTGGGCTTGAGACAGCTGCAGGCCTAATCAGATTCGATCTCTAGTTCCAACGTTTAGATCGAATAGGTGGGTGAGCTAGTTGACCAGTGAAGCGACTACCAGGAGTCGCCGAAGAGGGTCTCTCGATGTTACGCACGACATTGGACGCCTAACCACTGTTTTACGAATATGTACCTCGACCTGACTCATATTTTAGTAGATCAGCGTACTTACCAACGACAGGATTCATAATCACTGATTCGGTGGGTGATGTGATACAGTGTCACTTGATCGCAAAGCTGAGTTAAGAAACTTGCATGAGATGGGGCCTCAGGACAAAATGTGTTACCTATTTGATGATTCGGTCCCTGAATATAAGTCGGTGTTGTGTGAAGGACTGGGCGGGTAGAAACACATGTTTAACATGTCATGGTGCCGCAATCGGACCTGACAGGTAGTCTGCTGGTCCTCGGCCAGCTTAATCCCGCTAGCATTGCCACTTTATTCGTCAGACGTATGTCTGCTTATTTTTAAGCTACTCTTAACCGGAAGTCGTCCTGTTGCCATCCATGAGAGCACCTGGTAGCCGGCAGCTGAATTTCTTTGCATCTTAACGAGTTTTTTTTCTCCAGATCAGCTTAGTTCCTACAAGGTGAGACCCATTATGCCTGCAGGTGACAAGCTCTTCGCCTTGGATGCCAAATCACAGGTAGCCGACGTACGGCATAAGGGCAATTTGCCGAGGTTATGCATCTAATAACTTAAATTATCTGAAACTCAAGCTACACACGTTGGAAAGGCCTGCGGGTCGGCGAAGTTAGATCTCACGCGTGAAACTGTCCTCAGTAGATCACATTTCATGAACGAAAAGTCTTGAGAAAATCGATATTTATATTCCCAGTCTTGTAGTACGTGACTAATCGGTATCAAGTTTGAAACTATCGAAATATCTACCTACACGATGCGAAGCAGTTGATTTTCGACCCCGAAGTTCTTTCGTGACTAAACAGCAAGGACAGCCGGCGTCCAAACAAGTTCTGTCCATGCCATAAGCGCAGAAGTGATAATCTCAGCTCGTCTGTCGGAAAAAAACAGTTTCTGAAAGAGAGGCATACACCAGTAGACCTAAAAACTCAACGAGCACACAAACTCCGACAGAAAATAGGCCCAATGGACTTTAATGGCGTAGCCCTCCATCTGATGCGGGCCAATCCGCAAGTGGCATCACGAGGACGCAGAGAATTTGACTAGGTTGTACCCGTTTTTTCTCCGTCAGCAACCAGCGCGAGCGCACAGGGCCCAGATTTCGACATAGAAGGTAGATAACCACGATGCTTCACTCAATTCTATAGAGAGCAGCCACATATGGGATTATTAACTCACCTCTAGAAGTGGCAAATTTCACTTTAATTCAAAAAATTATAATGTGTCTCGTTTGCAGTAGATTGTTGGAAATGATGGGAACCACACGAGGAAACATCAGCTGCCAAACCTGCAAATTTTGTGACTGCAACCCCTGCCTCTGCTATAACAGACGTCCCAACCTCTGTTCACATATGACTCGCAAGGCGAGGCAATCATTATCTAAGGCAGACTTTAGAGTGTGGAAGAAAGATGGTTATATTCCTTGCTGTGTTAGAATTGTGTGTAGCTGTCGTGATTAGACGGAGTGACTATGACACGATACCACACCATTCACATAGTAGACACCGCGTCGGGCATATCAGCCGGGCCCTGTAGCCGACACTTGGCCAACGCTCGTCTTATTTCGTGATCAACTAAGTTAGCTTTATTGAGATAGGGGCTGACGACTGAAAGAAACTCAATAGCCTGTGGGCTAGGTGGCTGCCACGTTAGGTCCTGTTTCTAAGGTTTGATTTGGCAGTAAATTACACGAAGTGATTAAACTGTAACAGAGTGGACGAGTAAAAAAACCTAGCAGTTTCGTTAAGGGGTGTGACGGCGCGGAAGTGGGCTACAAATATCCGTGAGATGGTATCCAACAGAACTCGCAAAACCGAACAGATTTATTTCATGGGTAGTTTATCTTAGTCACTTCAGTGAGGGGAACGGCGAGTTAGAGCCTGAAGCTCTACAGCAGCAATGCATTGCAGACTAAGAAGATGGGTCGCGAATTAAAATTCAGATGATGAATTTTGATATAGAGGTGTGGTTTTTATGTGTGGGCATGCACAACTAAAGATAAGTTAACCGGCATATTCAATGGACCGGTTGTCTTCTATCAGCACACGCGAACATGAGCAAATATTTTCGAGAGACAGGAAAAGGTTATCTAAAAATCCAGGACAAAGGTAACCAATCTCGAATGGAACATGAGGAAATAAAAAACAACGAACGCACGCCCATTTATAACGCAGGTACAGTCAAATGCGATTACTTTGACAGCGCATTTTAACCTCGAACAACATTCATGCAGTGTAGACCTAACTACACACGAGAAGAGCAAACAGGCGGATTGCTGCACTGGTAGATAGTTTCCTTTGCCTAAACTATCCCCCGAAATCGCATTTTAGCACGTATCTGCACAGATAACAGTGCCGCGAGCAATACCACATTTTAAGTACCCTTCGGTCTTCCTGTTACGAGGGGTTTGCACATCCGAACTCAAATTCCATTTTCCAACCAAGGGTGGTCCAGCCACTAGAAACTGAAGTTTCACTATGGATATCAACCGAAGCCAGTAAGTCCGTTCAGCTAAGCTCATGTCAAACCGAAAAAAACCATGACTGCACCTGGAGAACCAAAGGTGTCTCAATCCAAATAAAAATGACTGCCTTGGTTGTAAAATCTTTAGGAATACGTATACTCTAGCGAACAAATACATTTCTTAAATACTATGCGTGCGATGGCGAGGTTTGGACGATCGTCGATGCGGACAAGAATAAATGAATGGCTAGCAAAAAAGGAAAGGGAGACTGTTTACTCCTTTTGCTAAATCACATTATTTCAACGCGAAATGCTGCCTAATTTTGTTGGCAAAAGGCAGGTACTGGATGTGGAAAAACAAGGAGGCGAGACATACAAGAACATTCATAATACCTAGGCTGGAGGAAGAATATGCTTTCTGCATCACTGAAAGACACTAAATACTGTCTTCTCAAAAGATACTAGCCCGAAATTTTAAACTATAAGATGTGCTCGTAGTTCGAGCACCGAGAACGATGATGCACGCCTCGGTTCCATAAGCTGGGTGCAATGGTGACATGAGAGTGAGCTTTTTTCATACTGAGGTAGACCTGGACTGCGGCTACTTCAGTCCCTCTCCAATGATAGGCAAAGTCCAGATGGCCGAAGTTGAGCATGGGCGGAGTGAATGACAAAGCTAAGCAGTCTGACTACGCGTGCCCCACCCGGCCTGACCACCAACCAGTATTTACCGAATGACAATAAGGGCGACACAGATCTCACCTGTGTGGTGTCATAACGGCCGCATTGGTAGGGAGACATTGCAGTCTGACCCCCAGTCTTAGGAAGGATCGAGTTGCCATCCCAGTTACAAGTTTCCAAGCCTCGACTGATGGCGCCTGGTGGTACATTCTGAAGAAACAGTGACGAAATTGACGATTCGCCGTCAGGACTGATTGTCTTATAACGATTTCTGACTAGCTCTCCTGCAATGAAATAGTCTGTCTGAGGCTTAACACCGGTTGGTTAGGAGATGGGTTTCGGCGGCTAAAATATAGCAGTCCGTCTACGCGTGCCCCGCACGAACTGGCCCTTAATTTATCAGAATACAGGAAATGACATGCTTCTCACTTACGAAAAGTTGCACATACTCGTATCTAGTATGTATAGATAGAACAAAGTGTGATGGTCGGGTCCTGACTGTGTCTTCTCAATGAATGTCCAAACGTGCTGGTACAGAGTCGACAGATGGGACTTGAGCCGCGGGTGTATGTTGAGGCTCCAGGCACTGATTTGCCGGTGTTAATGCTATGAATTTGCAGGTGATCGACCAAAATAATACGTGATTTGAAGGTACAGCAGTAGTAATGATGACAAACTAGAACTGAACGAACAGTTCCGGTGAGAGGAGCAATGACTTTGATTGTGGGTAGGATAGGAATAATGTCCTCAATGCTAAAAATGGTGTTATTTTGTATTGTAAGATACAGATTAGTCATGTTGACATCTAGAGATATCCGATGAGACTGATTCGCGAACATAATGTCCTTTGACGATAGGGATATAGTAGCAAGGTTTGGGTACTTGCGCCGTCAGGCGATGGTACTTGAGCCTTGCGAGTAACCATTTTCGCTTTAATAGCCGTTAGTCGATTGGTTACTGTACTTATGACAGTGCGTCTGGTCTGCCTGGTAGGTGCGGTGCTTTGTAGCGCCTCAAGCAGGTGTATGTCTTCGGCCCCTGTCACATACACCGCGCTAGGAATCGTGATAATGGCCTCTTAGCGGATGAAACATACGCACATTCTGTTTCATCGACAACCAACCGTAGGCGCTTGCAAACTCAGTTAACTCACTGGCTGACACCGACTGACTTCCCCATGGCAATGCTGTCTAATTTTGTTGGCAAAAGTCTGGAGGAAGAATATGCTTTCTGCATCACTGAAAAACACTAAATACTGTCTCCTCAAAAAAGATACTAGCTCGAAGTTTTAAACTATAAGATGTGCTCATAGTTAGAGCGCCGAGAACGACTATGCACGCCTCGGTTCCATAAGCTGGGTGCAATGGTGACATGAGAGTGAGCTTTTTTCATACTGAGGCAGACCTGGACTTCGGCTACTTCAGCCCTCTCCAATAACAGGCAAAGTCCAGACGGCCGAAGTTGAGCATGGGCGGAATGAATGACAAAGCTAAGCAGTCCGACTACGCGTGCTACACACGGCCCGTGGCACCAAAAGAGTACAAAAAGAATACGTTAGGTCATATTTTCTATAAAACATGCAAATTTATAAGGGCATCAATACGGACAAAGTTTATATTACTTCACTAGTCATTTTTTTACAGAGTTCGGTTTTTTGCAGGCGACAGAAAGAAGCGCATTCGAAAGCCTGAAATATCTTTGGGATTATGCGGCACGATAATCAGCACTACAACTCCACTTAAGAAATCCTGTCTCATTGAAAACGCTAACGCTTAATGAAATGGGTATGCAACCATCTGCCGGGGGGGGGACTGCAGTTTCGGGAGCCACGGCACAACGGAAAGCCTATGATTTATCCTGCAACCAACGGGCACCTGCCATTTGCGCCGATCCACGTAAAAAATATCTCAGTAACATGTTGTAACTAGGTTACTGAATTTTTCATCTTTATTTGATACTGAGAGTCTAGGTTGGGATTTCCGAAACTACAAACATTTAGAGGTTTCATAAACTCTACGGAAACATATTAACTCGAATACCCTTTGTGCGTATTTTTACCAACTGGAGCTCCTAATCCATTGAATCGCGCTTACAAATATGCTCGGTGCTTCAATGATAAATGACACTAAACGGGTTTATGAGTCATGATCACGTCCGATGTAAACCTCCCCCCTTTTGCTTATCACAGTTGCCTTAGTTAGAAAAATGTCACCCCAACTTCCATTTTGTGGGTTATCTACATAACAGTTTTCCAAAAAAGCTAAGGCACTTTTAAACAGTCCAGATCCGACAACAGTTTGGTCAAACCGCGGAGTTAGCACCTTTTTATTGAAGAAACGTCACTTGACGCGGCTTGTGAGAGAGAGAGCAAAATGCAAATATCGATTAGCATTCACATCCTCTATCTGAAAGCAGTATTAACGATCATCTAACGACTCCTGAATGAGGGGCATCCGGTGCAACGGTGTAAGGGCGATTGTTATTATTCCATGCCACAGAGAAATTCTCCAGAGCTGAAAAAGTCACAGTACCTCGAAAATACAAAATCAAGAGCATCAGTTGCTCCTTTTTTCTAAGGCATTCGAGGTACTGGCATCTTTTCGATACTGAAATTCAAACGTCAACAGACGGGAATCTTTCGTCAGTGCAGAATACACGAAACCCCGGGCAGGTGAGGTTTTAGATGTGGCCAGTCTTCGAGTCAAAGCGAAGAGTGTCTGCGAGCCCGTATGTCACGCAGATACCAAAACTGTTGAAAATCATCCAAATACTGTCGCTAACGTCTGCTATATAAGACATTCAGGCTGGCACGGAGCATTTCAATCATGGATGACTAATGATTGATTTTTACATCCCTTGAAGAGAGATGTCATAATGTGCTGTTTACGTGAAAAGCCGTCGAAGAATCAGTTGGGAAACGACAGTCGCTGAACTGTTAGCTAGTAGGCATTTAAGTGCCCGAGACATGTTCGTTTGGATGACTGATTCCTTACTCTTGTTCCAGTTTAGAACTCCTTTGCCGGGCATACTTACTGTCAGACAACTCCCTCACTATTACAGGAAGAGGCGGAAAAATGGAGCGGGAGGATTGCCTTTAAAAGGGACTGATTCGGCTGTGCTTATTCAGACGTCCAACAGGTAGTGCAGGATGATAAGGTGGCACCAATAGATGCAAAGTAACTCGAGGCAGCTACTATTCCAAGCGTACTCCTCCTTCTTTCAGCCATGCGACAACCTAAGGGCGACCTGGCATGTGAATCAAAAACATGCGCAATTCTTAACGAACGAGGAGACATGAGCACGTCCTCGAAACGAAATTCCTGGGTGCCTCGCCACCTGTCATTCGCCGTTGCCATGCAGATAAGGGGTTAGTCAATCCAAGAATGAGCTTGCGGCTATATACTGTCCATTAGAGTAAACGGCAGGCAATTTAACCGGAAATTCCACGGTTCCGGTAGAGTTTTTCGTCGGTGAGAGATTATAAATGATTAATTTGGTACTTGTTTGCGGACATTCGTTAAAAAACCGAAGAGCATGAGCATCATCTGTTTGTGCTCTTCTCTATGCGTTAGTTGTTATACGCCGCCATGAAATAGCTGAGCGCACCACCCCCCCCCCCTCCCCCAAGGCGGGTATATCTATAGCCATACCTTTTCTGGTTCAATTCACCGCCTCAGGGATCGTGGTCTTGCCTACGTTTCAAAGAGTTTACCAATTGAACGAACGATTAGCAATTAAAGTTCAGGAGGCCAATGCTCTAATCCATTTTATGGCAGTTGTTGAAAAAATCTCTGCCATGTACAGTTATGCAACTGTTCAGTTGGACATACATAGTTAAATTTTCTAGACAACACCGATCAGAAGGATAACCTATTGGGAATTTTCCACCCAGGGCATCTTTCTATTCTGTTTGTTCGATAAAAGCAGCATCAACATTTGCTATGAACCATCGAGGATGCTGGGATTACAGTAAGTGCTAATTTGTGTGTAACAACATGCCGAATTTATAAGCCACTCAAACAATTCCACCTAGACGCAAGTATAATTTTTTGATAAACATATAAATCATTTAAGTATCTGAGAAATATTGAATGTTTCTTGAAAGTTGTCACCTCATAGATGAAGGAAATGTAGTGCACGCAGTGTACATAGACTTCAAGAAGGCCTTTGATAGCGTGCCTCACCAACGTCTCCTATACAAACTCAACCGTATTGGGGTAAGGGGCAAGCTTTTGAAGTGGATCGAAAACTTCTTGATTGGGCGATCTCAGATTGTCCGTCTTGGCGATCAACAATCGGCGGAGGTGGCGGTTGAGAGTGGGGTTTCTCAGGGCTCCGTCCTGGGCCCTATCCTCTTCCTTATATACATTGATGATTGCGTAAGTGGCTTGGACTGTGACACCGCCATGTTTGCTGACGATATAAAGCTTTTGGAAGGTCATCCACAACGCAGATGATGAAGAAAAATCTACAGGCGAACTCGCATCGACTCGAGGAATGGTCGCACAACTGGCTCCTCCCATTCAATGCTACCAAGTGCAATATTCTGCGATTTGGCAGAACCAGCTCAGGGCACCAGAGAATTTACTATCTGGACGACACACCGCTACCAGAGGTAGAGGCTCAGAAAAGATCTAGGAGTATGGATCACGCCCACACTGAAGCCATCGTTCCATTGCTCAAAAGTAGCAAAATCTGCCATGTCAAGGTTGTATCTAATTAAGCGAGCGTTTGCAAAGTTCGACAAAGAGTGCTTTAATAAGGTCTTCGGGATGTTCGTGCGACCACAATTGGAATTTGCCATACAAGCCTGGATACCGTGGTCTGTGAAAGATCACAACACCCTTGAGAAGGTCCAAAGACGTGCAACCAAGCTTGTTCAAGGTCAAAGCTGCCTGCCTTACGAGACACGATTGTCTAATCTTGATCTGTTTCCTCTGGACTATAGACAGCTACGCGGCGACTTAATACAAGCCTTTCGAATGCTGCGGCTTCAGGATTGTTGCCTTGCATCTGGCGACTTCTTTGAGCTGGCCACTACCACTACTTTGCGAGGGCATCCCATTAAACTACGAGTGACAGGTGCAAGACTCGACACAAGAAGGTTCTTCTTCTCCAACAGAGTGATTAAGGCCTGGAATGCTCTGCCGGCCGACATAATCATGTCCCCATCCGTTGACACTTTTAAGCGGAAGTTTGACCAGTACAGCCATAAGTACCACCACGACATCCGAATCTAACACATTTCCTGAAACATATTCCCCACCCAAATGTTTTCGCGTCATATAACATACTACTCACTATGTTTGAGTAACATTATTTTATAATTGTTTGTCCGATGCCCTGCAGTGTGTCCGGGAGATAACCCTTTGTCCAACGTCCATTATATGTCAGCCTTTTTAATTTACAGTGTCACTGACATCAATAGGGAGCTCAAAGGCTTCGCCTATATTTCCCTTAATAAAACTGAACTGAATCTTGATGTAAAAAGTATTGATTAGAACAGCCATGTGCGCAATCTAATATGCTTTATTTGATTGATGCTGCCTATAAGCCCTACCAACTGATTATTAGGCTTAAGAAGAATCTTGGGGAAAAAACTAGAACAGCCTGTATGTTATACCACGCTCCGTGTTGTCCTGTGATAATCGTCACTCACACACAGTCCGCTAATTTTCCCTGTCTGAAAGCATGTCTGATGATTTCTGTCGATGGTTTATCGACAGCTGTCTACATTACAAATTTTGGCTGAACGATATTTCTGATAAACTACTTCGTGTAGCCAGATGACGAACCAGGGCATGAAAGAGAAAAGACGATGCACAATGTTTGCTTACCTCAACAACAGCCAGAGCTAGAAGAACAACAAGGATGATGAAGAGGGTCTCCCTTAACTTGTCAGAGATCGCTGCCATACAACCCTAGAGGTAGTGTTGGGGGGACGTGGCGAGAAAAAATACTAATAAGAAAATTAGAAAAACCAAAAATGGCATAACAAATGAAAAACCGTAGGTCTGCCTAATATACATGAAAGTGTAGATGCTATAGGTTTTTCATGACAGAAAAACTACGCATTGGCCACAGACGGTAAGGACTCATAAACAGCTGAAGCCAGGGTACAAAAACAATTATCGAGATCTGTTGCCTGCACGAACGCAAAAATATGACAAAAATATAGACCGGTCGATAGTATTCGACAATTTTCGGACGAAATATCTTGCTATCTGAAGTGGCCAACGCTCAGCAAAAAAGAAACAAAAATTTGGACTTGCTGGCAACAGGGACGGAAATTGTTTACTTATTTATAAAATTAATGGACTTCCTAAGACCGAACATAAAACGAAACCAAGTGAATTTAATGTACATTAGGAGAGCGCGAAACATTTAAAATGGCGAAAAGCGCATTAGTGACTTCCTATATTCAGGGCAAACATCGAGGTTTGTGAAAGCATTGTCCGCAGTTGATATGGAGAATACGTCAGTCAGGTGCCCTACTGTATACAGGAGAAAGTCCAGTTATTCAGGCCATAGCAAGCCTACATAAAGTTTAAAAAAACACTGTAAAAATGAGGCCGGCTGTCTGCGTTCATCCTTGAGTTGCTACGCGTCCATAGTGACCAGTTCTAGTTATCTGTAGCAGAGTTTAGATGTACACTAACATAAACGGGTACACATTCGATCTACTGATAATATTCGTTCTCTTGCAAATTTGATAAATAAGCGAATTTCACACAGTTAAATGCATTTACTTTGCATTAGGAAGTTATCCTCGGACTAAGACTGTATTTCGGGCATCATCTTCTGCCTGGGGGAAGATTCTACTTCGGAATCCCTTCCGAAGTCAACGCGGTTTTGACACAAACACGAGTGACCAGCCAAGAGAGATGAAAACAGTACGATGGAGATATGGTACATAAACTACACGTCATGAGCGACCGTCTAACAAAGTGCTTGAAAGAAACAGACAATCACCGAGAGGACAATCAAACTGGGGCGACAACCTCGAAAGACCACAAGACCTGATGACTATCACTGTGCAGGGTAATCCACACCTAGCACATTCGGATAAATTGGAAGAACGTCTCAAGACCAATGCGATAACAACATTGTGTCTGATGAAATCGAGTCGTTTTTACCTCTCCCAAATACAGCAAGCAAACTTGAAATAGTCTGTAATTTTAGTAAGGAGAAAAGTTCGTAGCGCTTATTATGGGAAACAGGAGAAATACGTACAGCCGTAAGAAGTTGAAGTTTCACACCCAGCGACCATCTTAAAATTATTTTTTTCTACGCTGATAGGGCTAGTTTTTTAATTAGTCATTTCTCGCACTTGTCATTTTTCGTGGACCCAAACAGTTTTTTAACTTCAAAAGTATAATGCAATTTTAAAAATTTCGAGTCCAGATGAATATTCAGATGGCAGAAGAACGCAAACCGAAATATCGCCCGGATAAAAATCGCACACAGCCATGATCAGTCCGAAGGTGAGGAGGATGCCAAACGCAAAGAAACACGGAGCCAGCAAAGAGAGTGCGCACTCTGCGCTAAGGACAGAGTGCAGATATACAGCCAATTAGAACGGAGAGCAAGCAATCTTTGAGGGCGATGTGCGCAGACTTTCGACTTAGCCGTCATAGAAATGTTGCACGCATAAACGAGAAAAATTGCAAGAAGTCTAGCAGAATCATAGTGGACCAGTTTCTGAACTAGCAGGAATATTGACGATATCGAGGAATTACCATGGAGTAGAATCTTTAAAATTATGTCCAAATGGAAATCGTGAATGACTTTGAAATTTTAGAAGCGCAAAATAAAATAACTTAACTTTGGTAAACGTAAACAATTATATATAGAGATCAAGCTAAGGAAAGCACGTATTCTGACACAAGTTGATTTCGTAGACGCCAAATTGTTAGGCGACGCCTTCACGTCTATAACCTGCCACCGCATAACGTGATTACGAGGGAAAGAAACATAGTGAACTTCGGATTGGCTAGGGAGCTCAACTAAAACATCCACGAGTAAAACAATTCAAGTGATGCAGAAGTGTGGCGACGAGCAGTTTCAAGTTCTGCTAACATGAACACAGGAAAAATATTATCGTTTTGACATTGAGTGAAATTAATTGCTAAATGCACGAAAAAACAATTGAATTCGATTTAAAAACAAAAATGGAGTAGGCAAACGGTTTTTTAAAAGAGTATGTAATGTGCTTCGATTACTTTGGACAAAACTGCAGCACGAGCCACGAAGAAATGAAACGATAATAACATAAGTATGCTTGTAAAGAATGCTGTTTGAATTGGAAAGAATATGATTAAAGGTCACTCGTCATAGTAGCACGAAAATTAGCAATTAAACATACTAACTAGACAGAAAGGCATAACGATTCCACATAAGCAGGGCTATACTAATGTGCAAACCCTCAAAAGTGACCTTCTACGAGCGACAAAACGTGGTGTGAAAAATTCAAGACAATTGATGATTTGATTGGTTGTGTCGAAGCAACTGACAATACTAGCAGCATTATTGACCACTTAAATATAGAAACAGTACGGAAACCAACAAAATGAATAGCGAGCCCATTCCGGGAGGATAACGCCCTACACACCACAAAAGGCCTGCCGGCCAGGAGGCAATCCGTGTCACCTCTAGGAGCTTAGAATTCGTGTTAGAGCCTTTCAGATCAGCATGCATCCAAGTATTATAGATGCGAACCTGCTTAATTAAGTAAAGGTAGCTTATGAACTTCACGTTACATTCCTTTAGCAGAACAAATATCCTTTGAGGTACACAGCAGATGTAGAGTAAGAATGAGTTCGTAGGAGAGATTTATGGTGAAATTATCCTCATAGATGGAAGATTTTTATGAGAAATGAATAACTGCTTAACCTGAGTTTGTTGCGACAGTGGATGATATCAACAAATAGTAGAGCGGTTAAAGGCACGAAATCACGAAAGAAATATCGTCTCCAGTAACACGGCTGTAAAACGCCAAAAAAACAAATATAAAGGAATTATATTGGAAAGTAGAATTTGTTTGCGGCCATCAGTTTCAAATAAGGTAATGGAGCAGAAAAGAACCAACTTAACAAACATGGAATAGGCAGTGCCGCGCAGTACCGTTTAAAAGGTTATCAGGATGCACGCCTTTAATAAATCAGAGAAAAAGCATTTTAATAAGCATTCGAAAATATTCGCATATATATCGGATTTTTGGCATGCGAACGTCCCCGTTACCGAACACAGTGCACTATTCAGCAATTTAACTAGTTTCTTAGGCTATTGGCGAGGCGAACAGACAGAAAATGTGTTGGTGGCCACAAGGAAATCGTCCCACTGAGCAGAATGATTCGTAGAGTGGGGTGTAGCTTGTGAAATATACAGGTTTATTAAGTTGGATGACCGAGGCTAACTGGTCGGAGATGCCGGTGTTGAATTAATGTGCTATATCCAATGCAGTTTTACAGAATTAAGCCAACTGCATATTGCGCGTAGTTTATAATTAACAAAAAATAAACTAACCACGTTTCAAGACACTTTGACAACTTTTTCATTATTTGATGAGGCAGAGTTTCATTGAAAGAATCCTGGATTTTGTTAACAAACGAAACCAGGAAAATACAACGAAGTTAACTTTTGGTGTCCTGGAATTTTGATTGGTTTCAGCTGACGGTATAAGTTAACCAAAAGGGCCTGGGAGCAACTAGCAATTTAACTCGGCGTAAGTTGCATTATTTCAGATTAATCACGGTGATAACTACGCCATCTCGGGCAATTAAGAGATCAACCTCTATTTAAGTGCCTTTTGGACTTCGAAACCTAAACATTCATGTGGATTTGTCACTTTCAGCCAATAGGCCAAAATTACATTAAAAGGCGACGCCCACTAAAAATAAAAGCATGCTGAGTTGGTAGACCAGTTACGGCAAATGGCCATTCTAGGGAAATTTAAATAGCATACTACCTTATATTTTGTATGGAACCAAACACAAACAGTCAAAAAAACGGAATCAAAATAATCTCAAGATTTTATAAATCAAGAAGTCCTTACATATAAAGTACTGCAATGCTTTCAATAATGAATGCTAAACTTCTACCTACAAAAGTTGTAAAGCAAAACTACTTAAAGTAACAGGCTGACGGAGACTAGATGTAAAATAGCGATGTACTACAAAAAATAACCAAACACCTCGGGCAACAACATATCTTTGTCACTGTACACAATTGTGGAAGCTTGTACAAGAAACACGCCGTCTACAACATGCATGTTGCGGATGTGAAGAGCGCTACGATCCTCGAGACCCCCTTTCGTCATTTTCACCTGAAGGCTAACTAGGCAGGCTGAAGAAGCTGATGAGACATCTATGACGACTTCTCAAATAAAAAGTGAGACGTTTGAGCGAGGTGAAAGTAAGAATATGTGGTCCAACGAACCCTCCATCAGCTAAGTTGCTGCATAGACATAACTTTGGAAAACTTGCAACAGGATACGACATTTGTAAACGATATATGATTTCACGTTAATATCTCGTCAGGCGATAGGATAGCATGTATTAAGAATATAATTTGCGATCGCGGTGTATGCTCTCGCTAAGTATAGTACAAATTCACTAAAAAGTTCTTCTTACTCTGATTACTCAAGGACATCATGAGTCTATAAGGCAAAATAATTCTTAAACGGTTGAAGCCGGATCTTCCTGTACCATTGATCAGCACCCTCGTTCAGAAGGCCACGTACAGTGATCGCAAACCCCACAAGAGCAGAGTTCCCATAGACAGCGGTTTTTTGGCACCGTAGGGAGGAAGTCATCACAAATATTTCAATATAGTACATTCCTTGTTTCGATATTTTTAGATATCCATAAGGGTAAAGAGGCTACTCGTGAATACTCATAAAGACAGCGTCCTTCTTTATATGACGAGGACCTCTAGTATGTTTACCATTAATTTAGTTGCCCCAAATTTTAGGATTTAAATGTAATTGACATGGACGCGAACGAGTCCACTAATACACCGCCAACTGCGGACCGTTCTATCAAGATTTTAGGATCTTGTGCTGCTGCGATGTCCCTTAAGCTCTCGTCGCACCGCCAGCTGATATATATTTGGCGCACTTTAGCAAGGGAAAAGGTGAAAGACGACCCCTGACGGTTCAAACCTTCGAAGCGATAATAGGCAGTTACATCCTGGTTACGTGACCATGTAATATAGTCGCCTTCAAGAAGTGGACAGTCAAACATATCTTAAATTCGGTGTCCGCCTTCCCGAGGAGTGTGAAAAAGTTCCAGAAAGCCTGCGGTAACCGACTTCAGAAATTTCCTACGAATCTCCAGTCCGATGTTAAAGCAAACTTATCTTGTCTTAACAATTATTCACCATAGAAGAAACATTGTTTACTATAGAAGAACGACCCAGAGCATCCTCGGAGTCCTCCCCTGTTCCATTTACCTCCAGGAAGCTCTGAATGGGCTTTGCATAACAGATTTGGTCATATGTACACATAATTAATATTTAATGAGCTATAAAATAAAATTGTAGAAAAAAACAGCTTCTACCGTCTCCATGACAGACGATTTTCTTGTCTATTACAAAAAGATAGCATTTTAAAATAAAAGTATAGTAGGGGGTTTAAATATAGGCGTAGAAAACCAAGGTTAAATTATAACAGAATATAGAAAAGCACGAGAAGCGCACGGAATTAGTTTTGCACACGAGGTTCTGCCACTTCCTTCGTACTCCGTCAATTTTCTATCGGGTTGATATCAAAATATTTGGCTCAATTCGACATCTAACCGATATCAATTTGCTATAAGAACATGAAAAATGATTGCATAGTTTCACGTCCAAGTCAGCTTGAGTTTTCAAGAGCTATCAACAAACACAAAGTAAATCCATGTGCGCACCTAAGTTTACACTGGATAAAAGCGGAGAAGACAAAAAATGTCCATAATAAGGAGGTTACCAAGCGAGGGCTTACCCCGTAATATATATTTGAGGGATGTATAATGCTACCGCAATTTGTATATGGTGCGATGCAACACGAGAAAGGTACATGCTTGGGTTTCGTACTGTTTTTGTTCACTTTTTCGCCAGACGCTTTCTCTGCGTAAAGACTATGGGCCCAGTCTCTATAACTTCGAGAACCACAGCACTGAAATTCTTTGTGAAGACCATTTACAGCATTGAAAATTTTTTCGTTTGTTTCTTCGTACTCATTGACCATAATTGACGTTAGGCGGTCGGCGTTCCAAGCGTAAGATGCCTGGAAATAGCCAAGAGCAGCACCGACGGCCCCAAATTGGATAACGAGACAAATGGTAAGAAGAATTGCATACTAAAAGACTTTCAGAAAGCAAAGGAAACTACCCATTTCAAAAGTCGAACTTCTCCATTAGAAATGGCGAAAAAACCAAAAATGCACACAATTGTAAGAAGGATCCCTAACGATATCATCAAATAGTTGTTAATGAACGCTATTTCCCCAAGAAGCGCAGGAAAACGCGGATTTCTCACAATAGTAAAGTACGAACCGAGGCAGATGAAGGACAAAGCGATCGTCTGTAGATGAAACAAAACTATAGCTTTAAACTGATAATACATTACCATTATTATAAGAGTAAAAAATATTAAAAATGTTTTAACCCAGCTTGGAGTTAATGCACAAGACTTCTTCTTCAAAGACTTCTGACCATCTTGAGGCGTTATGAGGCGATCACTTCGACGCTGAGGACTTGACGTTTCCATGCTAAATGGCCAATAACCGCACGGACAAAGTGAAAATCAACCCACGCGCCCCCAGCCTTCGGAGATTTCTATTTATACGAACTTTGCCCGTTGTTTACACCTAAAAGTATCTGCCAATAATAATTTAGATTTTGATTGATGTAAACGCGGCAATTTTTGCGTAGCATGCAGGTCGTCCCGTAAAAAATAATAAGTGTATTGATATTTTTTTAAAATACCGAACAGAAACAGTGATAATATCATTCCTTCTAACCGATTACGTTCAGAGGTCCAGCATGGCTTCAGACAGAATCGCTCCCGTCTTTCCAGGTTATTGTTCTCCACAGAGCAGTGGAATCGCGCATTGAACGAAGATGATAGGGTTGACGTCATCTACACTGATTTCAAGAAGGCATTTGATAGTTCCCCACGCAAACGTCTAATGTATAAATTATCTGAAATTGGCATAAGAGGAATGCTGCTGACATGGATCACATATTTTATTACAGGAAGATTGCAAATTATGTGCATCGATACCTCGAACTAAACACCTACTTCAAGAGGAGCTAAACCATCTTAGCAACTGGTCTGCTCTTTTCCCCTCTTAAATTTTAACGTTGGAAAGTGTGTGTTCCTCAAACTCTGTACCAGAAGGACCAGTGAGGAGGATGATTCCTACCATTACATTCTCAATAGGCAGCCCCTTTCAATTGTCGAGGAGCAGAAGGACCTCAGTGTTCTTATAAACTTCTCTCTCAGACCACCTTCACAGTGTTTTAAGGTCACTGAACGCGCGACAGATGTCTTATTTGCGCTCAGATGTAGATTTGTGCAGATTGATACGAACTCTTCCGAAAATCCTACGGGGCATTTGTTCGATCTCACTTGGAATATGCCATCCAGGCCTGGCGTGCGTTGTTTAAGAAGGATTATCTACAGCTGGAACGGGTGCAGGCGAGGGCAACGAAGATGTTCAAAAAACTTATTAATCTGCCTTACGAAGCCAGACTGGCTGGACTTGATTTGTTTCCTCTCAATTACAGGCAACTATGCGATGACCTCATGCAAACCTACTGGATTGTCTGAGGCCATTTTTGCCCTGGAATTTTCTGACTTCTTAGATTTGGTTGAGACGGACCATCTGAAGTATCTTCCCTTTAAACTGCAGACGTCCATTGGAACGCCTTTTTGCAGAGGGTCGTTGGAGCATGGAACGGACTCCCAGAGGAAGTGGTCCTTTCAGAAACTGTTGACACAAATTTAAAAGAAGATAATCATTGGCCAAGAAACTAATTAACAAATAATGAAGGTTGTATCAGTAGCAGCAGCTTGCGCCTGTGCCCCACATATCGATGAACCTACCTTTTCATTTGTCAGATTTATTGCTGTAAACATTTATTTTATTGATATTTTGGTTGTGCGTAGGGAGCTGAAGGGCGAAAGCCGGCTTCCCCTAATAAAGTGACTTAAAGTTACTTAAATTGATTCATTTTGTAACCCTGTGTAACATCCGTAGACTTGCGGATGCCCACTGTCTGGACTGTGCTGGTTGCCTCGCTGGCCGGATGCTCTTCAGTTACGTCCTTAAATTCGTCGTCACCCCTACACATCTCTGACTCCTCCTAATTTTTCTCAGATACCTCTTATAATAATTCGGACTCGATTCGGACGTAAATCGGATCCGACCGTACGAATATCCAGACGCGAATTGTATCCGACCACGGCCGCCTGATTCAGACTCAAGTCGAATCTGAAAAACTCGTATCTCATTTTTATCTGCTTAGCGGAACTCCTTTCTCCTTTGGTAGACCCCCATACTAAGTAAACGGTTAAAAACGATCCCCATTACATTCTACTACAATTTTTAACAATGATAAGGTGACTCTCGAAAGACTGAGAACGGAAGTAAAGCTTATTTTGTTTAAAAAATGTTTAAAAATAGAGGTGTACAAAAATAAGTCTGATAATTGTCTGTTATTGAAGACAAAGGTCTAATCCTGTGTCGACGGAACCCGTGTTTTGTCAGCCGGTTCATTGGTTCTTCCGTCTAATTTGAAAAGGCAGTGAAATTAGTCTGTGGGTGAGTAAAAAATGATATTTAAAATTCTAATTAAAAAAGCATTATAATCAGCAGAAATTTTAATGTAGGCAATTTTTGTTGACGATGTTGATAATTAAATTTGAATAACCATCAAGACTCTTGCCGAGGGCAGCCTTAAGGCCCCTTTTGTGAAGCCTATCGTATGTCTTCTTAAAGGCATTCTTGAAAGCAATTTCCAGCTGTAATTTTTCGGTTTTTTGTGGATTATTCCTCCTATTAAAAAGCCCTATGGTACACACAATTAGGCAATTAATGAGCTTTTTCTTACCCAAAATAACAGAATTTAGGGGAAAAGTAGAAAGGCCTTATTGACCTGGTACCCAACGTAGAAAGTTAAGTATTAGGTCAAGTCATCGGTATAAAGGGCCAAAAATACGCGATTAGTGAAAATGCTGACGCTATCACCACCTAGGGAGGCCAAATAGGTAATTTAGTAAGAAAGTTACTAATGTGCAGGCTACCTACCAATTGCTCCCTGAATGAATTTTCCACCACGACTTCGTAAACGCGTCTACTTCCTCAGGGGTCAACAGTGATTTTAATAGGTGACCTCTTGAAGACGGCTGGGATGCATGGGTGGCGCAGCTCCCCAAATGCTCCTCCTGACGTCACCGCAAAGCATCCACATCTATCTTGAGGTCTTGTAAATGCCGCATTTCTTGTAGATAGCATTGCACGCAGCATCGACGGCACGCTTAAACCGATGAATGCCACTGTGGTGTGGTCCGGTGACCACGTCACCATTTTCGGTAGCGCCAACTGACGTCTAGGAAGATTTTCATATTAAGATAGGGGCTTACCCACATATGAGGGAGACGGCGCAATAGGCATAGTTCAACTGAAATCACTCCCTTCGGTTACTTGGGTGATAGTCGGCATACCGATGAGGATGACAGTAATGGCATCTCTGTAACGGGCAAGTTTGTGTTTTAATTGATATTTCATAGTTCGTTTGGGATGTCCATTATACTGTTCTTCATCAGACATAATTAGTTACAACCCAACAGGAAAAGAAGGGATTATGAAAGTAATAACTATTTAATCATTCACTGCCTCCCTTCACTGTCCACGAATCAATAGCTGTGGGACTGTTGGGTTGTAGGATTGGTGGACAGCGACCATTGAACAGTGAGCGTTACAGTGAAAACGAAACTCTTATACGAGAATATGAGGGAAATTTACCGTCCGATGCGGTTTTAAAAATCATAATCATGTCTAGGCATGCTTTGCAGAGTTCATGATCTTCAAGGATCTTCAAGCCTTCGCTCAGTGGTGTCGCACATGGCACTTTTCGCTCTCTTGGCACAAATGCTCCGTTATGGTTAGTTGTGACAACCATCAGCCTCATCTAAGCATAGACGGTCATGACTTAAATGTGCCCGGGTTTATAACGGATTTGGGCATAGCATATTCTAGTAGTCTTAATCTGTCAGAGCACTGCGCCCTGATTGTCTCTAAAGCACGCCAAACCACTGGGTTTATTCTCAGAAATTTTAAAACCCTCAATATTAGGACCAGCCTTTATAAAATGTATGTCAGACCTAGTCTGGAATACTGCTCGTTTCTATTTAGCCTTCTGCACGCGAGTGAACGGAGGAAGATAGAATCAGTCCAGCACTTCTTTACTAAAAGAGTTATTACTTCAGAGCACAGAAACCTGTCCTACCAACAACGCTGTTAGCTTACAAGCCTCGACCCGTTGTGGCTTCGTAGATTACAGAAGGGATTTTTTTACTGTTCAAGCTTTTAAACGGTTTTACCTTTAACACCCCTTACATCCCTGAGGCAGCTCGACCACTGTCAGCGCACCAATCATAGAGATGTATTCTTATTTCTTCCTTTGGCACGCACCGTTAAATACCGTCAGTTTTTTTCGGTAAACGCTATAGCAATCTGGAATAAACTACCCAGAAGTATTAAAAATTCAGCAAAACTATCCTTTGTTTTACGAGAGCTGTCACTAGTTTTTCTACATTCAGGGCACCTTCCACGAATTTTGGGTGCTGATTCTCTGGAAGCTCTCTTCCGTTCTGATGGCGTCCACGGACTCTGAATCCTATGCCGGACTTCATACTGAAGGCAATATTGCTGGCTCTGCAGTCCGTAATCGGGTTATTCCTCAGTCTACAGCTAGCAGCCGCTCGCCGGCATACTTGCTGCTAGTACAGAAGACCAGATCCACAACACCGAAAGGAGAAGTACTACACCATGCACCTGTGTCAACACTTCCCTGTCCTAAACTTTAATCTGTTCAACAAGCTGCAGTTTTTTCTCCTGAAAATACTTTAAAGAACGATCAGGAGTTTTTTTCACTGTCAGCTTGACCCCCTACTGTATATATCCCTTTTGACCTTGCCTGTAAACTGGCAATAAATAAATAAATAAATAAATGATGCCAGTCCCCCGTGTCCCGTCCTCCAGTTATTTCGACTAGGACCAGGTGACCGTCTATGGGGAAGCACGCGTATTTCCAGACGGTGGTTGGCAATGGGCTTGTTTTGAGTACGTTCCATAATGTAGCTTTATAAACGTTAATAAATGAAGAGTTTTCAGGATAATCAAAAAATTCCTCAACATTTTCATACTTTACAAATACTAAGCCTATGTCTCCACTCGGATAGCGGATAATGTTCTGCACACACACTAATTTACCGCCCACCAGAAGTGATTCATCCGATGGCGTCGTACCAATTATTAAACTATTGTTCTTGATAAACGGAAAGTGTATAAAAGATCCACCTGCTGGTGGTAGTTGGCCGTCACGGTGTTCATAGGTAAAAGTCTATTCTAATCGACCAGTAAACGGCCACCGCTCTGCCCACAACTCTCAAGCGCTCCGAGAAGATATAATATACTCCTCTATCTACATAACCACTTTAACGCAACACCTCTCACAGCCAAAATAGGCATTTACATTCTTAATTTGTTTAATAAAAGCTCTCGCTTGAACATGACAAATTACAGCAGCAAAATGAAACCCCAGAGTACTTTTGATATGTTCAACACGAAGACCATATCTGGCCAAACATATTAACACTTTAGTGAGGGGCCTAAATACATTTTGCCCATCTGAAGGCTTTCCATAACCAAAATAAATTCCAACAACGAATATTTAACTAACTTACTCAACACTGCCCATTGCCGTTACCGTTTAAATATCACTTGACCCACCCAACTGCGTTCATGCGTTTGCAGATAGGTCCGAGTTCAGCCTTATGATTATCTTTAGAAGACTGCCCATGACCTCGGAGCCTCTCCGCCGTAGGTTCCTCTTCCATTGTAGGAGTGCTTGAAGCTTCATTAGCGGCCACATCAGATGCCATAGTCATCCAAATTATCTTTTCATCAGCAGAGAAAATCTGAGAGTCGGAGTCATCCTATGACGAAGTAGAGTAGGAGGTCAGATGCCACAACGATGAAGATGAGTTGGACAGATGCATTTCATTCATATTCTCGGTAACTTGGCGTTAGACCTCCAGAAAGCCTTGTTGGGCCCGCCTTCTAAGTGTTCTTGTTGATATTGGCCGCCAAATACTACAAAAAAGGAAAAATGGTCATTCTAAACTGAAGAGGAGTGTAGGAAGTTGAGCGTCCGCCTCACAGCAAGAGGGCGCAGGAAATGTCATAGCAGGGAGCGCGCGCGATTGACAGCTCAATGTCTGATCGATTTGCTAATAATGCTGCACGCAGTCTTTTGTGTCCTTAGCCACGCGTAATCGAGGGGCACCGGCAACCAAGCGAATTCAAGCTTCAATTGAAGAACAACTGTTCAAGCTTCAAATCGTATTTCATTGCTATTAGGGATACTGTTCAGTCCTGCGGAGATCTCCGGGGATTGTTAGAAAATAGATGATTCAATTCAATTAATTGAGGCGAATAGGCATGGGCCTTCGAGTTCCCTATTTTTACGTGAAATTCAATGAGTTATACAGAGAAACCATGTAGGCTGCAAAATTTGAGGTGAACATAAAATATAACAAGTTGAGCGTAAGTCTCGAGGGCAAAGTTAAATTCCTCATGGATCCGGCTTATTTTGGAACATTAAACTGTCAAGGTTGCTTTTAAAGCTTTCTAGCGATTGTGACATGAAAACGCCTAAAGGGAGGGCATTACATGGTTGACCACTCTGACAAAGAAGAAGACCTTGTGCACATCCAGGCTCACCTGCTGGACGCAGTTTCACTGAATCACCTCGGAGCTGGGTCATGGCCGCAAATTCAAAGAATCCGAGAAGTAAAGGCACAAAACCAATCCCTTCACAATGCAGAATGTCTGCCAGGGATCCCCGCTCATTTGCTTTTACCTCAAAGGGCACAGATTCAGATTAGATAGGCGGGTTGGATATGGCAAGGAACTTCGACATCTTACCATTTTGATGGCTCGTCTTTGTACTCTTTCGAGACAGTTCTGATTTTGAACTGTCCATGGTCTCCAGGCTTGTACAGCATATTCCATTGGTGGCCAAATGAATGTTCCAAAGGTCTTAGTGAAGCGATCTTTATCTAAATCCAAAAAACGTTTGCCTGATGGCACGCAACACAGCCATTGCACTATTTGACACTTTCGAGCAGTGAGAGGATGGTTTTAAGGTGGTGGTCGTCAGCACACCAAAGTCTTTTTGGGTTTCCACGTCTTGTAATACTTTAACGTTGAGAAAGTATTTTCTACTCTCGGCAGATGCGGATGGGTTGCGAATTATTGTTCCTTACCGACGTTGAAGCACAAAAGCCAATTATTCGACCACTCCTCCGACTGAGTTAGGTTGACCTGTAATTTATCTTCGTCCACAGAACTCTAAATTACATTTCAGATTTTCATGTCGTCGGCAATCATTGCTGCTTCACAGTCCAGAGAAAAAACTTCTTACGTGGATCGAACATTTTATCAATGGTCGATCCCAACGGGTCTGTGTAGTCGGAGAGCGATCAAAATGCACAGTCATCGAGAGGTCATCTTGAACATAGGAACCACGTATATTATTTGTTCTCCAGCTTGGACAGTTTAAAAACCGTTAACACTTCGCTCGTTCTTATCCTAACATTAACGCTGCAACTGCACGTACGTTATTGCTTTCTGGAAACCGGTAAATTTTATTGTGCCGATATTCCTCAGAGAACTACATCAAATCGGAATTTGTTCTCCGGCTTAGACAGTTTGAAAACCGTTAACACTTCGCTTGTTCTGATCCTGACATTAAAGCTGCAAGTGCACGTACGTAATTGCTCTCCGGAATTTTCGGAAATTTTTCTAATGCCGGATTTCCTCATGAAATGGTATCAAATTGGAATTTGTTTATCACCTCCGTCGACTTTCAACGATTGGAGTTGACCTTATTTTCTCTAAGCATAAGCATTCAGCTCAATATTCGAAAAAAACAAGTTGTTTATCTGAAGGGATAAAACCCCAATGGAACGTGGGGTTTCACCCTCATTAGCAAACAAGTAGCCTTCGTCTACACCTTCAATATCAAAAGTTATATCAGAGGTTTGTCCTGTAGCTAATACAAGCAAACTACGCCTGCTATAGCTGCCAAATCTACTAAACCTAAGAAAACTCCTAGTAAATCTGAATCATTGGCTAATCCAGGCATTAAAATTAGTAATTTCATTACCGATGGGAAACCTGCTAACCCCTCAGCATCTAAAACAGCTGCTAACGCTAACATTCGCTTCTTTCCCAACCCAAAATGTGTCCGAAATCCCCAAATAATTAGCGCTTCTAATTATGTTACCAGTTTTTCGAAATCATTTATTCCTTTTTCAAATGCACGTTTTCCGAAAATTTATGCTAACTTCCCTCAAAATCTCATTTCTATGCCACCCCTATCTTTCAAACGCCACAATATAGCCTTCCCTTCCAAGGTTCTCATCCAAATATGCCGTTTTACAATAATCTCAGTTCTCTTAACACTAACATTTCGACAAATTGTAGACCAGAGCAATTTTGTTTCCCACCTTTCGTTTCTTCTTTCCAGTTTTCTTCTCCGTCACCAAATTATCCTTTTTTATAAATACTGATGAGCGTAACCTGCAGCTCAGGAATACGCTCAGCTTAGTTTCACTCAATACGAGATCAGTTGTAAATAAGATGGCTGAGCTTAGAACAGTAGCCTTTGAGCTTGATCAAGATGTGCTGTGCATCACTGAATCCTGGGCTCACTCTCTTATTTCTGACTCCACGCTTGCTATAGATAATTTCAATTTGTACCGAAAAGACCGCGCTGAAAAACGTGGTGGTGTTTGCCTACTTTATATTAAGTCATCCTTTGTACATTTCCCGTTTCAGCTGAGCATTTCGTCCTTTTCTGGAAATTTATGCTTTGCTTCAGTCATCCTCCTTCACAATAAAAAAGCGTTTATTGGCTGTGTCTATAATACTCCGTGTTATTCTGGCAATGAATGCGAGCTCTGTGAACTATTTGAAAAAGATGCGGACACTCAATTTGATGTCAAAATAATCGTAGGCGATTTCAAATCTGCCAGACATTGACTGGCAGGCAAATTCCTCTCTGCCTAAACATCAGAAATTGGTCGATACTATTAACTTTTTAAACACGCCCCAACTGGTCAAATCAGTTACTAGAAATGCCAACATTTAAGATTTAATTTTTACAAATGATGTCCACCCTCTCTTTATGAATTTTCATCACGATATTTTCACAACTGATCACGCAATAATTCACCGTTGTTTTCCAGTCCCCCTTCTTACGAAGCCTGAGGTTAAATGCAATAACCTCAACTTCACTAACACAATAATGAAATAATAAATAATTTCGTTAGCACTCTAGATTGGCATAGCATATTCTCAATCAACGATCCAAACTTTTTCCGCTAGCTATTGCAGAGCCTTACAGAAAAAATGCAGGCTTATATCCCGCTTAAGATTTTCAATTCAAATACAGCTGCTTCTACTGTTCCGCATTTTCTCCAAAATAGACTTAAAAAATTACTTAAGCAACTTAAAGATTCATCTATAAGCTCTTTGTCTGTTCATTTAAAGATTGCACAAATATTTAAATTAGCATCGAAAATAAGGCTCGTAAGAATAAAGCGTATGGAGGCTCGGGCACTAAGTGATGCCAATTCATCCAAATCTGTTGCTCATATCTTCCATGTTTGGTCATCAGCTAAGAGTCTGAATGTAACTCCGCCCTTACTCGACTGTAACAAAAAATTGGTTACAGACGATTTGGGCATAGCAGAGTCGTTAAATTCGTTTTTTTCCAACCACTTTACCACTGAAACTAGCCCCAATCCCACAATTCCTCTGCTTTCGAATTCGCTTCTATCAACCATTAATTTCTCGCCTTTATGCATTCAAAAGGAAATAGCTCACCTAAAAAATTCACATTCGGTTGGAACTGATAACAATCCAAACTCATTTATTAAACAGTAAAGGGATTTTCCACCTTTACTAAGCAAGTTTTTCTCAGTATTTCTCGAAAATGGTTTCTTCTCCAATTATTGGAAAACTTCTATTATAATACCAGTTTTTAAATCTGGTTCCCACTCGGACATTCATAACTATCGCGGTGTCCATAAAACGCCCTCTCTTGGTAAACTCTTGGAAAAACATATTGCAAATTATCAACTTTTCCCAACACGGCTTCTTACCGGACCGCTCTTGTGAAACCTGCCACATGTCTTTTCTAAATCTACTAACCTCTCTTCGTAATGATAATCTATCTGTAGTAGTTATCTATTTTGATCTAAGTAAGGCATTCGATAAAGTGCCTCATAAACGACTTCTAGCTTAACTAGAAGCTATAGGATTTTGTAGTCCCCTTACTGACTTCATTAGATCACACCTAAATGATCGAAAACAAAAAGTTTTAGTAGGGTCCTCATACTCAAGTGCTACCCCGATTGTTAGTGGTGTCCTTCAAGGTACCGTATTAGGTCCTTTGTTGTTCCTACTGTATATAAATGATATTTAATCGATAGTTAAACATTCTCAATCTTTTATTTATACTGATGAACTCAAATGCGTGTATTCCTTCCTCTAACTCTATGACCGAACGGTGCCTAGAACAAATTCATCCAGACTTAGACGCTGTTTTGGCCTGGAGCTCCACATGGCATTCTAACCTACTTAGTGTCGCTACATGAGTTGTGGGCCTAATAGGCTGCCACAACCTCTTATTTATGAAGGTTGCCCTATGATTGAATGTTCCTCCATCAAGGACTTGGGCTGAAGCTACACCAATAAATTAGATATTTCACCTCATGCCAATAGAATTACGGCCAAATCTGCTCAGATTTGCGGCTTTATTTCTTATAATATCTTCCTTCCTGAAATTAAATTAAGACTTTATCGTATGTTTGTACTTCCCATTCTTGAATTTTGCTGACCTTTCTTCGGTTTGATGAACGAATCTAGCCGTTTGAAAATTGAAAATGTCCAAAGACATTTCACAACAAAACTCCTATTTCCGACTCTTTCAACTACTTCCTATTCAACAAGATGACAGCTAATGAAGCTAAAATGTCTTTGGGTCAGGAGACTTGAAGCAGATTTTTGTCTCCTTTTCCGACTTAATAATAGTTCAACTCTCCCCAAGCTTTCTGTCATTACCCCCGTTAGTCTTCCTTATAACCTAAGAAATACTGCACTAATTATACCTCCCCCTGCATCCTCCACGTGTAAACGCTCTCTCTTCTTTGCTTCTAGGTATAGTTTTCTTCGGAATAACTTGCCAATTGAAATAAGGTCGTTAACTAGGCTATCTGCATTCAAGCAAAGACTACATATTGATCTTAACACTGATTCTATTAACCTTTTATTTTCCTCATCTTTTCCCAGGAGCTTTCCCTATGACTCGGAGAAAGGACCATCGGGAATTTACGTAACCCTCCTGAAACTATATTTTCGCTACCTCGAGTCACCAATGAACTATGATGTCTCCTTATATCACCAGTCATCCAAACGATGACGTCATTCGGACGTACACATTCGGTGGTCCACAGTCTAAAATTCTACCGTTTCTTTGGATACTAACTATCATCAGAATTCCATACTGGATCCTAAGATGCTGAGGAATAATGTTCATTGACGCATTTTCTAATCAGTCAACTAAGTCTTATTAGTCAGCAGAACCCACACCGGAATCGACTTCGCTTGAATCTGATTTGAAGTACCAATCCCTTCGAATCGACCGCAGACGTTTCTACCTCTGTCGAATGAATACTCTAGATCGTCAATAACAGACTAGTCTTGACTCTTACCATTCTTTCCCTGATAAATTCATCCCCATTCTATATAGCTGTTTTAACTTCAAATTTTGCTATTTCGAAACCTTGAAAAACAGGTTTTTTTACTATAAACAAGCTCTTCATTTCGAAAAACTGCTTTTTAAGGAATTAAACAAACCAAAGCAAAAGTAGTTAATGAAAAGATGAGTTTGTTTTAGGTTTATTCCTGTGTTCTAAGGATTTGACGGCGCCCAAGCAGTGCAAAATCAATGAACCTATTTATTTATTTATTTACCTACTCTCAACCCCATCGTCGCACTGTGCGAATATAGCAAAGAAAAGTATGTGTATCTTAGGCGCAATCAGGAGATCCTTCGTTGCTTTTGACGAAGAGCTTTTTGGGCGCGTTTTTGGAACATTTATCCAGCCGGTGTTGGAATATTGCGTTCAGGAGTGGCGCCCCTGTCCGAAACATGACCACGCTCTGCTGGAGAAAGTTAGATGGAGGGCGACGAAACTAGTCAGCGGATTGCAATGCCTACACTATGAGGGCCGACTAGAAAGACTTAAAATTGTTCCTCTCTTTTATAGGCAATACAGAGAGGATATGACCTTAGTCTTCAAACTGGTCAGAGGAGTTGATTATGCATTTCAGATGGCTGACTTTTTTGAATTTACAAACATCACAAGTCTCCGAGTTCACCAATACAAACTGAAAAGAAAACACGCCAAGCTTGAAGTGCGGGCCAACTTCTGTTCCCAACGGGTGATTGAAGAATGGAACAAACTGCCAACTTCGGTTGTTAAGGCTGAAAGCGTTGAAATGTTCAAAAGAAGACTTCATGAATTTTTACTTGATGGACATATATTTAGTCGATAGCAATGATCGATATACTAAAACGACTATCGCCATGTAACATTTGCTTATTTTGGTAGCTTCTATCTGTAAAAAAGGTTTTTCAAAAGCTCTGCGTATCTCCCTTATATATACTGAATTATACTGAATACTGAATTAAAGTTGAAATCTCGTTTATGTACAGAATGAAGAGAAGGGGACCTAGAACCATGCCTTGAAAAACGCCACTCGTGATCAGCTGACGCCTCAAATATCTATTAATTTCTAAGACCTTCTGGCTGCGGTTAGTCAAGTAGGAACCAATGAAGTCAAGGAGAGGAGGCCGGATGCCGAGTGCTTCCAGTTTCACCAGAAGATGCCTGTGCGGTACCTTGTCAAAGGCTTTGCTCAGATCAAAGTAGATCACAACCACTGACTGCTGCTCATTACGAAGGGAAGTGACGAGGTTAAGAAAAGCTAAGTGACACACTTCGCATGATCTTCCAGGTAGAAAACCATATTGCGAGTCGCTGAAGAGCTTATTTTCTAGGAAAAGTCAAGAATTTGATAACTGGGGGTTTTTGAATGCCTCGATAATTATTTAGGTCCGAATGAGCTCCCGACTTGCAGACAGGAAGAATAATAGATGTTTTCATGAGTCAGGAAAGAATTTGTTTAAAAGATAAACTGATAATATATGGCTAAGCAATCGGGGAAAGCTTGGCACTCTCTTGATAACTGAGTTTGGAATACTGTCAGTCCCCAAAGAGTGCGAGTATTTAAGACGAATTATTTGCTTACGAATTAGTTCTAAGGAGAAATCAATAGTGCTGATAACATTCAATGAAAATGCCTGAAACAGCGGAACTGGTTCATATTCCATCGTAAGATGATTTGCAAAGAACACACTTAACAATTCTGCCTTGTCAGAGTCTTCGATAACGAAGTTCTAAGCTTCATTTAGTAGTGGAGGTATTTCATAACCTCGTTTAGAGGAGGATCGACAGCGGGACAGTTAAATAAATAAATAAATTGTACATTTAAGGCCCAGGGAGCCCTGTCATTTCCAACTTAGTATCGCTGTATAAATAAATACAAAGTGGATAATTGCTGCACTATGTGAACAGCCATATGAACAGCAAAATGAACAATATGATAGGCATATCCGATTCAGAATGATTTGCCATTTTTTTAAACAATAGTCAAAAATCTTTTACATATACGGTGAACTAGAAAATAAGCAGTCAAAAAACTCCTATGCTTAAATCGGAGGTGGAATTCGGCGAGCGGACAATTTTTTAAAAAATAGGAGAAAAAACTGCTTCACTAAAAAAGTAATAGCTAGATGCAATGGGAAAGTACTGTGCTGTTGCTGACAACGTATTAGGGTTCGGAACGCTCCTTTTCGTGTGAGAGATAATAAAGCAGTTAGAGCTACTGTTTGTAACCACCAGTGGAGGTGAGAGAGGAGGAAATCATTGAGGACACCAGGGTCAAACGAAGAGGAGACAGTAGAGGTAATGAGATCATCATCGAGATGTCACCTTGCCGACTGCATTGTCCACCATTCAAAGAGGCAAAACCATCAGAACCTTCCTTGATCATCAAATGAATCTGGAGACCATCGTCGGGGTTGCAAAATCAGAGGAAAGTATCAAGGTTGTCAAGATTTGGCGATGCTAGTTTAAAAGGGGGGGACGAAAAAGTGAGCAACAGATTTTCTGTCTGTCACGTGCAAGACGAATCTAGGATGCTAATTCGAAAATCTCTGTGATCCTTAGATGAACAGATAACGAACTAGAAGTTTGATCTTTAAACTGCTTCCTCAATTTCTTTAGTCATTGCAAAATAAAGCAAGGAACAGTGGATTACAAAGCGTAGGGCTTGACAATTCTGGTTGGCACAAATTCCAGGATGCTTTTTGAAACGAATGACATGAAGTCATAAAGACTTACTGCGTCGTCCATAGTGGACAGATGCTGCCAGTCCAATGACTCCAAAAAGTTATTAATTAAGCTCATATCTGCGAGGTTGAAATCATGATAAGAACTAACGGCGCTAGTCTTTTTCGATGATTCAATCGGTAAGCAGCAGTGAATTAATGTATGGTCACTTTGAAAGAGGCCCAGCTAAGAACCAACGAAGAGAAGAGCAAGTTCGTTCGTGAAAATCAGGTCTTTAACATGCTTGGCAGTCGTTGAAGAACGGACAAGCTGGGATCAATTAGAAAAACTAATGGTATCTAGGAATGGCTGAAATCTGGGTGGATGATCCCAAAAAAATGAGCGTACCGTTTTTATGATTTTTTGACTAAAATTTTCAAGTTAAGTTTCACCTTGTTTTGACATCTTTTTAATTCTGCTACCAATGTCCTCATTTTCATCCGATCGGTGGGAGAATAATCCGGCTGAAAAAATACTCCACGATGTTTCGTTCGTAGTCGGAACTTTCGAGAGAGATATAGATCTACTTGCTGTTTGCGCCCCAGGTAGACTTCAAATGGTCTTGGTCGCACCTTATGCGTTTCATTTCTAACGAGAGGCCCCAACTGAAAGATCGTTTTGATTTCGACTATCATAGCGGTTTCTTGTGTATCATCCAATAAATTTTGGAATGTCAGCAGATTCTGTTTTACCCTTTCTTTGGACGTTTCCACAGTAGTCTCTAGGACTCCCTGAACTACCAGACAAAATTAGCTGCGAGGGAAAAAACTTGTTTCTGCATCCAGCTTTCTTTTAGTGATGGAAGGTTGAATTATGCACTTTGTTACTGTCTTTAATACTGTGTTAAAATTGATATTCATCTGTGAGCGTTTTGGTTGATTTTCAGACATTGTTTGGATCTTTCAAACTGCTCATGTTCTTTTGACACTGCATATGCTCGAATAGCGCCCAGGAAGCCTGAATTTGGGTTTGTGGCATTCAAGTCTGTCGATAAGGCACAGGCCACTTTTCCGCCATTACTTCGCTGGCTACCATGAGCTGTTCCATTGTAGTTCGATGGACATGTATGGAGCATGCTGATTTTGCTCTTTCGTGGCGTTAAAGATACCTTACGATTACAGTTTTTCGATTTTTCAGAGACCATCGATCGCTGATTTACTTTTGTACAGTCGGATTCTTTGTGCACCAGGTTTCCCAAATCTGGGGAAATGCAAGACATTATTACATCATCGCTTATTTTCTTTCTGGTAATCTATATTTCAACTGACTCAGAGGTTTGTTCTACTGACTTCGTTCTTTTTCTCCTTTTGTTTCGCTTAATATTGTGACTATTGTGCTCTACCGTTTCCTTGCGATAATTATAATCTAGCTTGCTGATGTTTTTAGCTCTTTTGCATCGTGTTCCGGTGATTTAATTTTGTTATGTATGATAAGCACTGCTTTTATTTCCGAGAGGAGATCCAGGTCTCATTCAGGTCTCAAAACTCTGGTTGTGAGTCCTCGGCATCCATCACAGTGTGGCAGCTCTTCACTGTTTATCTTACATTTGGTCAAGTTTAGTAGCGCACTGCTTTCTTCAATATTGCTGCTTGGTGGTTCTTCTCGGTCTGCTGAGAGTGACTTGAGTATTTCTGGTAATTTTTTGTCACTTGATAGCAAAACCGGTTTGCAAAGGTAGAAGTGATCATTATTTTTGGAGTATATACTATTTTTATCTGCTGGCTGTCTGGGCGTGGCCGAGCGGTCAAGGTCGAGGTCTAAGGCAGTTGGTTCAAATTTGAAGATAAGTGAATTCTCGAATTTTAAACCGATTTCTTCGTTTCCTGTTGAAAATATTAGCTTAATTATTGACAATTTATTGTTTTTCTACCTCATTATCAGCTGCACACACTTGCAGTTATTGCAATTGCATAGAGTAAAATATAATGTTTTTAAACTTTTTCACCCTACATAGCCTCATTAAAGTTCTCGCAGATTTACGTCAAAAGGACGGAATATAAAGGTTAATTCTATAAATAAAGTTGAAATTTTGTAAGTTTGCCTTATTTCCAGCGAAGAATAATTTGCAATAACTGGTATACCAGTTGATATAATTTTTCATCCTGCATAGCCTCTTCGCTAATTCTATTTTCAGTTTAAACTCGTTACCTAGCAGATATTTGCTTGCAGTGCCTTGCTTAAAACACATATTTCAAATATTACATCTTTTATTCCGCAAAACGTCACTAGTGACAATTTTCCTTTCGTATTATCGATTTGAAAAATACTTATATTTTAAAATCAATATGAAACCCCAGTCAGTGCTTAGACGCAAACATCCTCTTCGCGTAAAACTTCCACTAGAGCAACCCACCTTAAGCATGAAGAAATTAGACCTTGACGCCCTGGAAAACTTTAATACCTTTATGTCTAAATATGGTTCTCTTCACGATCCTTGGTACCATTTTTGAGGGAAAATTGTCTTCACTCACTTCTCAACAATGCGTGAAACTAGAGCCTTTTATAAACATGGTCAGTACCGAGTCAATTGACCGACATAAGAGAAGTTTCAATTTTCTTTAAAAAACGTCCCCGAGTAAAATCCCCTGGACGTTGCATTTCATTTCCTTTACTCATGCGGCTTTAACTTTAAAGTCGCTGAAGCTAAAAAGGTTGTCTTCCCGTAGCAAAAACCCGCCAGTTCTGGTCAAACGTTTTTCAGCGATTGAAGTTGACCTTATTTTCTCTAAGCATGAGCACTCAGCTCAATATTTGAAAAAAAACAAGTTGTGTATCTTTAGGGATAAAACCCCAATGGAACGTTGGGTTTCACCCTCATTAGCAAACAAGAAGCCTTCGTCTACACCTTCAATATCAAAAGTTATCTCAGAGGTTTGTCCTGTAGCTAATGCAAGCCCAAGGACCTCCGGATCGACAGGAATTTCGATTCCAGCTGACACTTCACCCGTTAACCTTGTCCCTGGTTTGAGTGAAATTGTGTCAAAGCCAATTCTTTCTCATCCCAAGCAAACCATGCCTGCTATAGCTGCCAAATCTACTAAACCTAAGAAAACTCCTAGTAAATCTGAATCATTGGCTAATCCAGGCATTAAAATCAGTAATGTCATTACCGATGGGAAACCTGCGAACCCCTCAGCATCTACAACAGCTGCGAACGCTAATGTTAGCACCCTTCCCAACCCAAAAGGTGGCCGAAATCCCCAAATAATTAACGCTTTTAATTATGTTACCAGTTTTTCAAAATCATTTATTCCTTTTTCAAATGCACGTTTTCCGCCAATTTATGCTAACTTCCCTCAAAATCTCATTTCTATGCCACCCTTTATCTTTCAAACGCCACAGCATAGCCTTCCCTTCAAAGGTTTTCATCCAAATATGCCGCTGTATAATAATCTCAGTTCTCTTAACAGTAAAATTTTGACAAATTGTAGACCGCAGCAATTTTGTTTCCCACCTTTCGTTTCTTATTTCCAGTTTTCTTCTCCGCCGCCAAATTATCCTTTGTTATAAATACTGATGAGCGTAACTTGCAGCTCAGGAATACGCTCAGCTAAGTTTCACTCAATGCGAGATCAGTTATAAATAAGATGGCTGAGCTTAGAACAGTAGCCTTTGAGCTTGATCCAGATGTGCTGTGCATCACTGAATCCTGGGCTCACTCTCTTATTTCTGATTCAACGCTTGCTATAGATAATTTCAATTTGTACCGACAAAACCACGCTGAAAAACGTGGCGGTGGTTGCCTCCTTTATATTAAGTCATCCTTTGTACATTTCCCTTTTCATCTGAACATTTTGTCTTTTTCTGGAAATGTATGCTTTGCTTCAATCTTCCTCCCTCACAATAAAAAAGCGTTAATTGGCTGTGTCTATAATCCTCCGTATTATTCTGGCAATGAAAGCGAGCTCTGTGAACTATTTGAAAAATTTGCAGACACTCAATTTGATGTCAAAATAATCGTAGGCGATTTCAATCTGCCAGACATTGACTGGCAGGCAAATTCCTCTTCGCCTAAACAAGTTATTCTCAGTATTTCTCGAAAATGGGTTCTTCCCCGATTACTGGAAAACTTCTATTATAATACCAGTTTTGTAATCTGGTTCCCGCTCGGACATTCATAACTATCGCGGTGTTCATAAAACGCCCTCTCTTGCTAAACTTTTCGAAAAACTAATTGCAAAACAAATCACGGATTTTTGCATAAGCAATAAAATTATCAACTTTTCCCAACACGGCTTCTTACCGGACCGCTCTTGTGGAACCTGCCACATGTCTTTTCTAAATCTTCTAAGCTCTCTTCGTAATGATCATCTCTCTGTGGTAGTTATCTATTTTGATCTTAGTAAGGCATTCGATAAAGTGCTTCATAAACGACTTCTAGCTAAACTAGAAGCTATAGGATTTCGTAGTCTCCTTACTGACTTTATTAGATCATACCTAAATGATCGAAAGCAAAATGTTTTTGTAGCGTCCTCATACTAAAGTGCTACCCCAATTGTTAGTGGTGTCCTTCAAGGTACCGTATTAGGTCCTTTGTTGTTCTTACTGTATATAAATGATATTTCATCGATAGTTAAACATTCTCAATCTTTTATTTATGCTGATGACCTCAAATGCGTGTATTCCTTCTCTAACTCTACGACCGAACGGTGCCTAGAACAAATTCATTCAGACTTAGACGCTCTTTCATGGCTAATGGAGTTCTAACCTACTAAGTGTCGCTACATGAGTTTTGGGCCTGTAAGGCTGCCGCAACCTCTTATTTTTGAAGGTTGCCCTATGATTGAATGTTCCTCCATCAAGGACTTGGGCTTAAGCTCCACCAATAAATTAGATCTTTCGCCTCTTGCCGATAGAATCACAGCCAAAGCTGCTCAGATTTGCGGTTTTATTTCTTATAATTTCTACCTTCCTGAAATTAATTTAAGACTTTATCGTATGTTTGTACTTCCCATTCTTGAATTTTGTTGTCCTTTCTTCGGTTTGATGAACGAATCTAACCGTTCAAAAATTGAAAATGCCCAAAGACATTTCACAAAAAAACTCCTATTTCCAACTCTTTCAACTACTTCCTACTCAACAAGATGCCAGCTAACGAAACTAAAATTTCTTTGGGTCAGGAGACTTGAAGCAGGCTTTTGTCTCCTTTTCCGACATAATAATAGTTCAACTCTCCCCAAACTTTCTGTCATTACTCCCGTTAGTCTTCCTTATAACCTCAGAACTTCTGCACTAATTATACCTCCCCCTGCATCCTCCACGTCTAAACGCTCTCTCTTCTTTGCTTCTAGGTATAGTTTTCTTTGGAATAACTTGCCAATTGAAATGAGGTCGTTAACTAGTCTATCTGCATTCAAGCGAAGACTGCACATTTATCTTAACACTGATTCTATTAACCTTTTATTTTCCTCATCTTTTCCCAGTAGCTTTCCCCATGACTCGGAGAAAGGACCATCGGGAATTTAAGTGACCCTCTTGAAACTATATTTTCGATACCTCGGGTCGCCCATAAACTATGATGTCTCCTTATATCACCAATCATCCAAACGATGACGTCATTCGGACGTACACATTCGGTGGTCCACAGTCTAAATTGCTACCGTTTCTTTGGATACTAACCATCGTCAGAATTCAAATCTGGATCCTGAGATGCTGGGGACTTACGTTCATTGACGTATTTTCGTGAGATTTTGTTTCATACGCCTAAGAGATCAAGAACGAATCAACTCGACGGTTCATTATTTATTTATTTACCTACTCTCAACCCCATCGTCGCACTGTGCGAATATAGCAAAGAAAAGTATGTGTATCTTAGGCGCAATCAGGAGATCCTTCGTTACTTTTGACGGAGAGCTTTTTGGGCGCGTTTTTGGAACATTTATCCAGCCGGTGTTGGAATATTGCGTTCAGGAGTGGCGCATCTGTCCGAAACATGACCACGCTCTGCTGGAGAAAGTTAGACGGAGGGCGACGAAACTAGTCAGCGGATTGCAATGCCTACACTATGAGGGCCGACTAGAAAGACTTAAAATTGTTCCTCTCTTTTATAGGCAATACAGAGAGGATATGACCTTAGTCTTCAAACTGGTCAGAGGAGTTGATTATGCATTTCAGATGGCTGACTTTTTTGAATTTACAAACATCACAAGTCTCCGAGTTCACCAATACAAACTGAAAAGAAAACACGCCAAGCTTGAAGTGCGGGCCAACTTCTGTTCCCAACGGGTGATTGAAGAATGGAACAAACTGCCAACTTCGGTTGTTAAGGCTGAAAGCGTTGAAATGTTCAAAAGAAGACTTCATGATTTTTTACTTGATGGACATATATTTAGTCGATAGCAATGATCGATATACTAAAACGACTATCGCCATGTAACATTTGCTTATTTTGGTAGCTTCTATCTGTAAAAAAGGTTTTTCAAAGGCTCTGCGTATCTCCCTTATATATACTGAATTGTACTGAATTATACCTTAGTCGAATTTAGTAAACAGCCTCTCCACCAATACAAACTGAAAACCGCCCAGTGAACCAAAAGTGCAAACGCCCTTGAAGATTTCAAGTTATACAGGACCTTTGACCTCTACAAACGGCTGAGTCGTTCCTGAATATTCTTCCTTTCATTTATTGTTTTTTTAAAGCGGTATCGAACGAATAGGCGCATTTATTGCTCATATTGTTTCTATTGTGGCGTCGTTGGACTTCCGTTTTAAAATTTGCTCTTCTCCAAGCTTTTGATTTTTGGCCAATAATCTGTACCCAAAGTCAGAACTCAACTAAATAAGTTGTCATTGGATCACATATTGTCTGTTTATCACGAGCAGCATATAATTGTTTATAGACATTGTGATATTCAGGCACACAAAAATTGATATCGGAATCTTGAAAAATAAGCTAACTTAGCTTCATTTGGATCCTGCCTCCTATGGGATTCATAAATCAGTCTCTTGCCAGGAATGGGAGTTGACATAAGAAAGGAACGGAGAACCACCGGCAAACTCACTTCAATGGCTGCATCGTTCTTCACTTCGTATTAACATTCTATAGTGAATTCGGTTCGGAAAAGCACTTTTTATAGTGCTAAGTAAACTATTTGCTTGATAATTTAAGCTGCTCTTTCAAACTTAATGCATCCTTGAAGAGATCATGCTGGCATGCGAAACGCAAATGTTCATGACCCGACAACGCGAGAAAATTAATCACCGCTTCAGCCAGGATTCGAAACACCAACCTCTCGATAAGCGACCGATGCTCTTGACCGCTCGGCCACGCCTGGACAGCCAGCAGACAAAAATAGTATATACTTTATTTTTGGTAGTTAATATCAGTGCAAATTATCGGAAAGCCTCACAATGAGTACTCGAGTAGAGGCGCGCATTTTAAGGCTAGGCCAGCAGTTCGGTTGGCAAACGAATGCCAGTCAGCTTGCTACAAAGGTTGGTCTAGGATTGCAGTAACGAACAATTGCAATGACTGCAAAGTTGTCATCGTTGTTAGCTCCCTAGTTGCTAAGGTGAATACGTTCGCAGAAAACCAATCGGATCTGGTTTAGGCAGTGCACAGTTGTACAGAATTGAGCTACGGTCTTCAATCGATGAGCGGCATTTCTCGGAGTTAGTCCTTCAAATCTACGTTGGATGCCATTTATTCTATCTTTATAGCAAGCGAGACTGCTACGAATTTCCTCCGATACTACGGGATATTTGTGGATTGTATAGCTTGTTTTGAAAAATTGCTTGTTGCTCCTACCTCTTCAATCAAAAATTGAGGCAATCACATACCTTTGTGATGCAAATTTTATTAATCCAAGTTCAAATTTTTCAAAGTGCTTGCGAAGTTTTAGGCGGAGGTAAACTGAACAGAATTCTACTAATGTTTATGAGTGTGCATCGATCTAGTAAAGGGAAATATATGTTCCGTTTTGCCCTGGAGCTCACTTTTGAGATCTCGCAGGTAGATGCGCAGCAAAGTGTGGAGCGACTGTGGAGCTTTATATCTTTCTGAACCGTCGTACGATTTTCTTTACGACCATATAGGACATTTCTTCTATTTTGTTTCTTGCAGCTCAAACTATGCATTTTTAACTGAAAGGTGGAGTATTTTCAGATTTATCGCACAAATTATTGAACTCATCTTTAAGAACCAAAGACTTGGCTTTGAAGTAAAACTCACTTGTGTTGTAACCATTTGTGACCTTGACACTATTGCACTAATCCGAATTTCCTATCTCTTCTGTTCAGTGCCAGGCGCATGTAGTTTTCGTGGATCATTGAAATATTCTGAACGATAATGGCACTTTGCCGTACTGGATACTTTGGAGCGCGTCATCGAAGGTAAACGATTGGGATAAAATATGAATCCGTGTATATAAGTGTATATTTACACTGATCGTTATCAATTACAACCTTGAATCAGCGTACCGTTTAATATTGATAACAATTTGTAGCGAAACGGAATTCAGTTTTGCTTTTCAAGTGGTCCGATTAATGTTTTATTATACGTTTTTAGCTCTTTGCTAGAATCCCATTATCTCTTTACACTGTGTGCTATATTTCTCTCTGATAACGGCTTATAATTATTAATACAAAATAATAACTCTGATCTCGCTTGTCTCAGTTAGTGCTTTTTAAAACACTTATTATGTTTTCGATTAAATTTCTCCGGATTCCAGCCTAAAAACAAATGTGTGTTTTTTTTAGAAACTTGAAAAGCATCCTAGCGAATGGATACACGCTGTTTTAGAACTCACCTTCGAGGATGAAAAACTGAATTTAATTGTGCACCCTAATGACCCAATCTATGAGGCCGTTGACGAAGAGGAGCGCACGCTAAAATTTTCCCTCGAAATGTATAAGCGCTGCTGGAAACTGCGAAGAAATAGGTCTTCATCAAAGGACACTTCAACCCAGATCGTCAAACCTCCACCACAATACCAATTGCTTCTACAGAAGCGGTTGCTATTTAAAAGTCAACAACTCAAGATTGGATTTGACGACCAAACCTCTCAACAACAATTTTACGAAAAATTGAAGAAAGTTCTTAGAGGCTCAGGAAGGGAACGAAAATTTAAAAGATCCCATAAACTTAGATCTGCTCAAAAGAAAGGCGCACGCGATTGCCAACGATTACTTGAAGGAGTGGAAGAAAATGCAGTTAAGAACATTGACAACTTTATGACGGATAATCAGCTTTATGAGACCCACACAAGCGGAGGTTGGTTTATTTATCTAATTCCTGTTATTTAACATTGAACTTTCATTTAACCATGTTATTTTGGGAGGGGTTTTGCAAGTATAAGTAAATATTTGTAAATATCACATAGGACTTGGATATAAAAGTAAAATAGTGTAAACACACTAGTTTATTTATTTTCTTTAAACGTTTCCTTAACAGTTTGACGTTATCTGTGACGTTTAGGTAATATCATTACATTTATTGAAGGAAAGGATTTTAACAATATCGAAATGCAGTCGAGAAATATAAAGAAAGGATTTCAGTGACGAGGTAAAAGCCAAATAAACCCAGCTGATTTTTTCTGCAAACGTGAATAAACTTGATAGGAAGGTGATGCCTAAGTTCACCGAAATTGATATTAATTATGTTCGGAATGCTTTGAACTCTAAAGCTATATCAGACAGCCCTAAAGAAGAAAATCGATTTGGTGCAATACCAAAAAATGTCAGAAAAATTATGCGCCTGTTAAAATTGTTTTATTATTTGAAAAGTAAGAACGAATGGGTAAATAACTATGGTGCTAGATTGTAGATAATGGACTGCTGGTGAAGGATGCATTAATAATGATACAAAGATGCGAATAAAGTTCAGTAAACTGAGTGAACTAGCTGTAAAGGATTCGCGCAAACTTGCTTTTATGTAGATAATAATGTTTGTATTGCACACATCTGGTCTATATTTTGTTAAGATATGTACAACATGCCATTCAGAAAGTACTGTTTGAGATGAGTTGTGTTCATTTACAGAAGTCTAAATATATTTGCGAAGTATCGAAAATATTAAAAGCACATTTAGAATATGCATTACATGCCAACTAAGTTTAAAATATTCTGTTTGATCAATTCTTGAAATTATGCAGGCAATTGCCAAGTAAATTGCGAAAAGCCGTTTTAGTTAAGTTCAATATTTTCTTGTTTTTATTTGTAGGTCAGATTCTTAAAGATATTTTGGCAAAACATGAATGACTTTTATAGGGCACCCGGCCGCAAGTTTTAACCTTTGGAATTCCAGAGTTAAAAATCAAATCAATGACGTGCATGATCCGGCTTGATTAAATTTTTATTTATTTAAACTCCATAGATATACTTGAATATTAAAGGCACGCTTTGCTCAAATTTGATGAATATGTTTGGCAGTATTGACCAGAAAAACTGGATGCTTAAGCAGTTTATAGACAAATTTACCAAAAGCGTGAACTTATTTGTGTATTTTTTTCTCTAAAAGAAATAACACTCAGATTTAGTAAGAAGTTGACGGAATATCCATTCTTTTTCCAAAGGCAATTAACCAAATAGCCTAAATGTTTCCATCTGCCATGTTTTGCATTGTAAAATTGATCATTTATTGATAAAAAAATATGTTATGAGCATTTAATCATCTGCTATAAAACATCCGAAATTCATTATTCTACTCATAGCTGTGAAGGTGAGAGTCATACCTTCAGATCTATCTTCCCGACTGAAGATTAGTGGAATCTACTTACTGGAAGTCAAGGGGCTGGACATCATGCTACTCGACTACATTAACCTTATGCTCTTACACAAATGGAGTTTTCGGTCTGTACGAAGGTAATTTTAAAGATTACCTTTTTGTCTTTTATGACAAGGAATTTTGGATTTTTAGAAATCAGATCCATTTATCGATCGACAGCAGTAACGCAGTTCTTAATAAAAGTAATATTTACTCAAAGTTTATAAGTATGGCTGAGCTTTTAAAATAAAAGTGAATTAGCCCCAACCCTAACCATAGGCCCCAGCATGGCCTTAAAATTAACTCTTACGGTAACGTGTGTCCTTACTTACTAAATTTTAGCATAAAGGCAGCTCTGTAAGGAGGTTCACATTTACGTGTATGACCATCATAAAGAATGGTTCTGGTTAGTTTCTAGTTTTTTTTTCTTGCCTAAATCTGCGCATTGAGTTTTAAAAACATCTGGATTCGGATTAATAAAATGTGCATCAAGACGATATTTGACTCTCTTCACATTTGGTCTGGGAGGTAGGATCAAGAAGCATTTTATTGAATAAACTCATCAATCCGTAAACCTCTGACAATACAAACAGAGCTTCCAAACGCTCTCACTTGTTGAAATAATAGGATCAGTTGCATCCAGTGTCAACGCAAAGGATCAAAGTGATCGAAGACCCTAGATAAATTTTTTAACGTTGCACACTGACCAAGCCCGATCAGAGGGGTTTTCTATAAGTGTCTTTGACAAAGCAACACATGAATCTAAAAATGAGGAAATCTTTGTATTCGCTGGAGATGTTGATTCTTGCGATCGCAGAACAACATTTTTGGTTAGAGCCTGCCTAATGTTTACCCACCAATCAACCGGACTAGCCTTCAGATGCGCGCCACTGCTAAGTACCTACCACAAAAATTTTCCGAATATCTTGCACCGATACGTATTTTCATAAATGTGCACACAAGTTTGACCGTTGCTGTAGAGAAAATATATGATGAGTTTTGTTTCCTAAAATGTGCTGCAAATGTCTGGCCACATTTCGCAGTCGGTAGTTGCAACTGACCCCTCTCAAGAATGGAATACAAGACTTAATACACCTGCAGTTACATGTTACCCATATCTTCAGACAAGACTTTGTTCATTTGAAAACTTTCTATATTTGTTATTTTGGGGTGGACTTGCATGTCAACAATAAGATGGATATTGTCACAGCCTGATCTTTTCCCGGCAGACTTTGCCCTAACCTCCGAAATTATTTCATTAATTCTGGTATTTGTATATAGTGGGGAAAGTTGGTCAGATAATCAAACCTCAACAAATTTAAAAGTTCGGACATTTCATATTGCTACTGAATTGCCGACAAACAGGGAAAACTGGATCTACCATTTCAGCTTACTTTTAGTCGTGACCAGCTACACCCTATTATCTTGGATAATAAATTTCAAGGTCACTTGCAAGCGTACTGTTCTTGCGACGAAGAGCAATGAGTTATCAAGGTATATTTTCATGTCCTTTGTCGCTGTACGTAATAGTTTTCAGTATGGATCACTCATGGTTAGTAACTGTTTAAGAGGACTTCAGGCTGGAGCTTCAAGAAAAATGACTACTGTATTTAATCGTACGAAGATAGATCGATAAAATCCAATGCGTGTGAGTGGTGAATGGCGCAAATGCTGTTTTTGGACACTATCATGAATCTTACAAGGATGGAAAAACTGGCCACCAACTGGTTACATTTAAATTGTGAGCAAGACGTAAAAATCATTCATTTCTGATTACAAGGGGAGCTGCAGTGCCAGGTTTTAAGCCGGCTAACTGCTGTCGTCATTTGCTTAACCCGACTTACCTTGATTCGAGCCTAAATTGCATTCGGTATACACTCGTGGGTATTGCATCGTTTAATAACCATAGTCTATAGGCTTTGATGTTTTACACTTCTAATGCATGTTAGTAATATGTGTAGACCACTTTACGCCTGATGCAATCCTATTGATATCAGATCATAGTAATAAATGCGAGTTGATAGAGAAATTCATACATGTTTCGCAGCCACTGCAACTCGATATAACCTAAGATCTGCACGTTTTCTTACCTGGAAAATTAAAATCCAACTTCAGCCAGGGAAGCGATAATCTCGTTAAATAAACGATCTTTCTTTTAAAATACTGCCATCAGAATCCATGCCAAAATTAAAAGAAACAATTTTTCCAAATCTAGGCAAACGTGGATAACCCTGCGGGTTTACTGCGAGAGAAAGTCTCTTAAAATATGTAAGTTGAATGGTGGAGGGTTTAAATAAGTTTGGATGTAAATAGTTAAGATTTACGGTTCGTGAGTGGGTGCTTTTTAATTCCACTGGCTATCTTTGCCTTCCTTAGGGTGAGGTTCCCACAGAAGCCAAATGTACTCCTAGTGGATAAAATTTTCGTATGCAAATGTTCAGCTGGCTACCTGTTGTAGTATGTGTAACATAGGGTTAAATAGGCTGGTTACAAGCCAAATATCGCAGACCATAAAGAAAATGAACTTAAATGGGATTCAAATGTCATAACTTCAGTCTTAAGTCAAAAGCTGGTAGCTGGTGATTCAAACCGTATATGTTATGGATGGTCTTAAAAAACCGAAGGGAAGAAAAGCTTAATTAAACAAATGAGTTAACATCCCAGGCAAGCGAAATGAACTCCCTATTAATAAGAAAATAAACCACCTCATGATCTTTTTAAAACTCTTTTTCTCTCAATTATTTTCATTCGATGAAGTCTACGTCAAATTATTGGATACTCACCTTTAATTGGAACGTTATGGCCGAACTTGGGCATAAATCAGAGAGCAACCACTCTGATTTACCTTATGGCTTTGAACGTAGGCAGGACGGATTTATAAAACTTAAACGATAATGCTCTAGTTAAATAAGAAAACCAAGATGCTCCTCCTCATGAAGCGGTTAGGTTGTTTTACAAACTATCCATCCGTCAGGTTTTTAGAACTACTCACTTATAATATCGGTCAGGCAGAGTTTCTCCGCAAATATTTTTATTTTTAAATTCAGGCATATTTATTTGACAAAATGGCATATAAACAATAGGGTTTCAAAAGGCATTGTCTATTACTCGCACCAGATAAACGAAAATGTCCGATAAATGAAGCCCACACAAATCATTTGAATCACAGTTCGGAGCATTGCCATATCACGCGACACGTCGTTAATCGCTTTTTGACTAGGTTTGTGACAGATTCGTTGGGAGTACACCAAACTAGGACGCATTTTTATTTCCAGGCCACTAATGGAGCTCTTTTTGAACTTTAGTGCTCGAAAATGCTTTTCTGTACACTTAACGGTACCGGTACTGGCACTATTCAATTTACTTATGGAATATTGTAAGGCTCAAGAAACTAATGGAGGTTCATAGCAAGTAATCTTGTGCAGTGAGCAAAGCAACTTGATTTTTTTTAAACGTAGCCTTGCGACTTCCCCTATCAAAGGCAAATTGGTAAAATTATACAATTAAAGAAATTGCATAGCGTTTGCTAAAACAGAAATATACAAAATCTTTAACAAAAGTTGTACTAATTATCCCCCTTTTCACGGGGAAAAAGATTTGTGGTTGCGCAGATTTTCCAGCTCTTCTTTATTGAGATTTTAAGGGCTTTTTATGTGGGACAAGTTTTCGGATCAATCTGTAAAGACTAACGGATACATTTAAGTAATATAATTGTGCACTCATTGAAAAAATTATTTTTCGATGATTTTGCTGCTACGTCTTTACTATGGCATAAGCGTGGTAGGAAGTGAATCCACATAGAATTAAGGGAACGAATAGAGAACTCCAAAAGCACTGTTTCTATTTCCAAAATGATAGAAAAGCTAAGAGTTGCAATTTGCTTTGATATGCCACTTAGTTAATGCTGTTTATATACCAATGCTATTGAACATTTTTATGATACACGGATATCAATGATCAACTTTTAAAGGAGTATGACCGAGTTAGATTCCATAATATGACAATTTTTTGCATACAGTTCTTGCTTAAGTGAATTTCAAAGAGAATATGAACTTATTGCTAGCAAAGTTTAAGTTTTGTGTACTCAGTTTACTTAAATCGATAGCTTAAATTAGTCTGTTTCGTTGATTTTCTGGCCATTGATCAATACCACTGCCTAATGTAAGTAAGAAATTTGTGAAATTAGATAATTCTACGCTAAAAATTATTTGGTCTTAAGCGATGGACTTATTTTCTCCATTGCTATGTCCATCAATACTTTGCTAAGCTGGAATAAAAGTCCAGTGTAGTGGTTCGTTGCTGCTTTGTATGAATAGAACAACTAGCCAAGGTGAGTCATTTCAATTACTTATTACTTACTCGTGCCTAACTTGATAGAACAAGGTAACCTAACTGCTTTTTGCCATTATGACCTCAGTAGTAGATATCTCTCGAATGTAAACGAAAATTTTGGAGTTTCTGTCAAACCAATATTAATACAACCGCCATTGGCAAACTCAAATGGAGAATATCCTAGGAACTATTGAATACCTTCATGGAGCGCACCTCAGACTCCTGTTAAACATAAAAATATACCACTCCATACACAAAGCAAGTGCTAAGGTCCCTAAACTGATGTCTGTGTTTAAGGTAATAGTGCTAACAGACTTGGTTGAGCTCAAGTGCTGCTGTCAGTATTTTATACAGTTTCTCCGTGTTGGTGCTAAACCTGTCAGCAGTCTAGGCCTTCTCCAGCCTGAAGGTTGTTTTGTGAATCTCGCTGCCTCGGGGACCTCGCCAAGGCAATCCGAAACCTGGGTAAAAAAGGGTGCCAACGGGTATAGTGTTCCGTTAAAACATACGACTCCTGTTTCAAGACTTCACTTCCTGCCTCCATAAATACAATTTAGTAGGCATGGAAAGATGAATTAAAGAGTGCTTGCTGGAGCCTGGTCATATTTTTCCGGCCGTCTAGAGTTGAAATAAAGGCAAACCTGTTAATTAGCACTCCATACCGTGTACTAGTGCGGTGCCCCAGTCTTTAAATCTTCATCGTCTGACAATTTAAGTGTCCTGGTTCCTGCCATGGGTGTCAGTTAAGCCGGGATACAAGTTGGACATGGATACGTCAATCGAATGTTATCAACACAACGCATCATAGAGTATCCGTATGTTCACCAGCAGCTGATAACCATCTGCTATTAGAATTTATTGCCAGGTACCATTCTGTTCGTCAGAATTCTCTAGAGGAGGTAATAGAATCAGTAGTATTGCAGAATAATTGTCTCTACGATAAACGTCTGCCAGCATTAAATCGTTGCATTTAACCTATTACAAGTTTCTAAAATTCGCTTTAACGTTTGAAAAGGATGCACTCCACATCTACTCCCTCATAACTCGGCCGTCCATTGTACGCGAGAGGGAGGTCGCCGCAGTTATGCTGGAGGCCAACTTGCAGCCGATGGCCGGGGAATCCACCCCAACTAGCTTAAGGACGTCTCTCCCAAGTATGGAGTTGCGAAAACTATCCAAGCAGTGTGGTTTAGATCTAATGGATGAGACAATCCACATGCGTTGCAAGAACGTCGTCAGTGTACCGCAACCTCCCAGGCAGACGACTGTTTTAGTTTTATTTATTAGCGCTGGTCAACCGCACAAACTTCGTGCAGTCAAGCTTAAGTGGAAACGACGAAAGGGCCTTCAGCTGAAACCCTAGCCTACAACGTGATCGTCGCCGTTCGACGTGCGGTATGCAGGCTGACAGAACCTAGGATGGGACCAAAGCTGTCAAGGCTGCGGCCCACTTTCGACAATATTTTCGACAAGCAATCAACTTTTCATGACAAGTTACTCCTTGCCGGCGTTCAGGGTTCAAAATCAAGTAACATTTTTGGCTTTTAATTGCCTATCGTACGTAGTATAGGATTGACCAGTTTCGTATGGCGAAAATTTAAATATTGGGTTTTGTTGACAGGAGAATTAATTTCATCGCGCATTTCACACGGAAACGTCGCCTACGACGGAAGTCATTATTAGACTATAAGTATCCACCTTACCGTTAAGACGTTCAACATTTGAGCACAATTGGAAAATTGGTGCTTCAGTTAAAGCATAAAATTATTCTCAAAAAAAGATTGAACGTTATCATACAGATGATAGTGGCTTCCACCAGTTAATAAGGTGACTGCTAATTTTCGGATCCAACCTCTTTCCTCTCAGTTCGAATTTTGTTGCTGACTCAACTCCACTCGACTCTATCCTTTTTCACTTCCCTTTTTAGTTTTGGCTACAATGCCAGTAAGTTATACCTCCTCACTGGAAGCTGCGGTCCCGGTGGCCGTGGTTTACTCTGCTTTTTCACCGAGAAGGGGGACATGCTGATGGAGCATCTTGTGGAACTCATGCGATTGGCGGCCAGGGACCGCCGGTTCACCCCGACGCCTGACCACTCAGCAACACCAACCCCACTGGGCCAGCGTTCAAACAGCGCCCGACTGGAGCTGAACAACGTGGTTGGCAGCACAGCCGCTGTCGCCCGCTCCGCACCCACCACACGGGCCTCCACGCCCCAAAGTCCAAAACGTCAAATCGTCTCTGATTTGACCTCGAGCCTGCAGACCTTCTGTCGACCCCAGTGCTGCACAGCAGCGGACATAACCTCAGCACAGGGAAATGGCAGCCTCGAAAGGCCCGCGCTCACCATCCAGAAGGAGGCCACTACCGATGACTTTACTTCCAGCGAAGAGTGCCTTACAAGGGATGCAACGGAGACAGAAGAAGAGTTCACAGAGGACATGAGTCTGACCGAAATACAGGCGGCGAATGCCAATGAAACTGACGCCGGGTTCACAACTTCCTCGGATGCCGATCGCACGGGACAGTGTTGCCTATTGGATGAGGCCTACGTCAACTCGCAGCGGATTGCCAAGGCTCGCGAGGAGGAAGAGGCAAGAAAAGGAGAAGCGCTTCGTGAGAAGACACAGTCAATAACCAAACTGGGCTTTCGGGGGTAAAAACTTATTGTGTGGATTCCCTAATGGTATTTCTACTGAGGTCGAGACAGAAAGTTGAGATCGCTCTAATTAAAAGTTTCAGGGAAATGCTTCCGAAAATTCTAGAACTTTCCTAGTTGTAAAGTTTTGATGGAAAATAACTGGAATGATATTATTTGAAGAAGAATGGTGCAGTGGGCAAAGTATATCCTTCAAAGACATTTTTAAAACACGGTTATTTAGAGGCTTGCAAGGTGTTACTCATCCTTGATTCAACGCGTCGCTAAAGATTCGGAGACGAACGGGTGTACTTTGCTTTTAATTTTAAGAAAATACCACATTTCGATAAACCCCTCAGAGTAAAGAAGATAAAGAGAATTATAAGCTTACGTCGACAAGGAAACGAAAGCACCCAACGTCTGTATTATAGTCGTTTGTTTTTGTCATCGACTGACGTCTCAGCTAGGCGCAGAATGTAGGTGTCAGAATCAATACTGGTTTCATGCTGTGCCGCACCGGCGGTTCCCCTAAACACTCAACCCTGTGGTCGTGAGGCATTATATCTAGCCAAGGGATAGTAAGAACCGAAACAGCACGTGAGACTAAATAAAGGAAATTATATTTCCTGCAGTCGCTGGTTTTTACATGCAAATGCGAATATTTTAGATTGCAGATGGCAAGAAGAGAACACCTCACTTGACAGCTATAACTTTGGGCTTCCGAATTTTTCTGGGGACCAGAATGGAACGTCAAAACCTGATGGTAGTGAATAGATGAGTTGTGATTATTAGTTTCTTGGTTCATTAACTTATGCAGTTATATTGTTGATCCATTGACGTTATGTCACCGCAAGGGTACGTGGTCCAGTCAATAACGTCAAGTCGATATGTCAGCGTCAGCGTCGGATTTCAAGTCACTTCTACAAAATGAACATTAGGTCGTATATTGTTTGCTCTTCTATATTAAGCGAATTTGAACTTTGTCTGTCAGGGGTTAAAAGACCATGTTTTAAGCTTTTCACCAGTGTGTGTGAACAGAAAAGTTTTGGTGCCCGATAGATCTTCAAGTGGCATAAACTTTACTGTTGTAGGGGCAGGACACAGACTACTACTAAGTATAGCAATAGAGTCCCATAGGATAAATCGAGAAGGAGAATTCCTATGGACACCCTTCATTGAGTTAGTGCGTAAAAACGGCAGGGAGCGAGCATTAATGGAAGCGGATGTTTAACTCGAACAAAATGTACGTGAACGCTGACCAGTACATTGATGAATAAGTTAACCGGCATGAGATAATTTGCAAGAGACTGCGACAAAAAAGTCGGTAGAGACGCTAATTTGCTTATGCAAGTGCACGTGAGGTGGCCTTGCCTTGTATCAGAGGTGCGACCGAGCGGGTTCGCCCGTAGCTTCATGGAAGTGAGCTGCCAGACGATCAACTTAATAATTGTGTCCAACATTGTCAAAGTAGCGACTGCCACGGTAAAATTGCTTTACGAACATGCAAGGGCGTGATGTAGAGCGTAGCAAACGCCCAAAGGGTGCCATGTTTGTGCATTTTATCCACGGACCAAATGGACACCGGTCGCTTGAAAGGGCACCAGGGGTTCGACGAACCTCGTAAACTACCGTTTGAGGATTTTTGCATGCGCGATGTGCATTTAGCAGCTTCCTTGTCTAAACTTTATTTGCTTTAAAAAACCTTGCATTGTTAATTAACCACCTAGCGTTCAGGTGGTTAGGGATTTTTGTGACCAACAGGTAATGGATATTAACACCCCGTTTAAGTAGAACTTCATAGTCTATTTAGCTACGTACTCGCATGCATATGAGCAGAGACAGAGGACCAAAACCCACTGGCTGATATAATTCGACCGTAAGCCATTATTCACAGGTTTTCGAGTACACGGATTAGTGAATAAGTGCATATTTTCTGAAATAGAACTGTACTGATGACATTGAATCCAAGCTCACATTCATTGGGCTAATTATCTTTTCCCAAACTACCAGACCAAATCTGAAGAAATGCCTGCAAAATTTTTTTGGCCAAACCACTCTCGATGGTAGAGTAGAGTCGCAATCCACCCCAGCAGCGCCCACAAACGACGATCACGGACTTAGTATGCAATCGGCCAGCTTTCGAAAGGACGTTTTCAACAGTGAAGATACATCTAAAGAGCCCGCGGTGGCTCCAGCGGTGAAACCCGTCAAACACGCCTCCATAATCTCCAATAAGGACGTCCAGTTGATCAAGTGGCGAGATCTGCCAGCAAAGCGGGAATATAGCTGCCCCCAGGCCCTGCTACTTTCCCGCACCTCCTCTCACTCCTCTAGCTCTAGGTCTTCCAGTCACTCCTTCCTCTCTGACCGACCCACTTCGGAGGGGCCATCCCGAAACAGCGACATTATCCATTTTGTGGTAGAACAGGGCAAGCTGACGAGTGATACTGCAAGCGCTCCTGGCAGTAAAAGTATCAGTTCCCTATCAGCCTCCTTACGAGTCAAGGAGGCCGACACCAACGACCAGGCTCGGAAGTCCTCCGCCCTCCTTTCCGACTTGGTTGCATCTACGGTCTTTTGATCATCGCCATAGCTGCCTATACGCTCATCTTAACTGCCCTGCCTGACTTGTCTTCCATTTAAGCTACATGAATCCTCACCCTTACTGTGAATTTTGATGATTTTTCCTTATTCAAATTCTGGATTTTTATGGTTATGAATCCGATGAAAAGATTTTTCACATTCCGTTGAGCTGCTTCACATAGATCCAAGGTTGTAAGCTAATAACGTTAACAAGTAATCTACAGAGAAGAGTTTGCCCAGGACTTTAACCTAGTGGAGGCTCATTGTTCGCAACAGTGAAATTGAGCTGTTATCTGCAGATATCTGTGGATAAAGTCCAGCAGGTTTGCTTAACGGAAATTGATTAAAATGAGCAACTTATAAGACATCTACTGATATCGAAGCCTGCGTTTTCTCCATTTGCGATGAGAGCGCTCAAAATCAATTCGCCTCTTCTCCTGCAAATTCCTGCCACCTGCTGTCTCTTCGAAGACACAGACTTTACCACCGCCAACCATAAATGGATGCCTCTCCCTTTCGCCAGAGTCTTCTGGACGGCCATCTATTTAATGCATCAAACATACCTGTATTGCTTAATTATATGTCACACCCGGTCGATTAGGCCTCAATATCAACTCATCACAGTCGATCATCCAGCCTTTTGAGCAAAGTCTCTGAATTGAGGTTTCTATTAGTTACTGACTAGAGTATAAGTGGTGTCATTAGAAGATGACAGCCCTAAAATGATTCGAGTGCGCAGACAACTCTTTAGGGACCGGTTGCTTCAGGGTCCCATTTAGTTTGCCTACACTGATTACTGCAGTGTTCGGGGTATTCGCTCTTTTGACTCGTCATGGGATCATGAGTATCCTTGCTGGTATCCATGGCCCGAACGCCGAACCTGATTACTGAATTATCTTAAAGCACCATCTTGCGTACTAAGTTGTTGCTGTATCGAGTAAGAAAAGTATTTTTCAAATAAGCGCGCAACGTTTTTGAATGTAAATAGATGCCAAGACAGAATTGTTGGTAGAGTGTACTTCACGCCTCAAGTGTTGCGAGTTCCGTCACCTTTTGTCTGAAGACGAGTCTAGAGGACTACGCACGCAGTTATCCACGGTGTACGCTGTTTACTTCTCCTACAAAAAAGGCTTCGATATGACGATTTACGGTGACGGTAGGTTACAAACAGCACCAAGATGGCCAGAATCTTCAGGCTCGTGTAATACGGGAGCGGTAGTAATTTAGGTTTTACGGGTGGGACATTACAGTGGGTAGTATAAGGTGTATACTGTCCTTGACAAATGACAGGTGTTGCTCATTCTTCTCTTTGAATTTACGAAGTCATTAGTGCGCATCTGTTATAAAGGCCCACCGAATTTTATAGCCACAGCCTTTAGTGGTTTGACAGTCCGTGGATGACTTGATTGCCGGTATCACCCGCACATATTTCGGTAGAATCCGGTTGCTTCAACATCTGTGCAAAAGTAAAATTGTTCTTGCGTGAAACATTCAGGAATTGAACACTTTTCCATTGTTGAGCATAAAGCTTAACAGGAGCCTGGGGATTCTGGCTTCCTTGGTGCTCTACATAACCTACCGTTACCAACTTTATCTTTAAACTTTTACAAGAAGGCTTTCTCGCTCCATCGAATGGCCACAAGGAATCCATAATAAAAAGAAATCTGCCAAAAATGGATGATTACTCCATTGTGCTCAGTGATACCTCATTTAGAGAGTGAAAAAACGCAAGAGAACAAAAGAAAAACGCGAGGATAGGATTTGGCTCAAATCATACAGAATAAGTCTTTCTCAATTTCCTCGGCCACTCACGCCTTGAAACTTTTTCTAAAGGTACTTTACAGTAGTTTGGACAACAAAATGTAGAAGAGGGGTCAGATACTAACAGTGCTTTTTTGAATTACATTTTCATAATGACCTAAAAACAATGCTCAAGCCCCTCTTCTCCACATCCATTTTAAAGATCCTATTAGTGCGAAATAATCAAAAAATCAAAGGATCGGAATTACTGGACATTAAACTGTTTGGACGATTCCGTCTTATATTATACATGATTGAGCGGCCAAACGTTCCGTATATTGGAAAAGCCTGTGCCGCGGAAAACAGTCCAAAATGGTGGTGATTTGACAAAGAGAAAAAATTCAAAAAATATTATTAGATTTATTGCGGCTTTGAGAAACGGCTACCAAAGGCCTCAACTGACGGACGAAGTAACCAGCTAGGAAGCATGATACCTATATTAACACTGCCAAAAAACGGTTGACGCTATACATAGAAGGCTCAAATTATAGTTAATTAAAGGGACTTTGGAGTGCATGTGTATACAGGTTTAAAAATTCCGGCAAACCTAGACGCGGATGACAAATGCTGGTGATGTCAGCAAGGAAACTGATTAAACATTGACTTAAATGTATGAAGATGGCTTAAATTAAAAAGAACATTCTTGAAAAAGAGTTTAACAGATCATGCAGCGTGATACAGATCATTTTTACAATCCGTCAGTGATGACATGCTGTCTGTAAGCTTATCATCGTTTTAGCTGTCTATGTATACCAGCAGTGGAAACTAGCACAAAGGATATCGCATGCATTTTTCCACCGGTTTTCAGGGTTTTTATGTTAAATTATGTCTTGCAGATAAGATGCACAAAATGAAATTGCTCATTTTCGTTTTGTAGAAAACTACACCTTTAGGCAACTTGCAGATTGAGGAAAATAGTAGCTTATTTTCCGGTATTTTGTTACAGAAAGCCCTAATTTGTTCGCATAGTTATTGGTCTAGTATCCCCAGCTTCCTCGAAAATGCATACAAAGAATTTAACCTGATGCAGATCTAGCAGGCTGCTTTGTGAGTGGCAGGATATCTACTTATAAGAAAACTATATATTCACATACTCAAAAATTATTAACAAGAGTATGGGTTAAAAATAGGTTATGAATTCGATCATAGCAGAATTCTTGTCTGTTTTTCTTCTAAAGTTAAGCTCTCTGTTCTCTATAGCTTTAAAAGCCATCGCAAACGAAGGCATTATATAGCATGAAAATAAATTGAATCCATTCTCAAAATCATACTGAAAGGAATATCGGCATGAGAAATCGGTGGAACAGTGAGGATACCCTCCCGATAATAGTACCGGTAGGTAGATCTACACGGGTGACATAAAAACCCCCGGCGGAAACCCACACCATCGGTCAAGTATCCACCAATATTTATCGAGTCGTACCGCAAATTTCAGGGTTTCTGAAAGCATAGGTGCAAAGGCGAAACGAAAGGATAGGCCAAACGACTTTCGGTATATCAAGTAGCGTCTGTCCTCAGTCGCATCAATGGAGGCAGATTGAGCTCCAGCCAAACCATATCAAACAGATTCTAAAGTAGTATGCGCTCATTTCTGGGATCACAGACACCTTCCTTCAGGGCATTCCCCTCCCAGATAGCTAAGGATATCGTCAAGCAAGATGCAGGGTACGTGTATGCACTGGTGCCAGCATTAATAACTTGTTGTAAGGCACAGTTCTCACAGCGAGGTACGGCATCCGAGAATAGTCCTGATAGAATAGGACAACGAAAAAAACCTGTGTCTTCAGGCGGTGCCGAGCTCGGATGGAATATATCTGGTGTTTGTTCGCAGGTGCAGGTACTCGGAAGGGGAGGAGGTAGCGAGGAAAGCTTTTTCTTGCCGAACTGAGTCGTCACAGCGGTCACACACACACACACACACACACGTCAGTTGGGTTCAAAGTGCACCCAACTACACCGTGCCTTTGTACGTGTGTGTACGGGCGCGTTAAGGAACAAAGAACAGTTCTGCATACATTATCCACCGTCAGTCTGTGTCACTGTGCGTGTGTGAAGGGGCTGTAACAAGGCAGTCAGCTACCAGACTCACGATTTGCATAAGCATTCGTTCACACTCAGAAGGAAAGAGAGGAGCTATGTGTTGACTCGCAGTGACTATTAGGCCTTACAGTTCATCCATTCCGAGACAAAGCGAAAACATGTAACAAGATAATTTCCTGATGGCTGAGTAGGGGTTAATGTTGTGTGGGGATCTGTGGGATTAGAATTAAAGGCACGACAGTAAAAGAACTGCATAAGCACGAGAGCAGATGTTTTGGCTCCACCTATTCAGCGGAAACCGAAGATAAATAATAATTTGAAACAGAGAAAATAGGCCAGTTGCAAAACGGTTGCAATTGGACCAACATTACGCCACTCATCTAACTATAGCAGGCACAACAGTAGCAAAGCTGCTATCAAAGACTGCAGTATGTTACCAGAGGCTGAAACATATAAGATAATAGACTTTGCAAAGAAAGTAATCACATAGTGACTGCAATCATGCACGGGGATGGGCAAAAATGCTATGAACTAGATGAATTAAATGAGTAGAGATTTTAAAAAATTGAATAACTGGAGAAATAACAATTTTAAACACCAAGAATTGCAAGATTAAAGTTGGAGGCAAAAACGTTCGTTGGGAAATCTATGAAAGTTTATTTGGTAAAATTTTGACACCACTTCTACAAGGTATCGTCAATCTCGATTAAGTGTGCAAACACCAGTTTAGATTTCAAGCATTCCTAAAAAATATATGCTTGTTCTGCGTTTGCTCCAGTATGCGCCCACCGTGTATGTCATTTCACATTGATTGGTTCTTGTCTCTTCCATTTTCACCAAGAATTTTGTACACGGCATTTAATTAAATGTGCCCATTGGTGCATGACTCATCGAAGTGCATAGCTTCAAGAGACTTTCAGCCTTTTGGAGAGGGGCAAACTCAGAAGATGGGAATTTTTATAGCAGGCGAAGTTGCGCCCGATATAAAAGGTGTGGATAACCATGTAAGACACCATCTCGTTTCTTAACTGCCAAATTATTTTCCTGGATGCGTATAGAAGCAGATTCTCCCATTTAGTCACATTATAGGGTATCACAGGCATCGTACGGGATCTTGCAGATGACTTCCTTCTCAGTAGGATAGCCAAATCTATCGGTCGAAGGTAAAAGCTCAGATCAACAAGTAGTCATCGGTTTGTGTGCCACTATTATTTGGTATTTCTTCAAGTCTCATTCAACAAGTTGAGACACATTCATAATATAAGGAGGGATTCGCAGAGTATCTGTCTTGAGTGTTTGATTGGAACTATCTAATTCCTTTGCTTTTGTCTCTTGCTGCTTCATGGATTGACGTACGAAATTGTTAAGAAACCATTTTGGAATCAAACAGGGAATTCGCCTCGACTTGGTAGCTTTCATAGTCAGAGCCACGCGTTTTTTGCTCAAAGCGCTTTACTATTGACGTTATTCCGCTTTTGAAAGATTGGACTGTTGTTCTCATAGTGTTGACTTACTTCCATGTACTTTTATTTGTAGTAAACGAATGTGCGTAATTTTTCGTCCATCTTTCGTGGTATAAAAACATCCATAAAAGGGAATTGATGGTCAACTGCTTTCTCGAACGCGATTTTACTGCCCGGAAGGATTGATATGATGCGGTTATGAAGCGATTCCAGTTTGTCCTATTCAATGACAATAAATGTGTTTTCCACATGTCGTACCACAACTTAGGGTTAATTAAAGGAAGAACCGTAGCCTCAAGTTTCTGCATTGTCAATTTGGCAAGAAAACCAGATATATGTGACATCATTGCAGATCAGTCGAATTGGTGATATTTTGAGTGTTGAAACGAAAAATTGGTTTCTAACCCAAGTTCAATGAGTTCAAGCAAGGTAGCTACATGAGCAGTCGTCTAATAGGACTGTCTGTGTACTGCCTTGTATTGCCTTGGTAAATCTAGTTGTATGGATATGAACAAAAAAAATCAAAGGATATTAATATCTCATCAGCAAAAATTGTGCTTCCCACTCCATTTCTCATGAATGGAACTTTTCCAATCATTTGTAAGTGGGTATGGTTTATGGAATAGCCACTTCAAACTTTTGCAATTGAATGCTTCGAAATTATCGATTGCATTGGGACTTCAAGTTTATGAACGTTGAACAACCCATAGATCCTGATACTGGTTGGTTCGGATTATCTCAAAAAATTTTCAATACAGTTGCTTCGTCCTGTTAAGACACTTATCAATAGATAAGCAGTTCATAAATAGATGAAATTTGTACCTTGGTAGGATCCGTGGAAAGAGATAAATTCAAAAAGTTAAGAACATCTTACTGTAGTTTGGTTTGTGCAACATCACAGTCGTTACCAATGACCAAGTAGAAACGCCCCATAGCACCACCAAGTCAACCATTCCGAGAGGTTAATTTACATTCGAGAAGGTAGTTAACAATAAATACACATTTGCAAATATTCTTGTAAAGAGAAGGACTGACGAAACATTACACATTTCCGTTAACCACAAAGAACCATATGCGGAATTGATTCTACACCATGAGAGCAACACTTCAATCTTTCACGAACGGATTTATGTCCACAGTCAGTTGCCTAGAGCAAAAACGCGTTCTTCTGATGATAATCAGGAAGTTTCCGAAACTTAAGTGCAAATATAATTTTTCCTGTGATCTCGCCTCATCTTCAGATTAATCTTTTCCAAGGAAGATAACACAATACGATATCTGGATCTTGAAAATTCACAAAAAGACAACGAGCTCGTGGCACAGTAGGTAGAGCGTTGTTTTTCTGCCCAAGAGGTCACGAGTTCGAGCCTTGGGCACCGCAGCTCACGGGATTGGGTATGGCTTGCTAATGACGGCTAATAAGCCAGAAATGGCCATTCCAGTCTCCCTTGTCTTTGTATGTAATATAATTATGTATATATTTAAATATATATATTGCTAATTGAAGCGAAAATGCGCGTCCCCGGGCATAAATCAGAAAAAGAGGCGATCATGGGAACAATAAGTTTAATATCCTGACGTTTCAAAATCAAAAAAAGATTCCATCCTTGGAGGTAGGTTCAGTACGTCGCCTCACAGTATTTATGCGTTCTGAACATGCTGGCTCTACAGCTATTCGTGCACGATGCATTGCAGGGGAATGGGAGAGTTAATTGCTGTGCTGCTGATCATTGAAGATTTTCTCCATTGCCTCGCCTGGGGGCTGTGTCGGGATGGCAAGTGTCATTAACGTCGTCTGCATTGCCCGCGTTTGTTGTCCCGGACCCGCATGTCTGTTTGTCGTCCCTCGTTTGCATCTGTCCGTGCACGTCTCATCGGTGGTTGCTGAGCCGTTGCCGGTGTTTCCGTTCCTATCGGGTTGGAGACGCCCATCATCGGTGTTCGTGCGCAAACTATGTTCACCTGCGTCCACGTTCATGCCTGGCCGGAAGTCTTGCTGATTTGCGTTCTCCGCGGTTATCCCATTGAATGTGTTGGCGCGTGGCATAGGTTCACTCAGGCATGTGTTCTGGCTTGTTATGTGTTTGCTTGCGACCGCGAACAGTCTGACATCTTGCCTGCAATTCTGTTGATTGAGTCGCACTCGTAAGACCTGGTAGGCCGCCGGGAGAATCGTACAACGGTTAATGGAAGAAGGTACAGTGTGCCAGTCTTCGAGCGTTTCTCTGGATGTTTGATCGATACCTCGGCCTAGGATTTCGGTGTCCTGGAAAGAAAAGGTGTGTCCAGAGGCCGCACAGTGTTCCGCCGCCAACAAGAGCTGATCCATAATTCTTACGGCCCTTGCGAGCTCATTCATGCAGGTCTGTAGTCGCTTACCGGTCTCTCCGACAAAGTTCACTTCACAGGACCCGCACTGAACACGATAGACGACGTTCGCCGTTTCGCCGCGTGACAGGGTGGCCTTGGGTCTCATGACCAGACGTCTTAATGTCGCCTCAGGTTTGTGGGCGACGCCGATCCCCAGTGGTTGTAAGAGACGAGCAACAACTTCAGATACGTTCTCGATGTATGGCATTGCCCGCCACACTTTCGGTGGTTATATCACTGGTCTTATAACTTGCCTCGATTGTCTGCTGCGTTCTATGAACCTACGAGGATAACCGTTGGGGGGGAACATTCGTTGAAGATAATGGAGCTCAGCTACTTTGTCGCCTTTCTCGCTACAATGAGCTTCCGCCCTTTTTTAAAGCGTCCGTACGCAGCTACGTTTGTGGCACAATAGGTGGTTAATTTGGTAACTGAGGCCTTGACAAGTGTTGGTGGCCTTTCTATATACCGTTGTCCTTAGGCTGCCGTCGGTCTTACGGTGGACTAGGACGTCTAAGAACGCCATTTGACTGTTGGCCTCAACCTCCATTGTGAACTGAATGTCCGGATAGATGGAGGTCAGGTGTGCATGAAATTCGGCGACTATTTCGCGCTTGAGAACGACGAAAGTATCGTCCACATACCGCACCCAAAATATTACTCTGTGGTTCGTAAACACACGTGTCTCTAACTTTTGGAGGACCGCCTCAGCAATGAAACCAGTCAGCGGCGAACCCATCGGAGTCCCTTTAATCTGTTCGTAAACCGTTCTCTCAAATATGAAGTAGGTTTTGAGGCAGAAAGTGAGCAGCTGGATGAGGTGCGCCCGTTTAGGTTTATTAATTACCTCGTCATAACTGTTCTCAAACAAGTCACTGACAGTTTCAATTGCAAGGCTCTGAGGAATTGAGGTGAAAAGTGAGGTAACATCAAATGATACCATGAGTTCGTCTGCCTTAAGGTGTAAACCACGGAGTCTTTTCAAGAAATGGGCGGCTGAACAGACCGTTGTATCGGAGTCGGATTTAAGGCAGTTCAGACGTCAGAACAGCCATTTGGCCAGATTGAATGTGGGTTTTCCACGCAGGGATATGATGGGTCGAAGTGGAGCACCATGTTTGTGTACTTTGGCAGCCAATAGAATTTCGCCATGGCCGAATCTGTAGGTTTAATTGTCAGTCGTTTAGCTTTTGAGATGTCACCGTTACTCTGCGAACTAGCGAGCGTCGCGTTGATTTTTGCCACTAGCTTCTTCATCGGATCTCCATCGCACTTGAAGTAGGCATAACGGACATCGAGTAGAGCGTTGGCCTTTCTTCAAATTTAGAGACACGTGTGTTTATGAACCACAGATCAATATTTTGGGTGAGGTATGTGGACGATGATTTCGTCGTTCTCAAGCGCGAAATGGTCGCCGAATTTCACGCACACCTGACCTCCATCTATCCGGACATTCAGTTCACAATGGAGGCTGAGGCCAACAGTCAAATGGCGTTCTTCGACGTCCTAGTCTACAGTAAGACCGATGGCAGCCTAAGGACAGCGGTAAATAGACAGGCCACAAACACACGTCAAGTCCTCAGTTACCAAAGTAACCACCCATTGTGCCACAAACGTAGCTGCGTACGGACGCTTTAAAAAAGGGCGGAAACTCATTGTAGCGAGAAAGGCGACGAATCAGTCGAGCTCCATTATCTTCAACGAAAGTTCACCACCAACAGTTATCCTCGTAGCTTCATAGAACGCAGCAGACAACCAAGGCAAGTTTTAAGACCAGTGATAGAACCACCGAAAGTGTGACGGGCAATGCCATATATCGAGAACCTATCTAAAGCTGTTGCTCGTCTCTTACAACCACTGGGGATCGGCGTCGCCCACAAACCTGAGGCGACAATAAAACGTCTGGTCATGAGAACCAAGGCCACCCTGTCACGCGGCGAAACGGCGAACGTGGTCTTTCATGTTCAGTGCGGGTCCTGGGAGGCGAAATATGTCGGAGAAACCGGTAAGCGATTACAGACCCGCATGTGTGAACACGCAAGGGCCGTAAGAAGGATGGATCAGCTCTCGTTGGTAGCGGAACACTGTGCGGCCTCTGGACACATCTTTTCTTTCCAGGACGCCGAAATCCTAGGCCAAGTTATGGCCCAACAGCCAGAGAAACGCTCGAAGACTGGCACACTGTACCTTCTTCCATTAACCGTTGTACGATTCTCCCGGCGGCCTACCAGGTCTTACGAGTGCGACTCAATCAACAGAATTGCAGGCAAGTAGTCAGACTGTTTGCGGTCGCAAGCAAACGCATAACGAGCCAGAACACATGCCTTAGTGAACCTATGCCACACACCAACACATTCAATGGGATAACCGCGGAGAATGCAAATCAGCAAGACTTCCGGCCAGGCATGAACGTGGACGCAGGTGAACATAGTTTGCGCACGAACACTGATGATGGGCTTCTCCAACCCGATAGGAACGGAGACACCGGCAACGACCCAGCAACCACCGATGAGACGTGCACGGACAGATGCCAACAAGGGACGAAAAACAGACATGCGGGTCCCGGGACAACAAACGCGGGCAATGCAGACGACGTTAATGACACTTGCCATCCCGATACAGCCCACAGGCGAGGCGAGGTAGAAAAAAATATCAATGATCAGCAGGACAGCAATTAACTCCCCAACCCCCCTGCAGTGCATCCTGAACGAGTAGCTTTAGAGCCAGCATGTTCAGAACGCATAAATACTGTGAGGCGCCGTACTGAACCTACCTCCTACGATGGAATCTGGTTTGATTTTGAAACGTCATGATATGAAACCTATTGTTCCCGTGATCGCGTGTCGAGTTTATGGACAACAGAGTATTTGCAGCGACGTTTTGCAAACTTTACTGAAGTGGCTTTTTTCGTAGATATTTATTTGCTCATACTTATCCTTTTCTACCACGTACGAAATCAGGACTGCCTGTTTTCTAATGTTAAGCTTCAACCCGTTCGAGATTGACTGCTGGCAAACTTGCGTGACTTGTACACCCTTTTTGGACCTGGGCGTTGGCGCAAACACTGTTTTCCTCTTCCCACACTCTTAACCGCGCAGGCTGACCAGTTGGCACTGCACGTGCTTTTTAAGCTGGTTTTTTTGGCGCGTCAAGGAGCCGGTATTTTATGCCGGGCGCGTGACAACGGGCTGACACTTCCTTCATCTGGTGGGGATACCAGCTGTCGAACCAGCCAGCATTTATTCGTCTCTTCTAATGGCCCCGTCCGAGTTGATTCGAGCCTTGCATGTATTGCCTGATATGCAGATCCCATGGTTCTATTACTTGTACCGACCGAGTACTAATCCTCTAGTGCCAGTCTGACCATCTCCTCACTGGCTTGATCCATGACCATCGCTTCCTGAAAGGCTAACCTGCACTTCTGTTGCATGCGGTTCTATATCGGAGAGGATTTATACCAGTTTTTGACTACAGGTTTTCCTCCTGCCACTTGGACCACAAATTTTCACTCATATTGGTAAACCATATGCAATAGGAAAGACAATTTTGTCTGAATCCCTTATATGCGTCCCCCTCGATAGGACAGAAGAATAAGAACGGTCCCACGTAATACCGGTGGCCTTGCATTAACTTACGGGAAGTGTAAATCTTCCGAGTCCTACCCTTAAGACGAGCCTTTTCCGTAAGCCTTATTTTAATCTTACACCTAACCCTACTTAGAGCTTTACTGATAAGAATGCCTTCTATTTCGGCCTAAAAACTCGGGAAAAGGAGTCGCTTGAAATAGACGTGGCTTTGCGCTAAATTCCAAGGAAATTATGTTTAGGATTAAGGTATGGGGAGGGTAAAGTTAAGGGCGTTGGGCTTGGAGTCTTTACGAGGTTAAAGGTATTAGCATGATAACTGTAGGGTTAGTTTTAAGGTAGGACTAGGGTTTAGATTAAGATAAAGCTAGCAATTTAGTTTTATGTGAGGGTTGCTGTTAGCGTTTAGACATGGGTATATTTACGTTTCCAGAAATTGAAGCCGGTAGTGTGGTTGTTATTCCCATGCCCTGTTCAGGCGGCTATGCATTCACCGTAACTCTATCCTAAGTCTACCTCTACCCTAATTTTCTTAAAAGCTGCTCATAGACATCTCTGTTATGGGGCGATGCTTGCGCTTATGTCCTTTTCAGTTTGGCTGTTCCACGCTTTTGGCCTTCTGCATAGATTGACTTCTGGACTTTTGTCCGGTTCACAGCCAGTGAATTGCTATGCCGATGAGGTATTTGTTGCATAGAGTCATGTGAACCTTCAATTATATAAACCTTGCGCTTTTGGCTTATTCGAAAATAGTAGCGGCTTGTGATTTACGATTCCAATTTTTAATCATTTCAGATGAGCTGTGTCTGGCTGCTCATATTTAATTTTGTGGACATTAAAACCTAGGCGTTAGGCTTTTCTACCTATCGAGTCTGTAGTGTTCTTTCCTATGTGGCTATGGTGCTTTTTAGGTAAACAGTACTTCAGTGCAGTATCAGGGGTGAGGATGGTCACGCATGCTTCAGTGGGGATTCGCAAATGGCGTGTGAAGCTGGCCAGAACATTTTTGCAAGTTTCCTTTAATCAATTGTGATTTACGAAAGACTCGTTTGATTTTATTTGGTGGGTCTACATCTATGGTTGCCAAGTCCCACCTCGAAAACCCAATAGTAACTTGAACGTTTTTCAAATGATACCGGGAGGTAATTTTGGAATCACATCTAATAAAGGTGGATTAGGAAAATAGGTCAATTTCTTGGTTACAGAATATGCGCCTAAGGATGGATTCGAAACATGCACACCTTGAATTTTTGACCAATATTATTTTTTCTGGAGCTGTGGCCTTCTGGTGACGGTGCTAATAACAGGAACTTTTTGTGTGCAGTGTGCAAAGTGTCTATTTTTATGCAATATTCTTCAAATGTTTCTATAATCAAGCCATTCGAACTATCACAAATATTATACTGATTGTCAAATACTTAGCTTTCTTCATACATTTGTATGCTTATGTGATTCATTGAGCAAGTACAAGTTTTAGAAATTTTCAAACGGTAAATTTCTTGTGAATTTGAGTAGAACTACTTTTAATTCCGAGTCGAAATCAAATCTCTGGACAATAAACATCCGCATTCACAGAGCAATTGAAGCTTAGATAGTAAAAGGTACTTATTATAGTAATTCTAATATAAATCTCGTCTGAAGAAAGAATACTTAGAAAGCCTGCCCAGTAAGCTGAAATCATTCGCTAGTAGGATCATTTCAATTAGAAAATGATAACTGCCGCATTTTATTAAAAGTAATAATGAAATTGTGAAATTTTCTCTGAGGTGGACAGAAATGCATGCGTTCCATGTCTACAGTTTTATTTAACTTTGTTTATCTTATATAAAAATTAAAAAGCCCATATGTTACCACTCTTATTTGATGCCCATCTGTTGGAAAGTTCTACCGGGGTTAGCTGTGAATGCTGCTCCTGAATAATATCCTGCCAGTCACGAAACAGTGGCAATAGCGGTAAGCAGTTACTTAAAAATTATATGTCTATCGACAGTCCAAATATGTACATTTTTTCATATTTTGACCTTGAGAATATACTTAAAAATATTTTCCTAGAGCATAATTGCAATTTTCGAATCAAAAGCGGACACGTTAAGGAACTTTACCCCCCACCCCAAAAGAAGCGTTAGAAACATCACGTCTCACTGATGGTTTCCGCGACAAATAAAGACTTAGTATTTTTAAGCCTTTGGTAAGCTTAAAAACAATAAGAATTTTTTTCATTCCCATTATTAATGTTGCATAGAAGTAGATGTAAAGAGTAAACTTTACCACCCTCGGTGTTAATCACCTCGTCTCATTTCATGGTGCTACGGTTTGCGTTTATGTGGTGTGCGTATCTTAAACTACTATTTAAACTGACCACGTCGTATGCTATGAATTAAAAGTCGCTGTGATTAATGTTTTTTTCAAGATCAGTTGGTATTTCATTAAAATATAAATGTAGTTCGAACATAGCGAGGCTCAGATGAAAGCGAAAGTGAGGTTCCTATGAATGTAATGTGGACAAGAGCACTAACAAAAACCTACGTTTTAAGCCAATAATATTATTACTAGCTTGTTTTAGTAGCGAAAAAACATTTGCCATAAACAACCACCGAAGCCACACCCAAGGTCAGAAGATGCCAGATGACGAGAGAACTCCGTTCTTTGGAATAGCAATCGGACAAAAAGGATTTCTTCCTGATATGTCCTAACGAAAATGATCTTCGATACACTGTTTTTGTAGGTAAACTTGGATAGAGTACTGCCGCGGGTGTGAAACCAGAGTTGGATGCTTTTTGATTAATCGGTCAGCGCGCTTACGCCAATGTTTTGTTTTCTGCGCATTATCTTATCGTTAACACGATGAATGTCAAAGAGAAAAGTCAAAAATAAGAAAATTTGACCGCAGAATGAAGTCTATTCACAGTATGTTTTTGGATTCTTTGCTTTATCCCATCATCGGGAACACAGCACAAATGAAGGATTGACGTCTTCACATTATGCAATTGGTATGTGATCACACAGCTTCTAGAAGCAGCAGTTCACACATTGTTCTGTTGGGGCTGTGCTTATTGTGTAGCCACCTTGATCGCTTGCACCCGAGTAGTTCTTGATCTTTCCAGGAGATGAGCATAATCCAGCTTTAAATGAATCAAGAAGAATAAATTATACGATGATCCCCAAGTATATATGAGACATATGGTTACATTTGAAAGCTTATTATTTCACGTTAGTATATTAGGTTGAAATAAGTTTGTTTTTGCTAGAAATCTATCAAACATATTTTATCTTTCTCAATCATTTTTCGCCTTAAACAAATCACAGCTATTTTATTATTGTTGTTGAAAGGTGTAAATGTCGGAAATTCGTACAAATATGAAATATGAGCCGTTACTTGGAAATACAGCATTAGACATTTTGGAATATTAATGGTGTATTTAGCTCAAATATTACTACACAGCAGACATTAGCAAATCGGTTTGTGAAATTTATTTCTGGTAACATTGACCACACGATTGAATCATGTGGTTGGTCAGAATCAAGGTCGATAATGACGAACTACAAGTCACCATTGAAGCAGAACAAAGTCAAAGGGCGCACACATCATCTTTTACGTTTAGTGCTAGCAAGCAAACAATAGTAACTCACCTAGTTGAAGCCAATAAATTCAAAATTACCATAAGTGGGCTCAAAAGGAAATGAATAAAAAACACAAATGACAACGTTTGGAAGCTTGCATGTTGTTGTTTTCTCTTCCCAAATTGATTTATTTTTGAATAAGAATTGTAACGTTTGATAAAAAATAGATCCAATACGATAACCGTTAATATTCAGTATAACAAATGGACAAGGAAAAGCCACCAAAACACAGCCAGAGGGGCAATGTCCATTAAAAGGAGCAGATAATGAGTTTTCGGTCGTTTGGCGCAGGTGTGGTCCATTATAATTTCATGAAAACTAGCTCATCTATCACGGCAAAAATATACTGAAACGTCTGAATCCTATGATACAAAACTTGGAGGCCTAAAGAGGTCAATCCACCGAATCTTATTTTCTTGCATGATAACGCTAAACCACATACGCACAAATGGTAGAGGTATAACGATAAGAGTCGGAGCGGAAGTTCTCCATTATCCAGCGTACGCGCCCTATCTTATCCCTATCGACTACCACGTCTTCCAAAATTTGGGTAACTTTTTCACAGGAAGACAACAGAATGCCCATAATGCTGTAAAACGAGCCTTCTAAAATTTAACTTGATCCTCAATTACCAGGCTTTTACACCAACAGGCTGAACTAGCTACCATTGAAAAAGCAAGTGTTCTGAAAATATGAGTACCTATTTTTTATGTATAAAAGCATTAATTTTAATTAATACACATAAACGAGTTTTTTGCTACGAGTGTTATACTAGACATACCAATAGAATAATACAATTTAGGGTAGATCAGAGAAAATTAAAGCAGCTACTGAACAGTAACAAGGGGGGCAGCGTTGAAGAGTTTCGGAGGTGTCAGTGTACTCTTTTTCTGTTAGGGGTTTAAATAATGGGAGTAGAAGGTGGAGGAGAAGGTGAAGGAGGAAGAGACTTAGAATAAGCTATGTCTCTTATTCTTCGGTATAGCGTGACGGGATAGGAAGCGCGAACGAACTTCCTGCTTCACCTTCGGCCCGGGGAGCCTGAGAGCACGAGGCTGAGTTAGTCAACAGTATGGTCACTGTCTCTGTCGTCGCAGAGATCCACTGGTGTGAGAACTTAAAGTGTCTTGATAGCTCAGTATGCTTGGTTGACGTCTAGTCGGGGGTCACTGCCAACCAAGTGAGCCACAATTGCATTAGAGCTGAACTCGTCCATGTCGTGATTTATCCTGACCACAATGGTGCTATTTTAACTTACGCTACTCTTTCCTAAGTTATCTCCTGTGCAAGCCTGCGGAGGAATACTCAAAAAATTACCTACGCCGAACCACAATTCTTTAAGAAAAATAAAGTTAAAGATATAAATAAAATGCGCGGTTAGAGTTCTGAATGCTTGTATTGATATAAAGGCGCTGCCATAGATAACATACTATCAGACAGACGTGCATGATTGAGAATTAGGGAACAATTTAAAAAGTGGGTCAGATGAAGTATATCTTCAGTGATATTTTCAGTGCATGCGTTAAAATCAAAACCGTTTTCGGTACCTCGGAAACCACCTGGTTAGGTAATAATCAAGTTGCTTACGTTATTCGGCTCCCAGAGTCTCCTACTGCTTTAAACAAACAAGTTTGAGAGATTATGTAAAAAATGCGCAATGATACTTTGGGTATGGTGGTGTTGGTTTGCCTGCTTACCGTATCCTCTGAGATGCCCGAGTGGGCTTTCCCGTGCGCTTTCACATGTAGCAGAATAATTTCCTATTATAAAGATTACTGCAATAGAATCAGAATAGTCCATTATGAAGCTTGCTCTTGGGTTAATCAACATTAGATCTTTGAAACTCCACATGTTTCTTGGATAGTATTACCGGAAAAATACAAATAAAAGTTAACTGCTAAAATGATTCAATATTTTTGATTCTTTTCGACATAAACAGTCTTGGCATCTTGAAAGTGACTCCATAGTTTTTGGCACTAGGGAAGAATTTCTATGGAAAGGAAAACATGTGCGATATGACAACGATGCTAATGAATGCAATCAACAGGGGCTCAAGCCCCGGGTGGTTTACCACATGGGTTTGTTATGACCAGCTGACGTCGGCTAATAAGCCAGAAATGGCCATTCTAGCCCCCATTGTCTTTGTCATTAATGTCTTCTGCCTATACTACTGGTCCCTGTGCGGCTGCTGGTGGGGCTGGAGGGTGAGACCCAAGGCAGAGCGGAACGAGTGAGTTCCGTAGCCAATCTGAAAACGTCCATCCCCCTATGAGAATTATTTACCGACGTAAGTGAACATGTTTTTGGATTTTTACGGATTATTTGGGATAGATCCTCTCCGTTTAGGAGAGAATTTGAGTCATGGCAATACTTGTATTAAATAATCCCAAATTACCTGCACGTCACAAGAATTTGAAAAACTCCACTATGACCAAACTTATTTTACTAAAATTTATAAACAGGTACATTTTGATACATCTGTGAAAATTCACAAAGGAGCCCTGTTTAACCAAGGAAATATTAATCATTCAAATTCTTTTACCTTTTCCGTGATTGGCAGAAGGTGAAATCGACGGAAATCGCACACATATAGTGCACATAATATGATTTTATAAGATTAAATTTTTCAAGATTCTTGCATGCAGTTAACTCCAACCATGGACTGCTTCCCATTTCTTCCCAGCCCAGACTGCTTTGAAGCCTTAGATTGATACACGAAACATTGCTTGAATTATGGATGTTGAATTCGGCCTGATTCAACGTTTTGTGGCCCAGATTGCCTAGGTCTTGTGCTGAAACAAGACAATAGATGTAAATTACCCGAGTGAATGCCACTGGGCGAGAATCTAAAACAACCTAAAACTCTTCTCGCAAACAGATTTGCTCAAAGCCCCTCAAGGTCTTAGATCAAAATGTTTTTATTCTTCTGTATGTATTCACAATTTAGCGCGATCTCTTTTTGGATGGAAAGGACAGAATTTGCAAGTCGTAGCAGCTTTTAATCATTTTCTGAGTTAAGTTAAAGTAGTATATACTTTATCCATACGTTTAATTAATAAGTATATTTTGAGGTTTATAATGTCTGTCAAAGTCCATTACATAATAAGTTAATTACATAGGATTATTTCAGAGGGTTTGCAGAGCTCTTTACTCTCGTTGCAATGAAAAACACAACAAGGAATGATGATTATTTTTCACTAAATTGCGAGCACTATCTTTGGCAGCTTACGAATTTGCAGCAACCAGGACATTTACATAAATATATTTTCCGCCTTACGAACTGCGACAATTCATCCCATTTCCAAGGCAACGATGGGATAGTGGACACTTTATCTAGGCTTTAATAGAGGGGACGATTCACAGTTTCCCGAAACAAATCACTACCTTTTCTTAAACATTGATAAACTTTTTATGAAAAACTTTACCAAGGAAATTTCATTTATGGCACGTTACCTTGCATTGTAGAAGCTCATGCAGAATACGCACAGTATTTTAAAAGTTGATAAATAAAGTCAGCTAGAGAGGAGTTGTTCGCTGCGTCAAAACGTGTTATATTTGCAATAGGTTTTTTGGGTGGATTACCGGTGGATGAACTGCCACTTTTTATTTGTGACGTGAACTAGGTGGTAAAACAAATTTTGCTGTCACCACGCCCGCATAAGTCAAGCAGATGAACTCAAAATGCAGCAGAATAAATTCCTTTTTTCCAAAAAAACATCTTTTTATGTAGGGGATTGGTGCTTTGTTCAGATAGTATCAACTTTTGATTCGAGAAAGTTTTACTGAAGTGGATATTTGGAAAAAACGTACATCTGAAATGATGTGCAGAAGGTTTAACTAAAGTTCTGAATTTGAAGCTTTTTCCTCAGAGTATCAAGAGCTCTTTTCTTCAAATTTCCATTAGTCAGGTGCTTTCTGATATCCATAAACTGTTTTGAGTCTTCCAAGCGATTGAAACGTCTATAAGGTTATAAGTAATTCTCGCCAATTCATGCAAAGGCACATGAAACATATCGAACGTTTCAGTAAGCCTTCAAGTAAAAGAGGTTTCTCAAGTGACCTTTCAGTACTAACCGACGTAGAACAAAACCACAACCTTATTGATACAAAATATATTGCTGGATATTTTTCAGACATTTTCCAGTTAGTGGAGCAAATGCCCACGTCAACAGAATACATTTTCTTAATAGATTTGCCATGCCAGTTATAATTCAGATTTATTACCGAAAATGACTCCCAGAGTTCACTGTTAGGTATTTATTATTATTATTATTATATTTGTTTAAAGTTAAAGAGCGTTGGCTTCCGTTTCAAAAAGATTCTTGCTTTTATGGTTTTCTGGTGAGCTTACGTGAGTCTTCATTTGGGACAAAATCTGCCTCAACGTTCGCCACCTGGCCTCTGTCCAATGTAATACTTGACGAGCAACTGGACGCTTCCTGTTAAAACACACAAAGTGAAAAATAAGTTTTCTTTAAGAAAGTGCTTCGTAGGTAGGTCAGAAACCTACGCCCATGATAAATTACTACAGACATTTGAAAGCAATGGGAGTAAGACAGCCTCCTTTATAATCAAAAGAAATCTTTTCAAGCAAATAGTGTTAAAGAAAGTTAAAATTTATTTTTTATAAGACCAAAGAAAAAGCACACAAATTAAGCAGCTACTTTTCACTTTTAGGGGGTGCATAGATTTATAGAAAGATGCGCAAGCAGGCAACGCGTGTTGGCGAATATGTATAACCTTGCAGTCACTTTACATGCTAATTTCTCCGCAAATTGCACAAAAATTTTATTTGAAGGCAAACTCAGAAAGCAAGATCAGTTTTCTCAGGAGGTTTGACGTTCGGACCTGGACAAAAAAGACACCTTTCTTGATTCGGGGGGAAAGTGTTAGAAACTAGAAAATCGACACTAAAAACTTTGGAGCATAGAGGATATTCTAACACCTTGTTAGGTGTGTGCTCTTCATATGCAAATTTGAATAACAGTCTTCCACTACGGACAACCAGTTGACTGGTTTGATTTGGGCGTGAAGTGGCTCCTTGAACACAGGGCTGTGAAGTCTACAAAGACATACGATTTATATTCAGGTCAGTCATTTCCTGACGTATCCGGGAAACAATTTTGTTTGATGATGGACAGATTTTGGAAGGGGTTTTGCTTTTGGACTCAAGGGTTCGAAATAGCCACTTTTAGCTCTCCGCCTTCCATCGGATTTTCCCCCAAATCACTGTTTCTGATTGAACCCTAGCTGCTGCTGATTACCAAACTCCCTAAATCGCTCCTTTGACAGCCTACACTTACATCGCATGGCAAAAATATTTCTCCTTTTTCCTACTCAATCAACGCTGATTACTGCGTTGGCCCACCAGGAACTCTAGTGTTTAGATTTTCCAACAGCACAAACAATATGTTATGTATCTTACAGCCATTGGCTGTAAATTCAGTTCAGTTAGTTTGAGGGGAAATATAAGCGTGGGAATTTGAGCTCCCTGTATGTGCACTGGTGAACTCGGTTATAGATGAAGGGGCAAAGTATTGCTTTTCGTATAGTTTTGCCAAACTGGTGGGAGAAAACTTTCAGCAGTTTTCAATAGTATAGGGATTATCTGTTGAAAAATAGAATTCTATTTTAAATAAAACTGAAAGTTAGCCTCACTGGTTGAGATTTAGATTTTTATTGTTAAATTAATGACTCGTTTAGGAATACTAAATTCTCTAGTTAAACTACTTTGCACAGGGAAGGATTTTGAACTCATTGCTTGCAAAAAGTCCATAAATCCACACACAAAATCGCCAGTTACAGGTTTTGAGAACAAAAGAACTTCTACTATCAAAAGTTTACGTTATGCCATTTTGATGGCCAATTTGTCCTTACTTATAATGGGGAAAAAATCTGCATATAACATTTTCTTATTTGGTGGGCACGTGCGTCTGTTTCTACTTTATATAGACCAACGGTTTAAAGTGCACAGATTCTTGTTCAGAATAAGCAGGAAAAATACATGTACATTCTTTACTCACTACCAGGACCTGCAGTATCCTACCAACTCCATGATATTTACACCAAAAATAAAGCAGAGGTAAAGACTGACTAAAGCGGAGACTTTACTATGCCAATTTCTATGTCCGCCTCGTTTAAACTTCAAACATTAGCCGATCGTTTAATGATTACTTGAACTGTTGAGAAACAAGCAATGCCCGTATTCTAAAGTTTTCAAAGTATTTTGCTTCCTTGTCTGCCAAAAACCGACCATGTCAAATAATTTTCGGCCACATCAGAAATCTTTATATCGTAATCTGATACTTGCATAACCCCTTAAAATTATCTGCTCTTTATGCTCAAACGATATTAATTTTTATTGCTGATCTGATATGTTTTGTCAAATGCTATAACAAAAATCGCATTTTACCGGCGAGGCTGTTAAGCAATCTGAAAAAATTTCGATATTCTCGTCATTTTGCAGATATTCACAAAGGTTTAAGAAGTTTGGAAGCGAAACCTGCATTTCTTTCTATCGTCAAATCACCCAACTTAACAGAGATGGCGGCCTGGGCAATATTATTATAAATACTATAGAAAATTTGCAGACAAGTCTGAAACTACCCTGTCAAATTGTCCTTTCCTTTCTTTTACCCAAACTGTTACTGATACACATTCCACATCCCATTAAAGCACTGCAAGAATATTACTGCGAGAATATTACGGACAGCCACAAAACTACGCTTTGCATGTTGGGTTAATAAGTCCTTTGTCCTTTGTTTTGCCGCGTTGTTATCGAAGCTACTTTTGAAAAGTCATTGAGTGTTTGGAGCATTCAAATCTGGACTGAAATTGTCGGAGCTTTTTTCGATTTCATCAAAGCTCTGAAAAACACGAAATGGCAATGATCTGCTTGCCAGTATAAAGTGCCTTTTGCAGTTGCATTCCAGCATGCAAGAAGGATTATCGTCATCCAATACGTGAGTAAAAATACCCTAAGATATATTCCTGCTGCAATTTTAAACGTTTTATTAGGAATATCGTCAGCTGAATTAAAATTCCACTTGAAAAGACGTTCAGATTTCATGATCGTCAGTTTTCTTACCACGCCCCCTAATACAGCTGATTCCTGCAACTCCAAAAACACTCTTCATGCCTGGCGTAGTCTGACACGGAAAGATGGACTCTGCATACTGCAGGTAGCTTTGCACAAAATTCCAAAGGGTAACCTATCTGCGTGCCCTAACTTAAACCATAACCCTCACCCAGACACTGACCACGGCTGCCAGTAGCGCGAGTGCATCTGCAATACAGGAGTGTTCATATTTCCGGCGTCTCCATTTTTTCTTACAATGGCCAGTCAAGTGATGGATTCGTGGTATGATCCGTTTTTGCAGAGGGCTAAAGTGTGTAACCCGCAAATCTGAGTTATACGACGAGTCGGCTGAGCATGGCGTTCAGAGACTAGCTACGCCCGTATGATTAGAGGACGAAATACATGACAAACATCAGTGAGCGAGTAAATGCAAGGAAGGGCGATTGGGCAAGCATATAGGCTCTAACGAGAACTCGGTAACTAAATGCTTCTTAGTATAAACTTTACGCGTATGCTTTACAAAACCCGGTAATTGGGGATTCCACCCCTACTCTCTACTGAGTATTGAGGGTTATGATGGTAATGCAAGGACAAGGAAGCCCCCTAGGCATTAAATTCACTTCCGGTTTTCTGAGAGTATAACATAAGGTTGTTAGTACTGATTCCTTTGCATAAATCGGTGCATCATTTTCCAGAAACCAACCATTGAAACACGTTTAATATAACTTCTTCGAAGACTGGGCGAATGAGGTCTATTAAAGCATATTTACATGGAGAATCTCGGTGTGATTTCTTGAGATAAATTCAAAATTATGCGCGCATTTTCGCAGATCTACTGCAAATAACAACATTAGTGCCTTGGGGACCACTACAGCACACTCCACTCCTTTGACCACTGTGTGCCTAGGCAAATAAGTAATATATAACTGATAATTTTAGTTATTTTAAATGGAAGAGTTCATTCTTCTCAAAGGCCTGGTCACTCCAATGTTAGGCTGAAGGGAATTTTTAGGCTAAAAGCAAGGAGGAGAATGCAAGAACAACGACATACCAACAACAAAATTGTTATTGAGGACAACAATATCTTAAGAAGTGTTGCTAACAAAGTTGAGGACTACGTAAATGATTAATTTTGGCTTGTTGTTCAGGTGTTTGCATTCAAGGGACATCCCAGCGCTGTTAAATTTGCAATTGAGGAGGAAGAAAACAACCAGCTGGCTTTGCTTACTCTTCTTGTCTGAAGTAAAAATTTGGTGGCCTAGAAAACAAATTATTTGGGAAACTTTCCAGCCAAACACAAGCACTGACTATCAACAGAAATCGGTGATAAACGCAGTTACATAAAGGCGCTATATTGGTTTATTGAGATGCACTGCAGCTGAGCCGAAGGCAAAGTTGATGAAATAAAAAACCCTTAGTGGATATTCACAATGAACGGCTGGCTGCGTAACCTTTTCAAACGGTGAATGCGCAACCAGAAGGGAGACCAAATCATCCAAAATCCAAAATTTTGTTGATAGTTTCCGTCTCGGAAGTCGTCAGCCGCCTTCTTGGGTTGGGTTTGGCGCAGACCAGAGGCGACCATGAAGTGCCCGGTAACGAGACCAAAAGACCCACTGCCACGGCAGAAATTTCGGGAGTCAGCTACCGAATTTAGTGCAAGTGTGGACAGACTAAATATTCCAGAGATACATGAAGACTACTCCGGATTCGGATAGATTAAAATGCAGCAGCAGTGATTAGAATCGACGCCACTTAGCTAGTCGCGGCCCATTTGACGGGACCCATCCACGCCTCCACATTGGACGATTCCAAAATGCTTGCGAGAGGTGACAATCGCGATCACCACGAGCTGCCTGAGCCATGTTTACTCGGCTAGCAGTCGAGTAAAAACGCCATGACATTCGCAGTCCACGTTCTCTGTGGCCATCTTAATTGTACGGAGAACGTATGCACGTGGAAAGCGCGAACTAGCACTGTTTTCCGTGTCAATATCAGAGCACCAATGTGCCGAGTACTTTTCAAGTCAATAACCGTCACTGCTGCTGGTACTCAGTCAATTCGCTTGCGTAAATGGTAAATCAAAAATCTGCAGATTTGTGTGAAGGATGAATAAGCCGGAAATCCTCCTTAGTCGCTGTACTGTCAAAACGCAGAGTTTTCTGACAACTGCTGCAATGTGGTTGACCATTAACAACATTGCATAAATTAAGTTACTCTTTTAGAAGAAGATAAAACTTTAACAGCCCACCGGGTATCTGCAACTGTGTTTCCTTTACTCATGGCAAACGATTTGCTCAGACCTCAACTAGTTCTCCAACTGACAAACATCACGGTTTACTCCATTACAGTGGAGGTTTGTACTAGGATTCTTCGTGTTCCAGTGAAATCGTGCCTAACCATGGGAATTTGAAACAGTAAACATTCAAACTACATTGTCTGCACGAGGTGAACTGACCAGACCATTTTTTCTGCAAAAGACAACGTCTGCCTTCCTCGAGAAGTATGACTGATAGTTGTGTTGTGTGTTCAGTTGTGCTCTACCGACTGAGCTAGCCCCCTAAACGGGCCACGTGGTTGATGCGTTGGACCAACACGGGGGCCAAATTAGGGCACGGCAGGCGTTATTCGGGTTGCGCTCCCATAACAAATGCCGAACATGGGAGGTGTGGTGGCACGCCTAGGCATGGCTAGGACTTAGGGGACCCAGCCGCGCCAGCCACCTGCGTCCTCTCTCGCCTCCGGTCTTCTTGACTCTGTCTTGACACCGGGCTCAGGTGGGGGAGGAGGAGAGAGTGCGGTAGATGCAGCGCAAGTCTACTATCACTTTAAACTAAATCACGCGCAAGTCACCGTCCCTGCTCCACTTTACCATGGAGCGTACGGTGAACATCCTCGGACTACGACGGTCGAACTGTCATGTTCAGTTTGAGTATTCTGGTCCACCACAGACAGCACAATTTACTTAATCTCACAGCTGTGGCTCCTCGGGATTTATCAAGTAGAGCCCACCGATTATGCGTGCCCACGTTTTTCTCAAATGCAAATGGTGTGATATCTTTAACTGAATCTGTTCTTTGTTGTTATTCGACCCACCTGCCAAACTTCCAGGTAGTTTCCTAACATATTTTTTTCGTTATGGGAAGGACCGGTGTCGTTTTGCATTTCATTTGTAAGTAGAAAATAGACTATTTAGAAAAACATTTGTCTCCAGTTGTTCTAGCAGATAGAATGAACCAAAAAACCTGTAGTTAGGTAATTGCAAAGTGTGTGTTACAGGCGGAAGTGATGACTTTGGGACCTGTGAAACGTAAACCCTATCTCCTTGATAAGGCTTTCTGCGGTCCCAGAAGGAATTTGTGCATGCGCAACCTGCAATCTCTTCATTTTTTATTTTGCCTAAAGAGGCGGATAACAAAGCCATGGATAACTGTTTCAAATAAAATGATTGTCAAGAAACCGGGTCTTGCGTACTTTTTTCAGATGTTGCTGCAGTTATTTCGAAATCATGTAAGAACCTCTCCTCAAACATAGTGACATGGAAACTGGAAAGCTATTGCGAATGCTGAACATTTCTGTGACGCTGATTGATGTGCTTTCAATCGCAGTTTGAAGTCCGGTATTTTGTGTTTACTTGACGAGCATACGAAAAAGGGGTGCTACTGAAATAGATGCATAAGAGAATTCCATTAAGCTGCACTTTGAGGTCGCGCGGCATGCAGCTTCCAAATAAAACAAAAGGGGTCATCGTGAACTGCTTACAACCGAAACCAAGGCACGAGATGGAAATGACCATTTCTGGCTGATAATGAAAAAGAAGGTAGAACTACACATTTTGGTCTCGTTCCTGTACTTGTTGTTACGTAATTCTCGCTTCTTTTTTGTCCGTCGTCACGCGGAAGCCTGCATGAACTGTAGACAGCTGCAAGACAGACCAGCAACGCTCACTTCCGGGCATGCCATTTTCATAGAAAAATGTAGTAAAAATTACGGCAATATAGGTTAAGGTAAATGTGAATGAAGGCAACCTCTCCAAGCTACTGCAGAGCCTGCTCTACCATGAAGGCAAAAATGAACCTGTCAACTGTATTTAACTCGCTGAGCGCATATTTAATCTAATACATATTTATTAGTATTTATTTCCATTTCTGTTTATGTACTTTATCTTCTCTTTTTTATGTTATCTATCAAAAATAAAATAACCTTAAAAGTAAATTCAAAAAAACCTGATGAAAGTTATAGTTTAAATGGAATACTTTACTTCGTCCTCATTCTCCTAACAAGTGTTTGTGCAGGTCTTTTGGATGTATATTGTATTTTGAATGAAATTAACGAGGACGCTACGCCATTCGAAACACGAAAAACACGTACACATTTGAACTTTACAGCGTAACCGTAAAATGCGAAAGTTACTGCTAGTTTTGTGATCGGCAGCAGCCAATTATACCTTTATCCCAAGTTTTATCTTAAGATTGCAAACATAATTTTTCGAAAGTCAGTATGCCGTACTGGCTAATATAATTTAAATGTTCATCTCCTGACTGTCTAAAATTCAGACTAAATACCTTACATTTTGAGGGATTTTTGGCACATATTGGAATGTCCGTCCAGTAAATTGACTACAATGGAATGTACAGTATCCTATGCTTAAAGTTTGATGTCAAAATATAGTAATATACTCAGACTATATTTTCAATATACCTGAGGCTTGAAATATAGGTTAAGTTTGGAAGTTGGGCAGACATGCACTATTTCCCATTTGCTAACAAAGACTGGAACAGAATGATCGCAAATATTTTATCATTGAAATACGAAGGAGCACATTTATTGAATTACTGCTAGGACTCGTGAATAGGTATCCACTGGTTTTATATATAGCTTTGTGCTGAGCTATCAGTTAGGGTTAGGATTGGAGTTAGGTTTAGGAATTAGTTGCGACACGAAAACATGTACCGTCCTCTTGGAATTTAGTGTTAATCAAATTGCAAAATGGGATAAGTTACCTATTCACGCGTTCAGCCGAAACACAGTAAGGGACCTATGTCATGAAATGTTGTTTGAAAGTTTGGAACGGTTTTTGAGTAGAAAGTTTTGCTTAGGTAAGTTTGTAGTTATTGTGCAGCATAGTCCAAATATACTTCAGACAGGTCAAAAGGATGGATTTTAATTTACCTTCTCTCCGACACCTACAAGAAACACAATTTTGGCCTTTAAATTTCCTCAGAAAGGGATTTTTAACTTGGAGCAGATCATATAGTCAAGGTTCTACAGACGTAGACCGAAATTTGATGTGAATATTTGGGTCGAAGTTCATCAGCAGAATATCGGTGAAACACGTGTCTGTGCTGCCAGTAAGGTGAAAAATGTCATACAAGTAAAAGGACAAATTAATTAATATAAATTTGTCGTATGTACGTTCGATGTGCGTAGAAAGTTAAATCTATTTTATAGAAAACAAGCACATAACTATTTCTTCCTAAATTCAATTGGGAGTAAATTATGTGTTGTTTAAGTTTCCACATTAATGAATGAGTTTCATTAGGCCAAAAATGTTTTTAATTTGAAATTTTCGAAGACCGTGAAACGTCTTTTCGAATATTATAGTGCTTGTCAGTAAAGTAGCATTACTTATGTATTATCCAGCCTGATCTACAAACAAGACGAAATTTCATGAGAACTGCGTGCCTTCTTCCTAAGATTTTGGTAAAATGTATAATTTTCTTCACATGGAAAACATAAAACATTAAAATTTGAACATACAGATGCAAAGACAACGACACGTCGGGATAAAACGTATTGAGAAATTTAGTTATTATCACATACGTAAAATGTTTTCTTCAAACATAAATAAGGAGAAGAGATTACTTTAAACAAAGTGAATACAAGGAAAAAAATGTTTGAACCAGCTTTGTACAAAGTATATTTGAATTTTTAAGAGATCGAACATCAACGAGGAATAAAGGGTCGATTTAAGTATCTTACTTAGTATGACTAATGAGGAGTGCATTCAAAGCGGTCATTCAACCGCCGCCGAAATAACTTGCTTTCATACTGCACAATAATCACCCCCTGTAATGCGCTCTTCTCGAAGGCATCCTTCAGAATTTCGGTTAAAATTTCATGAGATAGGCCATCTTCTGTATTCTCTTGATATGGGTGTACACTGCCTAATTTTCCTTACCATCGATGAAAAAATGTATCGAATTTGAGCCACCAACAAAACAATACGATCAAATTGAAAAATTAATTGGCTTAAGCTAGAATCTTCAGTAATTGCTAGTCTGCTATTTTGAGGTGTTTCCAAGTTTCTCGAGGTAAACATGCTTTAAAAATTCTAAAAAAGTAGAGCACTGTCCTCCATCCTCACTGTTTACGCCAACGGGTTTTAGAACAGCCGTTTATGGGAAGGGATCGACCTCCTTACCCTGTTTTTCGTATAAGTTGTCGGTTATTGATTTGAAATGGGTCGGTGCCTAATTCGGTTTCAGGAGGAACATCCACACATTCTAGCACACGCATTCTGGGTGGCCATGCGCTGGGTAACTCAGATGATCGTTGGGAGTTGGCGACCTACTAGAAATGTGCATACATGATATCCATTCTGTGACAAACTCGAACGGACCTCCTGTGTGTGCAGCAAGCGAGAGAACTGGGAGACACGTAGTACACGATAATACGTTCGTGGTCATCGTCGGCAGGCCCTAATCCTACACATTCGCTGTTCAGCCAGTCATTTACCATATAGACTGAGCCAAGCTGCTCCATGGTCAGGTCGATCACAAGATGCGACCAGCCGCCAGTAAGCCTGGCGGCGCAACGCCGCAGTTTTCATAGTCCGACAAGTTGTCATCACACTATGTACTGGCTGCTGACGTCGCCATCACGCCGCTTTTAGGGACACTGACTGGTTCGAAGGCTAGAAAGAAAGAGAACACGCAGCTACTAAGGCCACATCAGACAACAGGGACGGGGACAGACTGTTGCAGCCGTGACCGGAGCCTGTCACGTGTGTTTGGCGCCTCGAGGTTGGTCTGCCTGTTTGCGGCTCGTCAAACATTTACAGCAAAGCAAGGGTCCTTTGGAGACTGAAAAGGATGAATTTTAGCAGCATAATTAGTCGTATTTACTCGATGACAAGGCCAAGAAACTTGAATGAGAGGGGAAAGGAGATCATGACTGTGCTTGCATAGCTCGTTTACTGTTGTCAACCGGCGAATAATTACGTACCTATAATGCAAGGGTAAACATGCCCTGTAGGAAAGGGGCACTGTATATGTTCGTCTACATATTCTTATCTCGCCTGTGTTTTTCGTGGCTTCTCAACACAGAGTGCTATGGACTTCGAAAAGAAACGGTTCAGTACAGCTTTTATTTCTGTTTTTTTGGCAACTCCTTCAATTCTGCTGATTGGTTTAGATAATCGAGGAACCAGTTGCAATCTTTGGCCTTATTGGTGTGTTCAATCATGCCAAAGTCAGTTGAAAACTTTGAAAATTCCCCTTGGATTATGTGAAACGTTGTCAGTTAATTTCTGATAAATTATGTTTCCTTTTCTGCGTATAAGGTGCCAAGCCTTATAGGCAGCTTCGAAGTCTCCTAGTCTAATAAAATACCTAGTCCGAGATTAGAATAGCATCCTAAAAGTTCACTCTCTGTCTGGCGAACAGACGATTTATATCGAATGCGTAAAAGCAGACAAGAACCTTCCTATAATTCTCGAAGCGTAGCCAGCGGCAACCGTATTGTAGCATAGGGAATATAACACTTGATCGAACTTCCGGATGCCAACTGTTTTACTCTCTTCTAGGACAGATATATACTGCTTTGGAACGTTCGCATGTTTGATTAGTCCGAAAACTCACAAGAATAAATAATTTCTGCTTAGAGAAATGAAATTCAATGATCACATTACTTTTACCATAACAATACGTATAAAGGCTTTAATAGGTCAATATTCGTAACGACTATAGCTTTTGTTATTCAAATTAAATTTTTAAGTTTCTAAAGCTGAAAAAACTGCAAATATATGAGGATTTGAAGTTGGAGACAGCAATTTTGGGAAGGCGACTAGTAAGGTTAAGCAAAATTGTGTCCACATGCATTTCAAGCTAAGACGATAAAATAAAAATAATGTAAGTGGTTATGCCGAAAAAGCGCAACTCAACTTCACGTTCAGAAGAGCCTGATACTCCCTTGGTGTGTGTTACATCAGTGTACTGGATCTAATCATCAGGGTAACTATGAAATGGCATCGGACTGAGACATTAAGGGCTCAAATAACAGTTATTATCTAGAAAGAAGGATAGGAGTTACAGCTATAGTTTCGCATGAACACTGTACGAGCTTGAATTCGTTAGTATCCTCAATCAGTACTCATTATACTGTCAATACTGCTCCGGTTGTTACTGATATTGTTGCTACTACTACTAATGCTAATACTTATACTACTACTAATACTATTATTTGTGTTTATCTTTCCATACCAGGCGGTATAGCTCATAAGATTTAATACTCCGAGACAATAATCCATTATGTTCTAATAAAATGAAACCACTCGTAACTAATTCCCTTCCTTTATTTACCCATTGTAGAGGGGAGCCATTTACTATTCAAAAAGCTGTTCTCATGAGAGTAAATCGCCATTTTTAATGTCAGCTATTCAGTGGATGGGCTTTATTATCTGAAGCTGGCTTTTTTACTCGAATTGTTTTGGAGAAGTCTTAAAGCGTGCATTATTTTGTATCATAAACAGGTAAGAGTGGTGGGGGAGAGAACGGATCCTTGCTTTTGTTTTCCTTTTCTAGCGATTGCACATCATAAAATATGAGTAAACTATTAAGCCAACGTTCTGTTAGAAGAGAAGATTTAAAAACGGACATCTACTAATTAGAATTAGTGAATTTGTCGTTCAATTTCACTTTTGAGCAACAGTATTACACCGTGAGAAACGAGCATTCATCAATTTTCATCCTGAAGAATTAAAATATATAAAAATTGCACAGACAAATCACGTCTACAGTCAGACTGGAAATAAGAATTAGTGAAATCCAAATAGCCGGAAGATTTACATGACCGGAAGGTACTCTCATCATGTAGAATACCTGACATGGCTTCATGGTAGGTGGTTGTTTACCGTCATCAGTCGCCTGCAACCTGATTCTACGTCCTCAAAGTCAGCTTAAAAGAATACGAATCTGGAATATTAAAAAATACAGATTAACTGAAGCATTCAACATTGATGTGCTTAAAGTACTTGTGGAGAGGAATAACCCTAACATTATGTGAGAAAGCATTGCCGCTGAGCGTGCGTGAGGATAATGTGTCCTGAACAGTAACTAAGTCATCAAACAAACGATCCATATTGGTACCAAAGAGCCAATAAAATCTTGTTTTCCCCCACTTTCTACGAAAATCTGGGCATATTTTCGCCTGCTTTCGCAAGAAACCTAGTAAAGGATAAATGTACTTCGCAAAACTCCTATCCTGTAACCCAATAATAAGCTGCAACTTCTGCGTAAGTGGAAACGTCGGTGTTATCAGCAATGCGAAATGCATGAATGTTTACGGGAAAATGAGTCGGAGAGAAAAACATGAATTATATTTTGATTAAATAAGAGGTACGTTGACAAATTTTGACAAAATTGTTGATGTCCGCCCACTAATCGCTAACGAAACTCAGTCCTCCCGTTGTGCCCCGCCAGCAGACACTCAACGGCTGGTCGTGTAGGCAGTTGAACATTAGTGACAACGGAAGGGAAGACTGAAATGGCTATTTTTGACTCATTAACCGTCATCAGCCAGCCAGAATCAACATCCGGTGGTGCCACACCCGAGGCACGAACCGGTTACCTGTTGATCAGAAGTCCAATGCTCTAACTATTGAGCCACGGGTTCGTTTTCTTGCCGGTTGAGATCGGGAATATGGACGTTCGCTGACGTTGAGGCTTTAAACCAGATAAGCCATTTGACCCAATTGTGATAAACACGGCGGCTTCGGTAGTATTCGAACCCACGCCAGCAAGGGAAAGGCTTTAGTCCAGCCAATGCCCTAGTTAACGGCGCTACGAGGCCCCCACCGGGAGCCGTGAGTTTAATCACACCATGGCCAAGTTACCCACCCAGCCTACTGCAACGTATGGAATCCACCATTTCTGATACAGCAAGCTGACTGTCCAAGCAGGATTTCCTAGACAAGCAATCTAGAATCCAGCAGATGACTACCAGTCACAATTAATTAGTAGATGATTTAGGCTGATTTAAATAGTTCCTTTGACTCACTTGTGCAAAACTCGGTGGCATCGGTGGGACTCGAATCCTTGACAGCAACGGGAAGGCTAGAGTGTTGGCTGTACTAAAGGCTTCGCCTTGTTGTCATGGGTTCGAATCCCATAATAATCGCCCAGTTTTTCCCAAGTGGGTCAACTGAATTATTCAAATCTGCCTAATACTCTACTAAACTGAATACTATTTAGCCATTCGCAGTTTTGTGGGCCGGCAGCACGCTGCCAGTATGGAAACTTTGCTTGAAAGCACACATGGTGATAGTTTGACCGTTGTTTCCCGACTAGGTACAACACGTGCACCACAAGGTTGTGCGTGCAAGGACGCCGACATGCACGGCATCTGCCGTATCCACTCTTTCCACACCGTCTTGGGCCCGCGGTGTCATGACGTAGGTAAGAGAACCGGAGAGGCAGGGGGTTGGGGTGCAAGTAGCTGGAATTAAGTGGGCCCACGTCGAGATGTTCCTCCACACTCCTCCTGTGTGTGTTCATCCCCCACTAACACTTGCCGTGCCCTGACCTGGCTTCTGTGTTCGTCCAGCCCAACTACCGCATGACCCCTTGTAAGGTGATAAAATAGGGATTGCCACCCCTACGAGAAACCTTACAACACATTCAAAGGAGTACTAATGCCTACGTATTCGGTTGACTCAGGCATCGGATTTTATTGGAAGAATTTATCATATATTTGAATCTCTCATTGCACCTATAAAGGGATGCGTCCTCACTGTTACAGGCACGAAGAATGCTCTGTAAACCGCAGATAATTTTTTTCGTTTTTTTCTTTCCTGTTCGGTGACAAAAGAGCCAAAAAAGGAAGTTTTGTTCCAGTTCGTGCGGGCAAAATGAAGAATAATATCTGAAAAAGGCAAAGGCGTCTAAAATGGCCATTTTTGAGGGACTGATAGAAGCGAACAGGCAAGTTTCAGGAAGCAATTCACAAGGAGAAAATACGATCGCTGGAACAAGAAATCAGCGATTGTTTTTGATGATGGGTTTGAGTGAGAATTCAAAACGTCGGGCTTTAAAATTCTTCTTTCAGTGATCGCATGTTTTCCCATAGAATCTATGTGTCAGGTCATGCCGTAAGTCTTTGTCAATTTCACCATTTTAAGGGAGTATCTAGGGCTTTTTTCTTTGACATTACTGGTCACAGTGCCTACAGATGTACAACTTGAACAATGTGATCATAGTTCGTCCAACTCGATTGCGTTAAATCAAGGTCAAGGGGGCACCAAGGGTGCTATAGATATTACAGTCAGTCGTAGGACTATGTCTTTCGACAAAATCAGACCACTGGCCCGCTGATTTCGCGTCTGATGTGCTGTCCTCTGGACTAGTAGTTAGGCCCCTAAAAACAGTGAGAATAACCAAACATTTCTTTTTATGAATGGTGAGGCAAGCATACTTTTCGTTTGATGTCTGCATTTTTGTATGACGTTCTACAACCTGAACTGCGTTTACGACCTTAGTCAGGAGGTCCGAACTCAATATCCTGCCAGGTTGCATGTAGTTGACTGCATAGAGAAGAATCCTTAAAAATCGAGAACTACCGCTGAATTACTTTAATCTCTCTCTCCATCGCCCTTATTCAGTGTACCGATGGGAAATATCAGAAGTAATATTTATCTTCGATTTTGAGCAAAAGATCTCATCTTCTTACTTACTGATTGTGTGAAGTGTTCCCGATTTTGAATGCTTCACTCTTCTAGACAGTGGAACCACACCCTTTTGTATGCAAAATTCACTGGTAATCGATCGTGGTTACGCGTTGAAGCATACCATACAATCCAAATCCTTCGCTCGGCTGGCCAGGCAACCAATCGCAACCTAAAATGTTCTTCATTATTCACACGTGGGTGAGGGTGCCTTAAGGCATGTCGAGTGACTTGAGAGTGAAAATCTCGAGGAATCTAATTCATTCGCCAGCTTGCACCAGTGCATGAAGCGTCCATGCATAAACCTTTGGCTTCATCGTCTTCCTTTTTGACTTAATTGAGCCAAATTTGCATAACACCCACACGGCCCCCGTAGGGCGACCGGTTAGGCGAGCGGGGGCTGTAGGGATGGAGTGGGGCTTCAGAACCAGCAGTTAAGCCGATTCGTGTTTACTGCATACGATTACCCAGTGGTAGACAGTTGTGGTCGACTTTAGAAGCGTGCTACCCTCATGGCATTACTAGCGGTCTCTCGGGTTGACTTACTTTTGGGTGGAAAGATAGATCATCCTTTCCAATGTATACACAAAGACAATCCCTACGGACTGGAGTCCTAACGAGCCGACCAGACTACTGTGAGCATGCTTGAACAGCAAACAAAAGCGTTTGACTTGCAGTACGGAGAGACCAATTTCGCGACCACCGGACTTCTTACTCGTGGTACTTCCATGGTTAGGGCCCAGAAACGGCCTCAAAATGTTGTACTTCGGGCGCCTGTTGCAACGCTGAGCATCTCGCACGTACCAGTAGCGGTACAGTTCGTAGGCAATCACAACTATTAAACTGACCAATCAACTAGAGGCCTATCTCAGACATGCCTCGCGCGAAGCACTCTGACGACTGCACTTGGGAAGCACGTTCTCGCGGCGTCGGACATGTGCCACGTCCGACTGCCAAATTTGACGTTTCGTAAAGCATGCAATATTTTCTCTGCTGCCTTGCAACTTCGCTTCCGATTCAAGACCAGGTTTGGATGTAGTAAGGGACTAGGCTCTCTCTACTGCTTTAGCTGCCGCGACAGTTTCACGTCGGTGGGAAAAACGATGGGCGTTGCTCTGCCCTTTTTCAAAAAATATTCCTTCCTGCAAACACGCACACCAGTAGATATTGCGCACGGCGTTTAAAGGGGTTGCGCGCAAAACGCCCGGGGATACTATTAACTAGGGAGATAGCTTGACCTCATGTGCAATTTCCTGTCGTCTAAACATCCATCTTTTGAATAGTAACTGCTTACTTTTCAGCAGGGGGTAGGATACACACTCACCGTTTGCAGTAATTTGTCAATTACCTGTCCCCCTCAGGTTATGTTGTCCAAGGTGCCTAACTGAAAGTAGTTGCTCAAAGGTCGGTCACTAGCCACCACAAAACTATGAGAAATGGGAAGAGGAACAACGTACGTTGAATTTCCGGTTAGGGTTAGAGTTAAGGTCGCAGTTAAGGTTAGGGTTCGTTTTAGCGCTAGGTTTAGAGCACGAAAATATGTAGCCTTCCTGTAAGTTAGTGCAAGGCCCCCTAGATTCATTTATCAGTATTTCCTGTCAAAACTGTTATGGTCAATTCCAACGTAGCCGCCCAATAGATGCTTCCTTAATAAAGCAAATGTGATGGAAATTTTTTATCGCGATTGTTACGTGGTTCGGTAGCCTGGCTTAACGCAAAAGATTTTTACGTGCTTCTTCCTTCTTAGCAGATCTGGAAGCAATAGTTTCATATCAAATTCAGAGTGAACGCCAGATAAATGATATCTATTAGAAACTTCAGTTTCCTTTGTGTCCGAGGAAAAGCAGAGGGCTTTATTTTTTTCACTCCTTAGTACGTTAGCAATGTAATTTTTTTAATCGATTACACGCAAACTATCACAATAAGGCTTTTATTGGTTGAAAATTAGTTGCATTTGTCGGTTTTTTAAAAGCTCCACTCATAAAATCCTTAAAAATTTGAATGTGCATTAACATGAGGACGGAATTTTGAGGAATCTGTACTTCATTAGAAGAAATGGAAAGACACGTTGGTTTTGCTTTCGGTGAGTGGTAGGGGGTTTAGATGCCTGCCTAGCGTTCTAATGCCATTGTCGACTGCGTTTTCCTGTTACCACTGACGGTCCCATCATTGCACTGTTGCTGGCCACTTCCACTTCCTGCTAGGCGTCTCAATCATTTTAGACTTGTCAGTATGGCCCATCCGACTCTGATAAATTTCCTTCACAAACGGTCTAACTAGCTCCTTTTAGCCCTTAGAGTTGCGAATGCTTTTCAGGTTCACGCTGGAAATCACACCATATAAGTATTAGTCAGCAATACTATTCCACTTTCTTTCGTCGTTTACGCGCGGCCTTCTCTGGCTGAACTTAAACCGCTATACGAATAAAAAACTTCCGCGCTCCCTGATTTAAAATGCAGGATGAAAAAGGTTTGTAGTGGGGCTGAAAACGTCACTCAACTATGATGAAATTATTTGGGGTTTTGGTTGTGAGTAAACTTGAGGCTTCAGTTTCCAGTCTGAGCTTATTAAATTTGACAGAATCAAAACTAAGGAACGTTTTGTGATACACGGCAGCCTAAACAAAACTTTGCCTATGCTTAACCAACTTCATATTTTGAGTGCCCAGAAAACCGAGTGAAGTGGTTTTAGAGTTGCAGGTAATGGACTTGTGAAGTACGTCCACATGATCCGTACATGTATTTCTTTTGTGCTATTGTTATGTAAAAGACCGGCAAGTGGTTAATAACTTCTAAGATGCTCTGCTAGTTACCTGCTTCTGGCAGTTTCAATACTTGGACTAGTAGTGCAAAAATATAGGGAGAAAGAAAATCTAATAATTGGTAAAACAGGTTATCATATGTTTTGGGCTGGGATTGAAAACTTATCTTTAAAAATATTTGCCACATTCAGTGGTGGGTGAAAATGAAATGACCTCTCAAGAAAGAATGACGCATGAGTACCCAGGTGCTGGCTTATGCCGCCTGCTAGGGTTTCTGGTTTAGCCCAAGCCATACAAAGCGGTTTGTCAGTCGGTGCCCGAGGCACACAGTTCTGTGTCATACAGTTGCTGGTGTTGTTGCTAGAGACTGAAGACATGTATTGACAGTACGCGAAAATTACGGCATTTTTTCAAATCTCGCTGGTTTCCTCCTTTCTGGTGCACAAATAGTTCCAACGTTTTTTCAGAGTGACCAGACGTAGTGTAAATTTAAGGGTTTTGGTAAAGACTCGTGTTAGGGTAGGAGTTAGGTTTCCTGGAATTTTGCGCAACGGCACCAGCACTACCGGGGTGATTCCTATTTCCTCCTGTGTTACCGGCATCCGCCTGGTAAGTTGTGTATGGGAAAAATTTTGTTTTTCCGTGCTGCAGACGAGCGAAGATCCGCGGTTCCACATCAGACAGGCCCGCCGAGTAAGAAGGGAGGGGCGGGGCCATTGGAATGAAATCAGCCGCAGGCAGTACACGCTAAAATATGGATACCTACCTTGGCATCCGACGAAATATTTGTCAGGCATGGTAGTAAAGTCATGTCGGAGGTTGTTCGTATGCAAGGTATCTATATTATATTTAAAAACCCAAGAATTTAGGATGACAAAGATTTTTCTAAATCGAAGTGGCCATTTTGATAAAGCCAAAATAAAAAGTCTTGGTATAAATTTTACTCTTATACCAAGTGTCCTCACGACTTTTTTAATTGTTATGAGCTTGAGTTGGCTTGTGTGAAGAATTGGTTTGTGCGGAAGGCTACTTTATCAGTAGACGCGTTAGGAAGGTGCGATTATTACCAATTGTTCTCAAATTATACGCATCGAAACTAAAGATAGCTAATGTTCCGAAGAAAGGATGCCATTCGTGGGAAAATTGTCGTGTGTATGCGACAGACCCGAGGCCGCTGCAACTAAGCTGAATCTTGTTTGAGCAGGTGTGATTGTGACCGTCAGAGTGGGCATTATTTGCTTGAAGTGGAAGATTTGGCCTCCTTTAGAGACGCAACCAAAAACCGCACAATCTCAAAATAATGAATCTATTTTCAATGACTTTCGGGCATGTTGTCTCTCTCGAGCCACATAACCTCGCTGGTGTTCGAGCCGTCTGTTACCGCGCCAAATCATCCGTACACCTCCACACCCTCATCCACTCTCCTCTCCCCGACCTTCATCTCTCCCCCAGCTGTCTGATGTCTATTCAGCTATACAATGTTGAGCTGATAAGTATCGCAAGAATTGTGGAATCGCAAACGTTTGATGACAAACACCGCCCGTTGGTACTAAAATTGTGCTTGCCAAAGCGGTAAAGATAGTAGTTCAATGCCAAAGTTCCCACTCAAACCCATACATAAGGCTAGTTTTTGCAATAAATGTCATGGATTGCAGCATAATGGACTGTAGAATAGGCAAAGTGTCTCAGAGTACTGTAATTGGAGCGTTTTGTTTGTCGGTGAAAATGCTTGAGGAAATAGATGCATGGTATAGAATGACTTTAGCTGGCAACACATGTGCCTATCAAATTCATTTTTTTGTCCTATGATTAGTGAAAAATTTAAAAGCTATGTTTTGTCAGCTTCATATGCATCAGGTGGTAAGTAAGAATTTCCTCTACTGATATCCTGCCAATTTAAAATTCCTCCGCATGGAATAACAACCAGGTTAGACAGGTGACAATAGTAAACTTTGTGAAAGCAAGAGTTAACCATAACTCGCTTATAAGGATCGTAGTTAATCTATCAATAGGAACGTAGGTTTGAACAGTTTCGCCTGCCCGAGAGTATTTGAAAATTTTCTCCATACTAAAGAGAGCTGTACTCATCGAAAACACTCTGAAAAGGCTATTATTTTCTAGCTTGCAATTGCTGGGCTATTTGAGGGTAAATAACAATGTGTTGGCCAGTTCTTACTACTCAAGTAACAACTGAATAATTCCGTTGGAACGGAATTCGACAACTTCCAAAAGATATGCTGAAATTGGCTGGGCACTGGAATACTGACACCCCATATTACAGGTGACCTTACAATGAATTCCAGGGTTGTTAGAAATTGGGTTAATGTTAGGAGTAGAGTTAAGGTCAAATTTCGGTTTAAGTTTAAGAAATTGAGGGTTAAATTTTTGAGGGTTATTGCTAGGAGGGTAGCGTGAGGATGACTGTTGAGGCGGGTTGTTAATGTTAGGGATAGTTAGGATGATGGAATTGAAACCCGAGGCCACCTGCAGTACTCGAGGGCCAATCTGCCCTTGTCTGATCCTGAAATACAGTAATTTCTGTTCATATTTTTAAAACGCGCTAGCTCTTTCGGAGGAAATGATCCGAATGGTTTCCACACCCTAGCATGTTAGGTATGGTCCAGTTTGCCTTATGGAAGGAGGCGAAATGGACGACATAATGCTCAGGTTTGAACACCGAGCGTTTTCCCACATCAAAATTAGTCCATTCTCGGCCTGGCCCCAAAATTGGTTCATTACAGATGGTAAAATATGAATGCAGTGGCAAAAGGAGGCTATGATGCACTGCGAATCTGAATTCTATTCATTAAAAGAAAAGATACCCTTATGTTTTATTATGTTGCATACATTTTTTCTAGAATTCTCTGTTCAAAAAATGAATACATGCTTCTCAGTTCAAAGATTTGGTTCTTCATTGTTCATCTTGAAGGGCAATAAACGTAGCGGTTAAATATCCGACTCGTCTATGCTACCGCGCTAGCATGCACTAACTACGTTGACCGGAAGTTTAAAAATGCGTACGCCAGCCCCTGAAGACAACAAGAGGAAAAGTAAACGAAGGTGTCTACAAAAGAGTGCAAGCATTTTTTTTCCAAAACTTATTGTATGCAGGCGAAAGCGTCTCGCGAGGTGGAATTTAATGATTTCTTTAAATTGTACAGGCTTTTATTCACGCGGGCATGCTCCTTGCACCGATTGTGATAACTGAGTGATAGGCTTTCATTGACCTGGACTTGAAGAGAGGGGAAGGGTATCTATTAACAATGCTTAAAAATCTTTGGCATAATCATCCTCATCATCATCATCATCATCATCCTCCTCCTCCTCCTCATCATCATCATCATCATCAGCAGCATTATCCTCTGTGTTCTCGCATACTCGAGTAATTTTGAAGAAGGCTCATGCGCACGCGCCAGCAGATTTTAATTAACAGCTTTGTGGCGCTACCATAGCTAGAAACCCCCTACATGTAACATCTTTGAGCCTCTCCGAGTCTCGTTTTCTGCTTTCAACGGTCACAGTGTCGCAGCTATTTAGCCGACCGCCCTGCCAGCTGCCTTTGCGCACAGCCTGCCTGCTTGCATCCACAGCGGTGTGAGCTGAGGCTTTATTAAATGTGGCGGCATATGCAAGACAAATTTATTCAATGCAGCCACAGCTAATGCCATGAGCCAAATAATCGGTCTCGAGAGGTGATTTCATCGTCATATCCCATCTTATTCTATACCTGGATATGCACCTACATGCTCACAATAATATCTAAGGAAATCAATGATTCCATCAGAATTCGAAAAATTATTATAAGAGTGCTAAAAATCAAAAGAAAGCTAACAATGGACAAATCCTCCTAACTAGAAAGCTTTATCTGATTTCCTACCTGGCATTATACGTGGTATAGTGACCGAGTTTTCTTTCCTCGAGGTCTTAATGACTCCATCAAGGAAATGATTATTTTATTGCAAAATAAAGGTAATAGTAAATTATCTAAGCTATTTTATAACAAAATTTGTTAGTTTAAACTAAATAACGTAGGACTTGTTTAAATTAGCTTCTACTTGACTGCAAAAACCACACAAACCGCGTTCAGTATAACTTGGCCATCTTGGCATCGTCTGCTATCGTATGATACCTGCAAATTTGCATCATACAAACAAATAATCAAAATGTGCCTCTGAAAGGCACGCTTAATTTCCTTCTCTCAACTGTTGCTTACATTTGTGCATCCAAAGCACAGAAAGTAAACTATCGTTCACACTTGTATCATTTAATTTACAACCAACAAACACAGAACAAATAGCGTATCGGCTGGGACTTGAAGTCGTAACTAACGGCCTTTATTACCTTTTAGGGGGTAGATTTTGGCTTTCAAAACCAGTGAACTGCTTACTCCCAAACCGTCAAGCTAGACAGGGCCGGCTTTTAAATGGGAAAGCTGGGTCGCAGTACCAGTCGGCTTCAGCAAACGATTTCACGTTTGTGCTAGAGCATTAATGTTTAAGAAACAACATTGCTGGTGCACCCTTCGAGAGTTCGCTAGGACGTAATGCAAGAAAACAGCAAATCTGTGAAAGGAAACACGGAAAACTTTGCTTTGCTTTTGGATACTAACATTTACCATTTAGCCCCTTTGCTTTGCTTTGCTTTTGGATACTAACATTTACCATTTAGCCCCTTGAAGAGTCATTCTCTTTTGGCAATGTTTCAAGCATTTCTCGTGTCTGTGAAAGCGGTTTTTTGGGCGTATAGCAGCTAGATAGTTCCAGTTGGACTCTGAAAATGGTAACTTGCAGATGGACTTGTAGATGGGTGCCTATTAATCAAGTATAGAAACATGTTAAAAACAATAAGGAGTACTTACATTGATAAGAGACGCTGGAATCATTAGTTAAAACCTAGAGGCCGTCACCCGTAGACGATGCCCTAATGTTTATTAGCACCATTACGAGAGTGGATAGGTTTTGGAGCTCTAAGGTAAAACTCCAATAACTACTTTCATTATGCAATCGTGATAAGGTAGGCAAAATTTACGCTAGGCAGATGAACTTTGACGACAAAGATAAGGGCGACTGGAACGGCCATTTCTGGCTCATAAGCCGTCATCAGCCAGTCATATACAACCCCAGGTGGATCACCACTCGAGGCTCGAACCCGAGCCATGGGCTCGTTATCTTGCCGATTGAGATCAGAAATATTGATACTCATTAATATTACACTGTGTATTGCAATAATTTTCCATTTTTGACCAAATGGGCAGCTGCAGTGGCTGACAACAGATAGCCAAGGATAGTGACAGGGTTTTCAAACTCAGTCCCAAGTTTAGCTTTGACATAACAGTTTTAACCTTAATCAGATGGGAGTTAAGACTCTTTGAAGAAAATTTAATCTTGTCGTTAGGTTCTTTGCTAGAAGAAACAAACTATTAAGGCTGCAGTTGTTTATTGTAATATGAAATAGCCTTGCAAGAATGAAATTCCTGTACTCCTATCAGTTATGTATGTAATAAAGTAGACCTGAGGTGCTGAAATGAACCACGTGAGGAACTCCGGACGTGACTGCGAAACATCCCTAGCCGCAGAAAATAGGAGAAATATACATGTTTCGTTTGATCTTCATCTGACTACGGAGCGTTGGGAAATTATCTACGACTTACCATTATTTTCCGTTTGCCACATTTGATTGGTAAGGACTTCACATTAAATTTTTTAATCAACGTACATAGTAGATAACCTAACTCAAGAAATATCGTAATTGAAATTTGGATGAGTAGTATGGTATAAAGTTATTGTAATATTCGTTTGTTGAATTGACTTACAGCACAGCAAACCGTTTACTAAAGAAGACTTCATTTCAAATTTATTTTATGAAAGGAAAACGAGTGTGATTTGGGAGAGATCCAACTTTTCTTGCATCGAAATATTATTCTATGCCATTGCGTTTTTCAGGTCAAATCCTCTTGTTTGTGCATCTTCTGCTTCAAATGAACCTTAATACGAGCACAAAATGTAATAGAACTTCCGACACCGGGAAATCTGTTTTTGCATCCGTAAAAAGCTGGCGAAGGCATTTTTGTAAACTACAACCGTTGAAAAAAAACAAGGGACATATCCGTTTTAGAAATTATGTTTTGTACACTTTTGGCTTTTTGGCCCATGAAACGCAGTAAGTTACTCGGTTAACAGTAGGTTTATTTCCTCACCAAGGGTTAGAAAGCGTAAACAAATATATACTTATTACGCGCGTCATGCTGTCACTTTTCCGTGTGACATCCTGTGATAAAGATGTCCGTTCTGCTTCTATCTGCAATGGACCACGAACGGATGCGGAAATTAGAAGCGGAAGGGTTGCAGAGCACTTCGTTTGCCCGCATTTCCAGTATTAGTATGGTCACTCCCTGGTAGATTATTAGTAATAGAAACCTGCCCAGAAATAATAAGGGCTGACCAAAACAGGCCAAAAGTAAGCAAGACAACGTTTTTATTCGCTTAAGTTAAAAAGCTGTCATTATGTGCTCGTTAAAACCATTCCAGGAAGCATATACCGATGTTTTCTAGGAACACAATTAAAACAGCATATAAAGATTAGAATTTCATCAAAAAAGACATTTTGCAATAGAAACCTGGTAAGAAACCTTTTGTTTTGCCAAAAACGTAACAATGAGGAGCCGAAACCCTCGTTGCTGCGTCACGCAGCAGCAGAAATATCGGCGAAACACGTGTCTGGGCTTTTAGCTGGTATCTATGTCGGAAGTACGGCATAACTTCTTTGCCATATAAGATTCATACTACTTGTAGTACTGCTTGTTTTTAGAATGGGCATTAGGTGGTTATTCCACAGTGGTTGATTGTCTTTGACCCAAATGTTCATGGAAATTTCGGGTCTGACCCTAAAAGTCATGTCCGAATCACCTGACTTCATATCCTGCACGTAATTAATTCATAAATTATTTCCCCGACCTTTTGGTTTGCTAAGAACTATATTGATAAGAGGCCCTCATTCTGAAAGGGTATTTGCATTTACGATAATGTTTTATTTTGAAGTAAGCCACAGAATTCGACTAAGGTGGACATATGTGGGAAGAAGTTCCCAAGAGAACACACTGCGCACACTGTACCTATTAATAACTGTCAACGATTGATGGTCTGGGTGGCCATCAAATTCACAGATCGGTTAGTGTGGCAATTGTCAACGGACACCATCAACGGCAAGGGGCTCATCGATATTGTGAACAATGTCTTGCTCTACAACGGCATTCCCTGGACGCCAAATGTATGCCATAATTTAACACGATAATACTCCTGTTCATCGCTCTGGAGAATGGAGCCAAGATGCACCCACGCCTGCATTAGACAATTGACCGACTCGGACGGTGACCTGATGCTGGGGTTATGATAGAGAGTGAATTCAACGGTGAAAACGAATTTCCTCCCTATAAACAGTCTGACACGCATGAAGCTATCACGGTGCGATAAAAGCCGTGGCTGCCAGTTGACGGGATAACTCACACTCCCAGGACTGAGAGTCAGGCTGCAATGGATACTTCTTAAGTTGGCAATTACGTCAATACAACTCAGCTGGGAGCTTAGCCGCCCTATTTTTGTTGTTGTGTCCTTGTTTGTGATGGACCACAGTGTGTCGGCCTGCACCCTCTCCCATCTCCGGTCTTCTTGAATCTGTCTTGACACAGGTTCCACGTGGGTGAGTGGATCAGAGAGTGAACTAGATGCAGTGCACATTTGCTCTCCCTATAATCCAACACAAGTCACGGACCCTACACCGTCATGCTGCGGAGCATCCGATGGACATCGTCAAACCGTCGCTAGATGATCAATATTTTATTATACTTTTGTCGGCCAATTCTGAACGCTTTCAGAGTATTAAATATTCTTCGGGTAATCATAACCAGAAGGTTACTGTGCTGCTATATTTAACTTCTGTGGAAAACTTATATTTGAAGTTCTAGGCGTGGATTCATCCATTGGAAATACATAACCTCGATAGTCATAGAAGCATCAAGGGACCGTGGGTGGTGGTATCAGTATAAAACAATACATCATCACTATCATCATCATCTTCATCACCACCACCACCACCAGCAGCAGCAGCAGCAACAGCAGCGGCAGCAACAACTGCCAATTCAAACTGGCTGCTACTACTTTAGTTTTTACTTGCGCGAACCTCCATGGAGTCACAAATGGATAGGATTAATCGAATCTTTAGGGAGTTAGATGTATAGGTTGCATAAGGATTTTCGCCCCCGAGTACGGCTCACCAGTATGCCAAACTGGCTCTTACAATCAACAACCAGATAGTTGCCGGTTTCTATAAATACCACTTAAAATGGTTTCAGTTTCTTTAGAATTATAAAACAGTGACTGAGATAATGCATCTTCCAGTCTAATATCTGTCGAAAGGCAGTGACCATAGCTTGCTTTGAAAATGAGACAGGATATTTTGGTGGTACTCATTTGGTTTTCGAACTGCTTAAATTTGAATATAAAAGCTGAGTCTCACTGCGAGGCCATTATGGAGTCGCAGTTCCGGAGCCGATGTTTGCTGAAAGCTGAAGGATAAAATCTACTCACCTGATGCGACTTAGTGTCATGAACCTAAACCTTATGGAACCTAGGTGACAAAGATATCCACCAATTGTTGTAGTGAACCACGATTTGCCAGGCTTCCGCAAAGATTTAGTAAACTGTTAAATTTCACCACTCTGCCACTACAAAACCCTGCACCAATAAAGTGGGCCTGGTATCTGCAGTTTCGCGTATCCTACCATCAGGTTCAGGTACAATTTAAAACGCACGTTGGCCAGCAATCTACATATTTATGACATATTCGGATCTGTATTCTCAAGCTGAAAATAATTCTCTCTGGATGATGGGAGCTCGGTGGCTCCTGCGCGAAACTGAATGCGAGGCAGCGGGCGTGGAGGAGGTCCACAACTTATCGTTCTTCAGGCAACAGACTGGCACCTACATAAAATGATATGCACAACTGCCTTTTATATATCCTTTAGCATACGCTTTCCGGATAATTTGCTTTGAAAAGAGAACTGAGCAAAACGACTTGTATAATTGGAATGTAAAATGATATATATATGCATTGCTATCACCCACAGCGTCATCGTTTTTAGCCTTTGTAATGTATTTGTCGCTGGTGACGGGGGCGTGTGAATGCGAAATGCGGAAAAGATTATGGTCTGCAAGAAAGGGCTGGTAGGCGTAGTGACCAGGACGGACGTCCGTGTGATGAACGTGGGGAAGGCGCATTCGCAAACGAGCGATGAGTGGCCATGGTGAGGGAGCGGGGACACAGAGGTCATTGCATCAGATTAGATGAAGGTTGAACAGTTATCATGGTCTTTGGGAAGGAGGAGATCGGCCTCAGGATGACTATCCGGGTCAACTACGGTGGCCCGTGCTTTGCCTTCCATGGATATTTGGGATACCCCGTGTGACGAAGGGCGTCTGCTCCAAGTGAAGGTGCCCTTATTGGCATCGGCACTAACCATGCGAATCGAATTTGTATTCTGATTGTCGTACATTGGACCCAATCCACTGACCGTGGCGAAATTGCTGAAATAGCGATTTGAGGAGATGTTCATCAGCTTTGAGTTCAGGGATTTTGGGATTACGCTTCCGTTAGTCTGAATGCCGGTAGTGTCAAGAGAGTCTCCATGTCCGCTATCCTGGTCGTTTGAAGCGGCGCTTTCGCGTTTCACGTTCATCTGCGGGTTAGACGATCGGGAGAGGCACATAAGCTGTACAATATCAAACATAGCATTTGTTGTTTCTTCCAGAAAAACATTAACAAAGTGTTGATACTAACAAAATTGCAAGTACCTGGAAAAAGTTAAGCAGAAGTAGATGATATCGTTGAAACAAGAATTGTATTTGCCCTAACGTTTCGGATTCATGCTCAAACCCCTCATACACTTGAATCCGAAACCTCAGTCAAAAAACGTTCTCGCTCCAGCGACCGCATCTACGTCTGCTCAATAGTGACAATCTTTTTTAATATTTTTGGCCTGCATGAACATAAAATATTCATATGCCCCAAAAAATGCTTTTTAGATTGCTAACATTGCATTCCCTAATTTCATCAAGTATGTCTTTGAAATGAGCCTTCGTGGGAAATAAATGAATGAGCTTAAAACGGACGTTTAATCAATTTGACACCTGTTGTTACCGTAACACGGTAAACTTAAGTTTTCATTTATTCCTTAGTAGGTCTACAGAGATTCCCATCGTATGCGTTGTACCAAAAACATAAGAGCAACCGCCATGACCATTTCACGCGAAGTTACTTCAGTTGGTCATTTTTACACCATTTCTTCCTTTTTTTCACACAGAGCACTACGCCAACCCGTTTTAACTGAAAGTTCGAGCCCCTAGTCCTTGTCTATGCGGCAGGATCATAGATTGCCTTATTAATTGTGGTAATGATGCCTTTTATGGCTGCCTAAACAGGACACGGAATAGTAATCATTCACAATACAGGTGGCTTTGAGCTAAATTCTGCGGAACTTAATTTAAGATTGAAGTAAGGTTTACGGTTAAGTTTAGGGTAGGTTTCAGTTCGAGGTTAAGGCTAGAGTTGGGATTAGGGTCATAATTAGGCTAATGGTCAAGGGTATTCTTATGTTAACTGTAGGGTTTCGGCTTAGGGTAGGGCTAGGGTTAAGATTAAGGTTTCCGTTTGGTTTTACGTTCGGGTAATTTTTAGCGTTAAGACACGGGCATATTTTCCCTTCCTGAAATTGACGGTAATGGCACCTATTTTAAGTGGGCGGGGTGGTTCCCAGTCCCGTGTCCTGTTTATGCGGCCATAAAAGTCATCCCTACCTTAATTTCACTTTGATTGCGCTTAAATTTCTTGATTACTGGTTGCTGGACTCTACGCAAATATCGCCGAAGAAAATCCAAACACGTTTCGAGGTCAGACGTATTCCGTTGTCTAATCAGGCTGGAAATGCAAATGTGTATAGGCAAGCCTCATTCTTTTGGTGATTTCATTTGTACAAGTCAGAAGTAGAGGCTCTGAGTTGAGGAAAAAACAACAGCGCTCAGTCCTGTAGTCAAAACAACTTGGTGAACCTCTTCCACATCACGTCAGATGGGCGAATGGACTGACCTAAGCCTATCAAACTGAACAAGTACCAGCAGAGAGTCCGACCGGCATAGTCCGAAGATGTCCAGCGTATACTTCACATCGTGGTGGTGCAGGGACGGTTACTTGCGCGCGGATTAGTTTTAAATGATAGTAGCCTTGCGCTGCAGCTACCGCAATCTCTCCCCCTCCCCCACCTATGCCCGGTGTCAAGACAGCCAAGAAGACCGGAGATGGGAGAGGGTACAGGTGGCTGGCGCGGCCAGGGTCCCTAGGCGTGCCACTACACCCCATGTTCGGCATTTGTTATGGGAGCGCAACCCGAATGACGCCTGCCGTGCCCTGATGTGGCCCCCGTGTTGGTCCAAGGCATCTATCACGTGGCCCGTTTAGGGGGCACACGCCAAAAGGGTAAAGAATGCCATGAAAGCGGATACAAACACAAACTTTAAATTTAAAATAGGCATATGATGTTCACAGGGGTGTATGAGTGACCAGCTAAGGGTTCTATCGTGAAAACGGTAGACGGTGGCATCATTTGCCTGGTTCAGGTGATGATTAACCCTAACGTCGCTCAAGTGGCACAGAGGTCTCATCTATGGCTCTGCAAACTAAGCTTTGCCTAGCGGCCACAACCCGGTAAGAGCCTCGACCGGTGGGCTAAAGAACAATGGTGTGTCTGGTTTTGTGCCTTACACTTGCTTTTTATAATCCTTTTCCCTTCGTATCCCACATCGTCTCATCCACCCCAAAATGTCCTACGGGAAAGGCGACAGGCGATCCCGTAGGTGACTTAGGCTAACTGGGGTCATTCTCCACTAAAACAGTGGAGTGGAGTGTAACATTCGTCTAAGATGTCTCAACTGCCCTATTTAGGGACGACACTGCTTACCTCCACGTAAAGCTGGGGCTGGGGAAGGTGTCCTACAAGAATGCTGGTATCAAATCATCTGCATGTCACAGTGGCCCTCAGATGTAAAAAACAAACAAAAAAACAACAAATGCCGTCCAATATACCCTGTTCCACCCCATGGTGAATAAATCCATTCACTCAGGCAGCCTGAAATGTTCTTTATCTTTAAGACAATCCGAGAGCAACAGAACATAAAGGAAGACGACACCAGTCGCTCGAGAGCTGACGCGCTACATGGTGGCCATTGCTGCTCTAAGCGAGACGCGGTTCTCTGAGCAGGCTCAGCTGGAAGAGGTGGGTGTGGGCTACACCTTCTGGAGCGGGCGCCCAAAGGCAGAGAGACGTGACGCTAGCGTTGTCTTTGCCATCCAAAACAATATCGCAGGACAACTGACGCAGGGCACAAACGACCGATTGATGAGCCTACGTCTGTCTAATCGGGGACCCACAAACGCCACCATGATCAGCGTCAACGTCCCCCAATAACGATCTCTGATGAGGCGAAGAACAAATTCTATGGGGACCTGCACGCCACCTTGGCGACTATGCCGAAAGCGGACAAACTGGTTATCCTTGGCAAATTCAAAGCTCGCATCAGGACAGAACACGCTGCTTCGGAGGAAATGCTGTTTTCCAATGGTCTCAGCGGCTATAACAAGAACAGCCTCCTTCTTCTACTTACCTGGGCGAAACATCGCCTCCTGCTGACGCTCATCTTCTTCGGCCTTCCGATACTGAAGAAAGCAATATGGATGCATCTAAAATCGCGGCACTGGCAGCTGCCAGACTACGTTCTCGTCCGGAGGCGAGATCGACCAGATGTGCTGCTGACCAAGGCGAAATGTAACGTCGATGGTTGAACGGATCACGGTCTCGTCCTCTCTGAGGTAAGGCTTCGACTGCAAACTCTCAGGAAGCCACAGTATAAGTGAGCACGAGTTGAATTTGCTTTCTCACTGTTTTGACTTCCAAAATCAGCTGGCCCCACAACTGGAGGACCTGCAGGCTCCAGGTGAGAAAGCCACCCTGGATACACGATTGTGTCTACTACCATTCGTCATCCACGCAAATGCCTTTTACGTCGTCGGATGTGCACGTCGCCAGAACTAGAACTGGTCTGCAAAACACGATGCGGATAGCAGCGAAATACTCGCCGAGAAGAAACGACTACATAAAGACTATATGGGCCGCCGAACCGATGCCAACAAAACGGCTTCGAGAAGAAGAAGACGCACTCCCATGAACAATAGCTTTATTCGCCTGACATTTTGGATCCCTCTCGAACCCATATTCAGAAGCAGAATTCGAAACGGCCTACTTCATATGCCATCGCCTGGTTCAGCGAGAGATGTAGGACGCCTGGATCGATCACGAGGACGAGAATAGCCAGGGTTATGCGGACCGCAAAGTCATATACGACCCCTGTATCAAGGGGACCGCGTGGCTGCTCATCTTCCATAGAGCAACACTCCTCATAGAGAAATTGCAAAATGGCTACTTACCGGCCCTCCTTAGTGGAAACAAACAATGACCTGGATCTCCAGCCTTCCATACCAGAAACCCTCCGAGCAGTGTCACAACTCTCCAGCGGGAAAGCACCGGAACCCGACGCGACCCCAGCCGAAACATACGAGCGCGGTGACCGCTGGTTGATGGAGAAACTAAAACGATATTCCGAGGAGGTGACGCCAGAGCCAAGTTCCTCGGAAGCTCAAGGACACAACCATCGTCCATCTGTATAATTCTCTGATGACCCCACACACATCCCGCTGATCAACATCACCGGCAGGTCCTTCTCTTGCATTCAGCTTAGTCATGCTAACGGCCACCTAGAAAAAGGACTACTCCCGGAAAGTCTGGGTGACTTCGGACGGTGACATGGAACAATGTACGTGATCTTTGTCGATATCCAGCTACAAGAGATGTGCCAGGATATGCGGACCTACATGCACACTACGTTCATGGAGCTGACGAAAGCTCTCGACACTCTGAATTGCGATGGACTGTAGAAAGGCATGCATACCTTCGGCTGTCCTGAGCGATGCACACCTGTTGCATAATCTCCACGAAAAACCGAGTGCGCAAGTCACTGATAACGGGGCAGTCTTCGAAGCATTCAAAGTGTTCAACAGATCAAAGAAGAGCTGCGTACTCGCTCCAATCCGCTTCATTCTAATGCTGTCTGGCATGCTGATTGACACTTTCCTCAACCTAGGCAACACACTTTCCTGCAGTAAAAAATGGATGACGAACTTGTGCACCGCATCTCTACGGCCAGTCAGGCCTTCAGCTGAATGCAATTGTCCGTGTGTAATCTCCACAGCCTTCACCTTAACACCAATCTGAAGATGTCCAAGGTCCTCATCTTGAGGAAACTGCTAAGGATATTGGAGAGCTGGACCATCTACTCCAACCAAGCCTCCACAGAATACTGAAGAGGACATGGCAAGCCAGAATTTTAAACCCAGACGTACTGGTGAGGACCGACATCCTCAGCATCCACACCAGGCTGAGGCAATTGAAACTGCGATGGAGAGGCCACCTTGTGAGGACAGACGACAAGCGATTACCCAAGCGACTCTTCCAGTGAGATGTGGTTACGGGTGCTCACCGACATGGAGGATAGGCGCGCTACATATACACCATGAAGAACTCCCTGTACTGAGTGAAAATGAACCCGGAGACTTGGGAGGACCTCGACTAGGACTGACCGATTTGGAGAAGAGCTGTGAAGACTAGAGTAGTAATCTACGAATTGATGGGAAAACTCGAACCTCGCAGTCATCTCAGTGCATGTTTGTGTGGAGTGGTCGGCTGTTGAACTGAGTCAGGCTGTACTGGCCCCTTCTAGGGCACTCCCACGTAGTGAGATCAGAGTCGGTTTGGTTGCATACTTAGGAGGGGTTTATCACCACGCCAGTCACCTGCGCCTTCTTCTGTCTCCGGTATTCTGGACTTTGGCATGACAGCTGGGAGAGTAGGATTGTGTGCTGTGTATGCAGCGTACGTATACAATTGCTATAAACAAGCGCAAGTTACTGTCTCTGCACCATCCTGCAGTAGATGAACCTCGCGGAAATCAACGGCGATAGTTTTGATGTCAACGATGGCATAAATTGACACTTAATGTCGAAGACTCTCCCCTGTCCAGATATTAGGAAAATCAGAGGCAGTATAATGTATCCCTGCCAATTATATACAAATTTAAACAGATCTTGCCTAACAGGTAACATAAACATCACTAACATCAAGAAGGCCATAACTGCCATCACCGAGTTAAGCCTGTGGTTTTGCCGGTGTGTCCAAATAGTAGATATCTGCCACTTAGGCGGTTTATGGTGACGCGGCAGGTTGTCAAGCAACTATTGCTTTGCGTGTACAGAGGACTGGTGGGTTAATCAAACACCGAGTAGCTTCCTGAAAGAAGACATGTGACAAAAGGTTACAGCTCACGTAGATTCTTATCTCAAAAATAGTGAACCGAATAATCCATCCTCTGAATTCCATGTTGAAGCTATAAACATTGGAGGGATAGATTAGCCCGTGTGATGACTTTGTTACTGGGTGCGTTTCTGTGGATTGAGGTTGTAGAGCTTTTCAGGTTGTATTTTGCACGTGATGTTGCACAATGTACGGTGCGCCACTGCTGTTAAAGCGGATGGGCCGTGCTAGCACCAGGGCAATATGTGCTCTTGATATGCAATTTAGCGAGATGATCTGAAATGGGTGGAGCTTTTGTCAGCGTTTTGGAGCATTCAATTACTGCTTTCATTTTTTTTCTCCTGGACATGATTTAATCCAAGGACGGAAGTTTTCTTTTTTAAAAAAGCCGTGGGGGAGTACAAATAGCGTAGTCATTAAAAAGAAAGAAGTAAAACTTTGCCGATACAAGCGAAAATACGAGTCCAAGGAAGTAATCGAGAAGAAGTAGATGCGATCGCTGGGACAAGAGCTTTATTCAACTGACATTTCGGATTCCAACTCTAACCCATCGTCAGAGTGGGGAGCGCTCAGGCGAAGACATTTTTCAACACCAGTGCCGGTGAGCCAGATCGCCGAGCAGTCATCATGCCACCCTCTAACACGGGTGACTAAAATTTCAGTGGATAACGACCCGCATGCCGGCCATCCAACAACTAACGCACCAGCGCGCAGTCGTCATCGGGGAAGGTGGAGCCGCTACTTGCCGTAGGCGTGCAGTAGCATAGCGACTGTATCCTTTAAATACCACACCAACCTGTGTATGAATTACCCTTACCTAATACTGTCTCTGATGATGGGTTCAAGTCGGAATCGGAAACGTCGGGCGAAAAAATCTTTTGTCCCAACGATCGCATCTACTTCTTCTCCAGCACAACATTCTTATCTGCTTGTGTAGACTGAAGGTTGAGGGAAAAGGGTAAACCAGTAGTAATTAGTATTTTGCTAAGTACGTGGGTGGGACAGGTAAGGTTGCCAATTAAGTTGGCTGTTGAGGAGTATGTGTTTGTAGCGGCTCCCTACTGGCCTCCATCGCAGGGTTCATTTTATGGGTGGGGTAGAATCACAGGAAAAATAAGCGGCATAGAAGCCCTATCCTGAACCAAGTTAACTCTATTTACTGCTAAACTAACCTCAAATGCCCCTCCTCGTTATCAATAGATTCTCCTTTGCTTAATAGTTGAGATATTCAGTCAGGATGCCTGATGGTAGTTCCTTGATGAAATATGCGATATCAAAGAAAGAAAGAAAGAAAGAAAAGAAAAAAAGAAAAGAAAATGAAAAGAAAAGAAAAGAAAGAAAATCCCAGACGCGCCTAATGCTCGAATATCTCTTCTGCACGGATCATTAATTTATTCCACACAACAGGAACAAGGCTCTTCCCCCTACCTCAAAGCACGCTCGACGTTGTCGTTCGAGCGCAAATGCAGGTGCGTGAAAAGACAGGCTGAGAAGTTACACTCCAGAAAGGGCGCGCTCGTCATCATCCCCGTCAGCCGAAAGGGAACCGTACATACTGATATGAAGGTGGGTGCAGCGCGAACATGTTGATTTCCGCCCTTGTTGTGAGCACTGCGTTCTACCTGTTCTAATAGGCTGCAAAAAACTGCATTACACTGCACTCTACATGCTGAGCGCCTAAGGACGGATGCCTCGCGCTGCTTCAGCCTCTAACATGTTGTCTCTGTGTAATTTAAGGTTCAGGAGGACGAAGGCCGCTAGACGAAAGCGGGCACAGTTTGTTTGTCTTCCACAGCGGATAGAGTTATGCCGTTGTTTTTTTGTCAGAGTGCAAATGCTCATTTCATACTAAACGTTAGACAAGTATAGTGTCATTAGGTCAAGCCCATTCATTTTATTATTGAGGTGAACTGTTTTCAAAAAGACCCTTATGAACATTGAAAGGACGTTGCATGTGCTTGTGAATGACAAGGACAGGCGAACTTCTGACACCGAATGAACAAAATTTGCCGACGTTTGCCTCCGAATTCCTACATAAGGCTAGAATTCTAACTGAGTCGCTTAGCACTACACTTAACGCTGCATTAAATTTTGAAAAGTTATGCTTACCTGGAAGCTCGGTTAGCAAAATATTGCTGGATTCCGGCTATTTTGAAAATCTGCATTTCGTACGACATCCAGAGAATTCAAATTTTCTTCTCCTTCGATGATCCTCCAAAATGAGGCTTAAATCTCAGTAGACAAAATAAACTGCAGGAAGTCCCTAAGATTAGGACACAAAAGAAGTGAAATTGGCTGAATTCAGTCCTGTATTGTGGAGATAGTTAAACCTAAAGGTTCTACCGGTTGTCATAATCCATAACGAGTGTGATCCTCACCGTATTTAATCAGAAATATGATGTTGCAGCGCTGATTATGTTATTTTTACTAAACCTTACATGATGTAAATATTTTCGGTCACACCCAAAGCCGACTAAACAAAGATAAGCACACACTTAAGACTTGCCCTATGAAGTAGATACCTGCGCCATATGACATTCGCTGAACTGATTAGTTAATGCGTATTTAGTAAACTGCCGAATTCGGACGGGGAATAATTGAGCGAATCAATGACATAAACATGGTTTACTTGACCAAATTTTGAAAACCTCAGCGGCCTTCGTGGAATTCGACGCCACGACTGCAATGAAAAGCCTCGACTGCAGTCGAGGTTTTAACGATCAACCCGAGTCGGGCTTCTTCTCACATTCGTGTCCAAGAGTTTTTTTGAGATTGAATCAAATGAAGTATTCAAATAGACCAAAAACCAATAAATTAAGTGTACTCGGTATGCCTCTAGTGGATTCTAGATTGCTTTGGCAGTCAGCTTACTATATCGGAATTAATGGATTCCATACGTTGCCGTAACTGCACGACCCAAATGTGAGGAAACTCACAACTCGTTACCAGGGCCTTGTGACTCATTTGAATACTACGTTGGCTGTACTCGCTGTCATGGCATCGAATCCGAGCGAAGTCATCGGTTTTTTCACAAGTGCATCCAATGACTGGCTCAAATCTACAAAATATACCCATAAACGTGGGTATCAGTGCAATAAATACGTATTGCTTATTGCACAATGTAGCATTTTGCAAGCCAGTACGTAAATCCTACCTAAAGAAGACACACAAACTTAAGTGTCACAGAGAGCACCAAGTCCTACCCTAGAAACTGTATGAGAGCGAGTAGATCAGACAATGCTCTCCTTTCATTAGCAAAAGCAATTAAAAGCAACAAACTGGGTGCCATTGTCCCATAACAAGAGAAAAAATTAACTGATTTGTTTCATAAGCTGACAATCACGACACTTGGAAGAGCCTGGAGACACGTGAGGCCTCCTACACAAGAGACCAAGGGAAAGTAAGGCTTAAAATGTTCCCACCGGTGCGTGGAAATTGATAAGACTAAGATTACAACGTTGTGGACTTTTTCTAATGGGTTCCACTAAAACTCCTTCCTAGTATCCACCATCAAATGAGCACATCGCGGCCGACTGTCCTAAGAGGAGCTCTTGAAGATGCAGTTCATTTGCTTCACGGCCGCTGATGAGGTGCACTGTTACTGGACATGCCTGTTGGCTGATACATTTTTTAATCAAGATACCAGCTTATCCATTCTTCGCCCTCGATCTTGTTCATCCCTTATTTTGCAAAATTTGTTCGTACTCTAATTCCTTTTTTAAATCTTGGCATTCAAAATGTGGGCACTGCTTTAAGGAGGGTGAAACAAAATGCACAGATTTTTCAGTTAAGTCCTCTGGGTTATGTCCTCAAGCTGACACTTTTCTAACATAATGGAGTACACGCGTTTTACTTGTTTACACGGTCAGGCAATTTGCAGTGGTCTGAACGAACACGGTCGCGAACGATGTGATAGAACACAAAAGATCACGGTAACATCTAAACTACCCGCATTTAACCAGATGCAGTAAAGGACCGCCGTAAATCTATAGGCCTTAGTCTACATAGTTCACGGTGGCTTGGACTGTTTTTTTTTAAAAAAATAGCCTCAACTCATAAAAGCTTTGTCGTTAAAATGGAGGCAAACAGTGCAGACCTGATGACCTCACGTTGAAGTGCGGGCACCTAGCCTCGGTGACCTCGATCCGGCTCCTCTGACCGCCCCCGCCCCTCCCCCAAAGTTCCGTCCGTCCGCCCATGCGAATGCGGATAAGCGCAAACATCGCTAGCTCTGCGCCAGGCCCCAAGCGCCCTCGTCGTTTCGGGGTCAAAATTACCGCACCGTCCCGCTGTCTAAAACCTAGCAACCCGCATTGGCGATGCTTTGCGTGCGGCTGCTACGGCCTGCTGTGTCATGACGACCGACCATAAAATGGAGGGTGCAGGGGTCGCCCTGCATGTTCCTTCTAAAAGGATTTAAATTGCCCCAAAATCGGCTGCGTGAGTCAGGTCTCTGCCTCTCAGATGAGAGGCGATAGCTTAAGCGCTCATGCAGAACGCCTTCAGTTACGGAGGCCGTACTTCGTGACTGTCCAATAGAGAGGAGGACCCTCCTGAAACCTCAAGAGCTACTTGAGCAGGAAAAGGAATGTGAAATCAGCGAAGTCTGAAAGATTTATCAGTGCCAGTAGTGAAATTGCTTCCATATGCAAGCAACTTACATCTTGCCAACTTCTTACAAGTTGTACATTCTGTGAGGTTTGGAGCAGTCGGCTGGGAGGGAGGATTGCGATAGAAAGCATCCAACTCAATCACAGCATTTAGTTAAAAGGTTTTTCAAAAAAATACACGTGAACTGGATCCACTGTCACTGCGGTGCAAGAACATCATAAAAAAATACGAATCGTAGAAAGGATCCCAGATGTTATTCAGCAAGGAGTCGATCGAGGGGAAACCTTATTGGGAGGTATTACCAACGAAGACTGAAAAAACTGAACGGACTGCTTCTGTCTTCGTTGTCAGCCGTTCCCCAACATCGCCCGAAAGCACGCGAACCTCGCACGCCAACGTTGTGCCTAATGACCTTTAAGCTAAAATCTCTGGAACGCGTCTTATATTTTGCGACCAATACTAATCAGCTACGCGAACGCTGCCTGCAGTACTCTGTGCTAACTACGCAACAAGATATGAACGATTCGTGGAACTGGTTAGCTTCATTCTAATCGCGCCAGAAATTCTTAAAGTATTCCGTTTTATTATTTAAGCACCTGGAACTGGTATCCTTAACAAAAGTTTTAAGCATGCCTTCAGTCACTGACAGGATATCCAATGCAGTGGTTTAGGAGAACTGTTCTGTTCTGTAATTCGCAGGAAGTTTGGCTTTTAAAAAGCAGAATGCATTCGCGATGAAAGTTTGCCTTCTTATCGCTCTTTCTGATAACTTAGTCCCATCGCACAAGGCCTAGTTTATGACAGACGTCACTGTGGCAGTTATTTTGTTTGGCAAGTCACGTATAGTCTCAAGACGCTAGTAAAGCTGTCATGACCTTAAGATGGAGCAAAAAAACTACCCTCGAGACAATGAAGATCATTAACCGGAAGCCTAGCGACAGGGAGACCAGAGGTCGACATACTCTGCCTGCGCTATCTCAGAGCCTTAATTTTTATGTTAGGCCATCTAAACGCCATTAGTGAAGGCGAATTTACACTGATGACGGTGAATTTTTAAGACCCTTCACGTTAAGTGTTTGGACTCGGAGGGATACGCAAACGAGATACTCATTAAGTTTGTGCGACTACCCCATTCCAGCCGGTCGAATTAACAGCAACGGTCTTGAATTTCAAAGCGCGTTGGCAGGATTAGAGATGTGCAGGCTGAAGAGAGTACCCTGCTATATTAGTTCATTCAGAACAGTATACTATAGGGTCTGGTTAGTCGCGGAAGAGAGTACCAATCTTAAATTGCCTATATTCCTGTAAAATGGAGCTCTAACTAACTACCGGGTACCCAGGCGTGGATGTCATAAAAGAAATTATTTTATGATCCTCTAGGGTGCATGGATTTAGTTTTTCAAACAATCTACAACCAAATACAATTATTTTGTGCTAGGCCTGTAAAAAAAATTAGACAAACCACGTTACATTTCATATAATCTGGCAGTTAGGAATTCCATTTTTTTTAAATCGAGACTTTACTTTAACTAGAGGAATTCCTGAAGATAGGCTTGAAAATATGAACCTATTTGAATCTTGTTTTGTTTACAAGCTGTAATTTGCCCAAATATGTTTACTCTCTCTTCTCAGTTTCATTAAGTATTCAATCGCAAGAAAAAAAGAAAGGAACGCGAGTAAGTAGCGAGAGCGGTCCAGGTACTTATAAAATAAATATGTTTTGTGATTTGCGCACCAGAAGATATTTTTTTGTTTGAACCTCCCATGATTCAGAACATAGTTGATTACTCGGGTAGCTCATGTGGAAAGATCACAGAATGAAACAGAATAGACTTAACGACACTAAATATTTCCATTTCACTACTAATTCTCGGATGCCTTTGGTGATTGGTCAGGTCCCATTGCTTCTAACAGAGCCTTTCCGGTGCGGAATATTAAACCAAACCTTTCAGCCAGAAAGAATTCAGTCATTCATGCGTTTCTGGAGTAAGCGAGTATTTTTATGTTTGTAATAGAACTGTAACTACCACTTCTTATTTTCTAGCCGAACATCATAATGTAGTTTGCTACTTAATAAAAGCTATTTTTAAAATGACTGAGAGGTACTCTTTGAAACCTATTTCTTTTTCAACATGGTTGCATGATAAATTGAACTCGAACATCGAAAAACAAATCACCACTTTCCAAACGAATAAAACTTTAATCCAAAACCCCGAAAATGAAGGGTGGCCTGTATTCCTGCAAAAGGAAGCACAAAGATTTGGCTCACACTTTTCGAATTACGGCAATGATACCGTCCCTGGATGCCACTTGACAACCACCCTCATCAACAGTTGCTTATAACTGGTCTTCTTCAAAGCCTATTTGACTGCTTTTACAATAGCAAAGACGAAAAATCCCAGGAATACTCTAAATGTGTACCCTCCAAGGGCAGAATTAAAGGGGGTACCGTAACTGATTTTTCGCAAGTACGCTCCAACTCACGCGCACCAATCAGTACCAATAACTAAAACTTCAAAAAATGTTTACTTGATAAAAGGTGAGTTGCAGAGGTACGCCGAAACCTGCTTCATTTGGGTACTGTACTACACCAAATACAAAAATCATCACAGAATTAAAAAGACTTTTTGTTTCAGAAGGAACAGGAAAGTATTTTGCCTATCCTAAACCACGCTATTCTGCGTGCGCTCTTGAACTTGAGAGAACAGCTGAGGAAAGCTGGTAGCATAATTAAGTGTAGATGGTTGCTGCCAACTAACCAAAGATCAGAGAGTGGATTTTTCCAGGACGTTTTAACCATGTTCACTACACCTTTGAAACAGTCATTAGTGCAAGTAGTTGCAGTTTGCTTGATGTTCGGTGATACCCGTTCCCAGATTTTACTTCAAAATGTAGGTAAATAAACTAGAAGAGAATTCTTTATTGGGAATGAAGTAGAGACCCGTTTTTTCACTACATTGATCAATTCAGTAAGCAGCCGCCACATGTTTGACAGCATGCCTCTGATTTCGCTGTAGTTTTATGCATTGAAAGCTCAAGAGAGGCTTGTGGCGTATCGATGATCGGCAATGATCGTGAAACGGATGTGTGTGTCTAGCAATTTGGTACCTTAACGAGCTTTCGCTAAACTCCCTTCTCCTCAGATCTTGTGAATCCAAAATTCATTTGTAACACTCAGTTCCGACGATGAAACCAAATACAGAAACTGCTGAGTCACTTATACTAATAGCGTGAACCAAACTTTCCAGCAATATCATAAATTGGCAATGTGGTGCTAGACCGGCACCTGCAGTCAATAATGTCTGAGGAGACGGAACTAGCGTCAATACCACAGCTTATATGAGGACACGCTAGAACATGCGACCCCAAAACACAAACAAATGTCAACATAGCATTGGTTTGTGCTTTGCTAACAATTTGTCAAAGCAAGCTAACTGGTAGCATGGCAGGCGCTTGTGTGTGTGTGTGCGTTGGTCTGGCTACCGGACGATAGAGTCAGTAATTGACCCACTAATTCTCCTTATCTTAGTTCCTCTCGATCACATGAATTGGTTCTACCACAGGACTATTAAGATGTTCGGGTCAACTGAACGGATAGCGGTCATTGTGGTTTTGTGGCCTAATCTCTATGCCTATACTCCGCAATCGCTTTTGGTGATGTGATGCGTATGGAGACGAATGAACGGCGCAACATACTCTTATCTTTTCCCTCATAAACCATAGGAAAATTAAAAACTCTCAATAATATCATCCATTCCTGTGTTTTTATTCTCACCCAGGTGGTAAAATTATTGAAAACAAACGTTAAAAATGTTGATCTAAGCTCTTCGCCCCCGAACATATCACCATTTTTCTTGCAGTGGATAAAAAGCTCGAGCGAAGGGAAAGGAAATATCGGGTTCCTAAGCAAACTTTTAGTTAATTACCTCGGTTTTCTTTCGGGTCACGTTTGCTGTGGCAATTTCTTTTGTAGTTGGCTGGCACATAATGCTCGAAAGCCACACCCGTGTCTGATAATGTATCTGAGGATGGGTTAAAATTTGGATCCAAAACGTCAGGCGAATAAGCTCTTGCCCAAGCGATCGCATCTATTTCTTCTCAGTTAATAAATCCTCAATCGCAGAGTATCGTATTTTACAACGATCATTCAATACAACGGCTTCTACATAGCTTAGCGTTTAGTAATAAGTTCGCCGATAAGTGCCGGGATTATTGCATAGGTTTTTATCTAATATGTCTTCCGAGTTTGTCGGAGTAGAGACAAGGGTGAATACCAGACACTCAACTCATGGAATGGATTGACACACACAACTACTTGTTTATGTTAAATGCATCCAAAATATAATGGAGCGTACGTGGCATTAACATCTATTTAAGCTAATATTCTCTAGCGACATGGCTACGGATGTTTCTACCAGATAGAACAGAAACCAAATCAAATGCATCGGTTTTAAATTCCACCCAACTGTTTCATAATCAATCAAGTGTCTGAGGCGACGTTCCTTCATGGGAAATGTATGCAAACTTCGCTTCCAAATTTCTATCTCAAATAGGGAATGTCATCGATTAGCAAGACCAGAATACCGGTGGGCAAATTTTCCAGCCTCAAAATCTCGAGTCGAGTACACATCAAAAGTTCACGCTTGGCTTGTACAATGCCTTTGCATTCACATCGGCAAGCATAAATAACATGAACAAAGCACCGTACAATGTTGCTAACACAGACCAACATGTTCCCATCCGATCGCGCTGTGGATGCACTTTATCAGTGCGGAGCATCCTGCTCAAACACACATATATCCCCATTTTTACACGACCAGAACTATGTATTAGGCAAACAGGGTTATTACAATTTAGAACCACGTGAACGCAAACCGCAGACGTCATCCTCGGCATCACGTCGACTAGCTTGCGTTTACGAAATCTCGGTTTGAACAGGGGTAAAGTGGACGATTCAGTTAGTGTGGTAAGTACAAAGTTCGACTTGCCACAAGTTGATAACCGCTGCGAATTCTGCCGCATCTCCGTCTGCTAACCTCCTGGCCATGCCCACCAGCTCGAAATCTGCGTGGACGACAACCACCCACATGTTCAACGACATCGGTGGCGGCAATTACCCACATCCCCAACTATGAACCTGCACTTATGGATAGGAAAATGAACATCAGTCTTCTTCAATGACCCTAACATCGAACATAACAGTACTTCCCATCATCTAAACCACACGTCAGTTTGAAGCTGGTCGGGACAACTCAACTGCACGACAGAATAAACTGATCCATCTCCATTTAGAAAACAAACTCGGAATAAATCTGGTAAAATCGAGCAACCAGACATTTCTAACTGCATCCAATGCATTATCTGTCCCTTAACGAAATATAAAGTTGGCAAGTCACTTTTGCCGTTTCCTTGGTAAGCAAGCGCAGTTAATTTCCTTTGTTTGAGGAACTTTCGATGTCAGTCGAAAGCGAGGTCGTGTGAATGATCGCCAAATGCAAAATATTCGCATTGATCCTCATGTTCGGCTTTGTTCATGAAAATGACAGACCATGGCTTACATGTGCAATCAGCCCGAAAGGATTTTATTCTAGGTTGTCCAGGCAGATGAGGACAACGCGACGCATTTACGTATGCAGAGAAGACTACATTCGGTTATTACAGAATTGATTGTGAACGCTGATAGTGACTGCGGTAGGACCGTTAAGCAAACAGGAGTATATTTAAGACCGATACTACTCAAAAGAAAAGGACAGAAACACCAGACTGCCAGGCAACGTATTTGAGGTACAGTTAAACCCCTAGCTCCCACATTTACAGTACTAGACTGTTAAAAATTCCTCGTATCAGGAATAAGCGCTGTATTTACCGAGCAAACAGCAGAAAACGGCTATCATTACCAGCTCCGACGAAGCCTCGGTAGTGAAGCGGTAGCTGTGAGGAGTCCATTTTATGAATGAAATTCGATGCAAATGGCCGCTCGTATGCTGTTATTAATCACCCAAATTTCCTATCTGCAACTGAATACTCACTTATAACCGCTATACCTTTACCCCCTTGCAACTTCTTCGTGAGCGGTGTCATGCAAGGAGACAGGACCTTGTGAGCTCCAAGCCAAACCTAACTTCACTGTGAGTGTCCTCACGGATACAGTACCCCGACACATAGAGTAGGATGTTTTCAACACTGTGTGCACAAAATCTATATTTTACACCTACCCAACGCGTTGTTTATGGACCACCTTGTGGTTACACCCGCCGCGTGGCAGTTTGGGTATATTCACAAAGAGATTCATAGACAACCGTTTTTTCCCTAAGGATTTGGAAACGGTTGGGAACAAATTCGACAACGAATAGTTGTACGGTTCTGGAGTAGGTCAAGAGAAAGTACAACAGCTCGGCGTTTCGCTGGACGTATATTCTTCTGTCATTATTAATTATTTTCAAAACGCTCATGGGAAACTTAAGGTGTGCAAATAATCACATCCCCATGCGACGGCGCATACACTGCTGTTCGTGAGTTTCCTCAGGTGTCTGGTAACCCTCTTAGATTTTCAGCCAGCATACAGCTACAATTTCCTTCATAACTTTTGGAGATCAAAGTCACGGTATGAGACAGACTCGCTACCGTAAATTGTCTCCAAGGTGAAAGAAACTGGAACTTGCCTTCTATAGAGCACAGAAAAAGGAAGTTACCTTATGGATGCTAATTAAAAGGTATTTACATAGCTCTGACCACTAAAGCGATGTGGACTTTATGAACAGTACAATGGAAGACCATTTGCAGCGCATATTTGCTACCCTGTCCTCCCAGTAGAGGCCAGAAATTAAAGTTGGTAGGAATTACCATAAGCATCGAAGGTGCCAAAAAGACATTGTTGTGCTCCGTTGACAACTCGCTGAATTGATCTTTCGATGGGATATACAGCCACGTAAGTTCACGCTCACGCAACCTGTGGTCACCGCCAATTCATCCAGTCTTGAGATACTGGCTATTTGCTGTTGTTTCGTGTTTCTGATTAAAGTATCCTGTCAAAACCTACATTTTTCGGTGACCAAAATGTATCTTCGACTGCGACAGAGCATGACGTCTCTGGAACCCGAATGCTCGCTTCTGAAGATAAACTTGATGCAATGATCTTTAGGTTCAAACTAGCTTCACATCTCGGTTTATTCATTCATAATTTCTTAGGATCTGGATGCACTCACGAGGCTAAACGTTAAATATTTGATACAATATTATGAGAGCAGGGTTCTCAAATAAACAGGATTCGAAAAGTAAGAACAATTTGCTCAAGGAATTGGGAACCAAATCACACCTGAAAAACGACTGGTAAAATATCCTTAAACATGTCAGGAGAAGAAGATGCGATCGCTGGATTGAGAAGTTTAGTGACCTGATTTTTCGAATTCTCACTCGAATCCATCATCCTCAGAGAGGGAGAGAGAGAGGCAGATAAGGGTAATAGAGGCCAAATAATTAGCACGCCAACATCCAACATTGATGACGAAATCTCGGTCATTAAACACTCGGATACGTAGTATAAATGCTAAGCACCTTGTGCCTCTACTACCTCGTATCTGTGACTATCTCCGATGATGGGGTCCAGTAGGAATTTAAAACGTCAGGCCAATAAACTTATTTTTTAGTGATCGCGTCTATTCCCAAACTGCTTGCTAGAACTCGCCTATTAACTTCTATCAGCAATTAAGATATATGTTTATGCCTCCGTTAATGCCCGACTGACGTGTCATTCGGAATACCGTTTCCACTCCCTCTGTTGAATAACGCAAGATGAAAAGAAGTGGCAGTTCTATTCGGTGAGCTAGCAAGCTAGCCAGCTGTTGATATTGTGATGAAGATGTAGCCATATGCAATATCAAACCCCAAAAGTTGTGATTTTACAATGAAGTTCAGCAAGCCAGTAAATCTGCGATAAATGCTATGTTGGGTAGGGCTTGCACGTCCTAAAACCTGTGATTGATATTTGCTTTTGATCAAATATTTAATGCTGACAGATTCGTTATTTTTATTATTAATGTTGTTGAGCTTCGCTTGGGTTCCAGCGAAACGTACCTGAAACTTTGCCCGTTCTATATAAAAAATATATGGTGGTTGTTGAGATATACGGTACCACTAAGTCGACTATTGTAACAGCGTTTTCCGTTCAAAATGGGACCAGTGAATCCTCTAGAAACTTTACAAGGCCATAAAATGAGGACACAGTAACATCAGTAACCTTTGCTGGGGTTCTGGAAAAAAGGCCAGTGATTGTTGATAAAAAGCGCTTTCAAAAACAAGACTCTGACATTAAAGTACTGCGGTATTGAGCATCTGGAAACAAAAAACCGAACCTGACTCACTAACGCATTTCATAGGAGCTGGTTTCCACTACACGGGAATACCGTATTTGGATGATGCATTCAAATTCTAACAGAAAACTCAAGTTGACTGCCTATGTTACCCTAAAAGTTTCTTCTTTATGTGCAGCGTGGTTTTGCCCCCCAAGGAGCCGGAGCATGGCATTCAGCCGGGATGCCTACAAGACAACTTAGACCTTCAGACACAAATCACGAACTGCTAAATATACAAAAAAATTGGATGCACAAATTTTCGTAGGCGAAGACTACCTTTACAGTTGAACGGACACTCCCAGTTCATCGATGCGGTTGGATGGACGTTGTGCGTCTTTACGCTTACGAGGATAGCCTGTCTCGGTTACTATAATGGAAAGTGCCACGTATGACGAGTTAACATACATGACACCACTCGCACAGGTTAGGGCAGACATGAAGATGTACACATAAAGCGTATATAAGCACTATACCAATGTTCTCTACTAAAAGCATTGATGAACCTGCTGGCTGATTCTGTATCGCCCCGTTGTGAGATCGAAAGAAGCCCTACCTAGTGCGATGGCCACAACCCGGTAACATTCAATGACCAGCCAGCTAAACTAGATGATAATGTTTGCGGTTTGTATACGTCTCCAGACCCGAAGGTTCATTTTTTAATCTTCGTCACATATACTCAAACCACACAGCAACCCCATGGGGGGCAATAAACAACACCGGAGGTGGGCCATCATAATTAAATTGTCATTCAAATGCAGCAAAGACGCGAGTCAACGGAGTTGGAAAGAGATCTGAGGTGCGTGAACAAGTCTGTTTTGGCACGGGACTATAAAATGTACCTTATGGTTCCAGCAAAACATGTTGTCAGCAAGCTGACCGTGGCTATTAAATGTAAACATCGTATCAAAATATCCAAAACAGCAAGCACGCGTCCCTCACCCTCGCGATGCTGCTCAGTTCAACAGTTTCGAACATTTATGTCCTTTCCCCCAACCCGCTGAACAAAAGATCCGAAAAGAGAACAGTTCTGGTTGGCCGGGTAATGGCTCGCCTCGAAAGTGGAAAACGTGGCTCTCGATTAGGCTCACTTCTTTTACTAGGGTCAAACGGAATATATTGGTGCTGCAGGTGCATTATTCCGAGATTTTTCACGCGGTCTTATTTGCTGATAACTGCACGTTATACACAAAAACGGAAGGGTCAATGCAAAAAAGTGTGAACCACTTCGTATCTGTCTGCAGCAACCCCCGAATAGTCATGAACACGGAAAAGATAGTGACCATGCATCAAGTGGACACAAGTGCTTTTTTACAACGAACTCAGGTTCAATGTCGATGGAACTTCGACAAAACTGAGGATAAATACGCAAACGTGGGCAGCACCGCTTTAAGAAACCTGACAGTCAACGATAAAATCACCCGGCATTCGTGTTGGAACGTGCACCGATCGCTAATGGAACTCACTCGTTCCGCTCTGCCTTGAGGCTCCCACTCGAGCCCCGCCAGCAGCAGCCGCAAAGCGGCTAGTAGTAGTAGAATAGGCAGATTAATATTGCTGGCAAAGACGAGGGAGACTGAAATGGCAATTTCTGGCTTATTAGACGTCGTCAGCCAGTCATACCCAACCGCACGTGATGCAACACCCAAGGACGTCTGATAAACGGGTCGTGGATTCGATCCTTGGGTGATGCACCACCTGGGGTTATGTATGACTGGCTGACGATGGCTAATAGGCAAGAAATGGCCATTCCAGTCTCCCTTGGCTTTGCCGGCAAACTCGCCCTTTTATCCAAGCATTATGCACACCCACATCTCGACCGTCCCTAACACCAGCAATGTGGACTCCATTCCAATCCGTCTCCAATGTGATTGTATTTTTGTAAATCTATCACACTGAGCCCGGTGAACCAATGCCTGGAGCCCTATAGCATACGTCTGATAATGACGTTTCACCTGCCTACGCCTTCTTAGAATGTTTCATACATTAAAATCCTTAGTGAAATATTGCGTTCCAAAGCCCCATCAAACAGCGACCTATCTAAACACAAACCTTGCTAGGCTATGCAGGAAATGTACGTCTAGAGTGGGGCTCAGGTTATGCATGGTGGGTGCAGATGAGCTGTTTAACCTTGCCCCTTACTGCATTTAATCTAAGTATCAGTCTTCTTGTCCGAGAAAACCTGCAGATATGTAGGAAAGGAATGCGGAAGGGTGCCCGATACCGGTGAACTCAGCTCAGTTGTAGCCACCACCTTCTTTCTTATAATACATCTGGAGCTTGAAAAAATTCCAACTGTCGTGCTGACTCGATCTTCCTCAGGACGAATATTCCTGACGCAGCGCCTAATAATAAATGGAAATTTTATGATATCACCTACGAGAGATTGGGGATGTCAGCAATTTTCCTCTTTAGTCTGGGGAGCGGAGGTGTGTGTCACACGATTATGGACAGTTTATCATTATGATTGACTGTTTTCATGCCCACCTCCAGTCGACGTGACCTCGTTTAATCATCTGGAACCAATGAGGGTAACAAGAGCGAACGATCAAGGTGGATGGAGAAGTCTGTTTCAGTGTAAAGAAGTCCCAACCGAGGGCACAGTTGTTAGTTCCCAAAGCAGAGTCATCGTAAAATTCTCAATCAGTATTTAGTTATACCACTGCTACAAAAAACGAGTCTATTAAATAGCACTATGCGCTAGTGTTCACAGCTTGAGATAAACCGATTCTATTATATACTATCTGTTCTCTTAATGTGTCTTTCATTACAGATCGAAAAATCCTCACCAAAATATTGTTCACCTGAAAATAACATCCATCGAATAAAGTAAGACACTGCTTCCGCCTTACCAATCAACGCCAACCTCAATGCGTTTTTAAATTCTGTAATGCCGGTGTGCCAGGGTCTGTGCGGGGAGCAAGTGCGCCCTACATATTTTGCAAGTCTATTTCACTATCTACGCTCACGCATTAGTCACCACTGGCAACTCTCAGGCAAAGCTGTGGTCTTCTTTGCATGCAACGAATGAGGTTATTAGCATATTGCGTTAAGCCTGAGTAATCGTAATTGGACTGAGGCCTATCTAATGCCATAGCACTTAAGCTGAGGAAATTCAGTGCTCTGCAGGTATCATTATTGCTCGGATGAACTCGCGGGTCTGAAGCAAAAAGTAGAAATTACTGCGAAACCTGTTAGACTCCACTTCACTGTATCTGCTTAAAATATGTTTACTAACCTGAGAGTAGGCCTTGCATGATGGAGCACGAAAGGTGATACAACTGACGCATTTCGGTACAACGTTTATCGTCTGCTCATCGCCATTTTCCTGCAGCTCTGCAACTGCCTTCGGATACCATATTTGTTTGCTTACATCATGTTGCAAAGACAGCGGCAAATAATTCAAACTGTTTTAAATACCTACTCCCGCCTCAGGTCCTTCCATCGCGCTGGTCCAGTTTGCTTGCCAGTCCTTTGCGAAACACAACTTCGGTACTAGGACAGGCCGACAGAAGCCGCGCCTCTTCTTATTTTGTGTGTTTGCGTACACTTCGCTTTTATCTCAAAGGTAACACGTGCAGTCTGAAAGATATTTGTTTCTCGTGAAAAGACTGCGTCGCTTGATGTCGCTTCACATGTGGAGGGGATCCTGAAGTTTAATACGGACTGACAGTTCCTTTCGGCGAGGGTGACATTTGAATGAATGGTTGTGTTAAGGACAGATAAATAGAAATGATGTGACAGATTCTGGCCATCAATAATCGCATCTCTGGGAAAAATACAGTTGCAAGTTAGGATAAAATTCGAAGCATTCGAGGTTTCCAACTGTTGTCTGTCATAGCTAGGCCTAATCAACCTCTATTCTTTTAAGGTTTCCAAAACAGAAGAAGGAATTTGTAGGATGATACACATGTCTGTAAAACAAAAATAATAGTGAAGTAAAATCATGGTTACCAAATTCGGCAGGTCTTTATGCCGGTTGCACCACGCGAAAAATGCAGATTTGGGTCTTGGCAAAGACGGAGCAAAAACAAGGACTCACATTTCCTGCCATAGAGAAACTTGCCCATTTTTATTGAGATTGGTGTAAATGGAAGTAATTTTTAGAAAAGTACACTCAAGAGCCTTTATTCCTCAATTGGTTACATGATTTCCGATTAGATTTATTATAATTATCCATACTATCATTTATTTTTTTGCTTTTCCTTTATATCGCATTGAAGAGTTCTGTTAGTTTGCAGTTTCCCTTTTACATATAAAGAAATATATTTTCGTTTCAAAACCTCAAGGGATTTAAGACACGAGCAACTCGACATAAATATGTCCAATAAGTAGAGCTCATGTGATAAAAGTTTCCAGCCGATGTCTGGTATTTTCTTCTATCTACTATAGCCTGCTGCAAAATACCACAAAGGAGGCACGTAAAGAAGAGAGTCAGCGTTCTCGTATAATACTGTAACTAAAAGTATTTCGGAATATGTAATAAACCCCCAAAAGATCAAGTGACGACTAAAGAAGTCATAGCTAGTAATGGGTGGAATTATTTGCTGACAAAAATTAACGGATGCTTTATGTTTACCAGCTGATTAAAGGATAGCTTGATTACAGGCCAGAATTTCAGTTAACATCCCATTTGCTGAATACTAACTCATTTTTCGAGATATGCGGAGACATCTGGCATCGAAAGTGTTAAATACAAGTTCTACAAGTAACTAGATTGCGTTTGAACATGGCTTTGCATTAGTAAATGTAGACGTTCTCTTTGCAATAATGACTTAATATGTCATTTCTCTGTTTATCAGTCAATGCTATTGATAAGTTTATGAACCATAATCCAAACTATTGAATCGATTAGTCACTTACATGCCAATGAAGGACCCATACACTCTGCTTTTTGGTCAGTGAACCGCAAGGTTCAATTGCGCTTCTTCTTCGCGTTGTTTGTCTGAAAACACTTCCACTTTCTGTGCTTCTTTCGTGTATTTTTAGCCGTATGCATTGAGAAAAAGCCCTGTTTTGGTGCCAACATATTTTACACCTTTCGATACATTCATTTGTTACCTTTGAACTGCAATTTGGATATGTTTTTGAAGTTGGAATTCGATTTACTCGTTCCAACTGGCAAAAGCCGATATTTGGTGTTTTGTGCAGACTACAATATCTCAAATGGGCACTCATAAATCCCCAGTAAATGTCGTGGGCCTGGAACTGTTTACAAGGGACTGTATTCGCGAACACACAACACACTTTGATAATTGGTCAATGTTTAATTGTTATCATAACGAAGATTTTGGTCCAAATGATGACAACCGCGATTATTTTCATTTTTTTCGCAAGGTCAAGGCACCCACCGAAGCAGTTGGCCACGGATTTCGATAAAAAGCAGTTCAATGTATGGAAACATCCTTCGATTTTTTGGCCGATCTAATAGCTTTTTGTACAATAAGCATGCTGACGTTATGCAAATCGTACGATGTCTTCCGGATTTTTTGCTAATTTTCAAGTCATTTTCGAAGTCCTGTTCTAAGTAATATCAGGGCATATTGAAGAGGATTGACTGTTCGCCAACATCCACATATCCTTTTTTTAATGAGGCGTAGACAGAAGTAGTCACCATGTCTATTTTTCAAATATGAAACCATGATACGAAGCTATCTATTTTTTTGTTGGGAAAATAGGTGTCACAAAACCCATATTTAATTTGAGGTGGAAAACCCGTTTTTTTCTTTAGAAAAATTCCATTTACAACAGTGCCGTGGAGTGAGGGAGCGGCTGAGCACAAGTGATTATGGTTTTTGTTTGCGAGAGTTCATTAGTCGTTAAACTATTTCATTTGCTGCAGACTAATCAGGATAAATGAATGCCCAACAGCGGTTTAAGCACCATTCTAACGCGTCATAGTATGCAAACGTCCAAACGATTTACTCAACTGCAGTTGGGGGGGGGGGACGATCGCGGTCGTTCAATTCCTAAGACAAAACTCTGGCGCCAATGCTTCCGGTGGCCTGGCCCCCCAACAGCCAAGATGTCGCACTCCACCCATAATTTACAGTGCAGAGAACGACTTCATAAAGATTGGCAGGTGACAGCAAATACGAATGAACTATCGCGTGAAAGCAATGGAGAAGCTTAACCCGTTGTAGTTGATCACGAAACCCTGTTCTGCTGTTGGGCACATTTTCCCCTCCGACAATGCATCCAAATATGTGACATAGGGAGACTCGAGGTTCATCGCGCACCAGCTGCATCAATTAATCGTGCGGTATGCCTATTACTGGGACCTGTCCGTCGGTGAAGCACTAGGCATGTGTGAATCTACCACAAGTGACAGTGCAAACACAATCCACACAATCTCAACCAAAAGGCTTGATAATACGAGAAGTAAATTATGGGTGTTAAAATCTTCTGAAACATCGCCCAGCCCTCGCTTCTTTAACGGTTGTGCCACTCAGACCGAAATTACACTAAAATTAGTAGCAGCTGCCACCAGAATCACTAAAGATGAGCCTGGATGAATAATTTAGAAGTCAGTGACTGAATTTTACGTGCTTCCTTAGTGTCTGGACAACGAAAACTTTGCTTCTGAGATCATCCTTCGCTCGTGTTGAAGTAAAAGGGGGCTGAAATCGTTGTCTTTTAAATGTTTACCTAACATATGGGATTATCCGTTTGACGTTGTAGGTTAAATTTACATGCCTTGCTGTGACGTATTTTGTTCCTGGTACCCACTATCCTGACTTCAAAGAAAGGAGACTTCTGTCTGTTAATTTCCCATTTCGGACACCCAGAAGAACAGGAAAACGCCGACTGGTGCCCCGTTTACAGAAAGGGAGATTTACGTATATACTGCAACTGTTTCGATCACTGCCATTATCGCCAACAGCATTTCTTCTACCATCGGCGTGCAACATTAGCAAAGAAACCAACGTTTGCCCTTTGCCAAACCCTTCTCAGTCTTAATTCTTAGCGGTTTTGCTGACTGGATAACGGAGGACATCGTTAGCGTAAATGTAAACGAGGCCTCCTTCAACCCAATATGCAAACCTTGGTAGATTGCAGTCTTTATAAACTCTTAAAGGCAAGTCAGAAATATCATTTTAATTGACAACTACACTTTAAATTTTTACCATGAATTTGAACATTATTAGTTCTTGCCGAGTGCGTGGACTGCCGTTTGAACTAAAACGCAAAGGCCAATGCTCAGCCAGTAAGGCATGCTAACCACATAGCACGCAGAGCCGACTGAAAAGATCAATGGGCAACAGGCGATCAAAATGCGCTTTCTGGTTTTATCTCGCCACTACATCCATTACCCAAAAGTCTGAAGGTGTTCGCGGATCCCCATCTCCTGTTAAGCGCCCTTCTGCAAAACAACAAAGCTAACTCCCCCAAAATGACTGCGTTCAGTGCGCAAAAGAAGAGGAGACCGTTTTTTTCAGTCACATCGAAATATACTGAGATTATTCTTTTTATGCATAAACAGAACGTTGGTTCACCCGGTCGTTAATCCACCCGCTCACCCGCCCATCCCCTCCAAAAAGTATAATTACTTTTGCAGTCAGAAACGACTGGTGCCTACGAGTTCGATGACTGGCGAAACTGCCAAACAACCGAGGTGAAGTGAGTAAGTCTACAGGTGGGCAGGGGAGGGGTGAGGGTGAGGTGGGCAGTCAGAAACGGTCAGAGGTACAAACACAAGCATATGGTACCGTGTGCCAAAACGCCGACAATCCACTTGTCGTTTGTGTCACACTTCGTCCGGGGCCCGTAGCTTACTAAGGTGCAAGTAGAAGAACGGGAAATCTCCTCCCACACTCTTCACTAATCCCCAAGTTCTTTTGAAAGGGGGCTCCTACAGTCATTTATGTCGCTCTTTAATGTTGAAATAATCTGGAAATGGTGGGTAAATCAAAAAGATTTAAGCCTAATGCGGATTATGGGTGAACTGAAGTCCGGATGGCGTAAGTTTTAGAAATAGTTTTCTACCTTGTAACACGCCAAAAGTCTAGCACGCTTGCAGATCGGAGTGTAAAAGAAACACATATAGAACGTGTTAATTAATATAATGATCACAATTTTGTTAGATAAGCTCTGGGGTCTAATTACCCTCAGCTAATTTCTGCCAAAAATATGGATAAGCATACGGTTTGTGCAGGTGCATTTATTCCGGTAAGGCTAATTTATATGTCCCACTGAAAGGGACACGGGAGTAGAAAGACTACGCCCAAGTAATAATGGCAGGCCTGCGCAGGGATGGTAAATAATCCTGTATCCAAAACTGAACCTTTGCCCTAACAAAACTATTCGGTCCCCAATGCAACCCCAACCCCATCCTTAACCCTAACCCTGCAGTTTACATTAACCCTAACCGTAACCGTAACCTTAAACCTAACTTAACAACAACCTTAACCCTAACACAGTCCCTGGCTGGCACAGTTACGTCCCAGAGGCGGGATGGAACAAAGAAGACGTTCGTGTATATGTACCAGTGGTATATAGGCAGGCGTTAAAGCGCTGTCTGCACTAGCTAAAGCCTATTTGGATAACTTGCATGTGGGCATTTTAAGAAGCATACATTTTAAATTACACTGGGCTTACTCATGTAAAATGGAAAATTCAAACAACTTCATTCCAAATGCTTTTAAAATGTACAGTAAATGAGCAATCGACAACCTGCAAAACTAGCAATCCCTAGGGACAAGTTTAGTACTTTGTTGAGATTCCTTATGAGTCACCATGTTTCAAGTACTAAGCACAAAGTCTGCTTATATAACTGAGTAAGTGATGGGAATTAAAAATGCATTGCTCAAATGTGTTGAAACTGGCAAATGTTCACCATACGCTTCGATGTAATATTAGGCACAAACATTTAGAGGATGCTTTTTGCTCCTATAAAAGGGATGAAACGGCCATTTACATGTCACAGTATCCTTGCCTCTTACTTTAATTTTGGGAATGAGCAAAATGAACCTGACCCACCTTCGCTTCCGGTGTTCGTGCACTTACGAGATGCAAAGGAGCAACTTGAGAGTATACTTTTCACAAACAATGTATGTTCAGGGAACAGTTAGTCTCGGGTCGGACTGTTGAGATCGTATGGTGGAATAAGGTGTTCAATTAAAGGAAAATAGTATGTTTTCAGTTATTGCAGTAAACAACACTCCCTATATGTCGACATGCCGATAATTTTATAAATTGAGAAAGGCATCGTTTGGGGAATCATAGCTCTTCGGGATTAAAACGCTGTGAATAAGTTAAAATGCAGACCGTGTCTAAGAAAAATACAACCATCAGCTGTTTCTTAGAACAAAATTGAAGACAGCAAGCCTATATATATATATATATATATATATATATATATATATATATATATATATATATATATATATATATATATGCAGAGTAGATACGTGACAGAGAATATGTGTTGATTGATACAGTCTGTTTCGGGCTAATTCTGCCTTCATTCAGCCAATCGTAACCCTGACTACCAGCTGGGACTGGAAACACAAACATGCGCTTGAGTACGGCGCAGACAGTCCACACACTGGGTCTAGCAGATTGGTCATAAGCACTTCATCGAACCGAAGTTCATCAGTGCCTCACCATCTGTCATTCTCTGTCGCTGCAGATTGGGTATTAATTCAAACAGGAATAGGCGCACACCGATCTAGTGGCTTCCCGAAGCAAACAAGATCCGTATGGGTGGCAAAGTTCACGAACAGGCAGCCAATTACCATGCCGAAGTCGGCCAGGTTATAATTGCAGAGAGGATACGCGACAGAGAATATGTATAGATTGATACAGTCTGTTTCGGGCTTATTCTGCCTTTATGCAGCCAATCATAACCCTGACTACCAGGTAGGATTGGAAACACAAACATGCGCTCGAGTACGACAGTCCACACACTGGGTCTAACAGATGGGTCATAAGCATTTCATCGAACCGAAGTTCATCAGTGCCTCACCACCTGTCATTCTCTGTACCATATATATATATATATATGCAGAATAACATGACCGAAAAAGACAAGGGAGACTAAAATGGCCATTTCTGGCTTATTAGCAATCATCAGCCAGACAAACCCAACCCCAGGCGCTGCGGCGCCCGAGCCTCGAACTCGCGACCTTGTTGGGCAGAAGTCCAACGCTCTACCCACTGCGCCAGTCTCCCTTGTCTTTGTCGGTCATGTTATTCTGCCTATATACTTAGCTGCCTTGCGGCTGCTGGCGGGGCTTGAGAGTTAGCCCCAAGGCACAGCGGGACGAGTGAGTCCTGTAACCGATCGGTGAGCGCCCCACTACCATTGTTAATATTCCCTGATCGAAACCGGCAAGACAACGAGCTCGTGGCGCAGTGGGTAGAGCGTTGGACTTCTGCCCAATAAGGTCGCGAGTTCGAGCGCCGCAGCTCCTGGGGTTGGGTATGGCTGGCTGATGACGGCTAATAAGCCAGAAATGGCCATTCCAGTCTCCCTTGTCTTTGTCGGTCATGTTATTCTGCCTATATACTTAGCTGCCTTGCGGCTGCTGGCGGGGCTTGAGAGTTAGCCCCAAGGCACAGCGGGACGAGTGAGTCCTGTAACCGATCGGTGAGCGCCCCACTATTATATATATATATAGTGAGTAATTCACAGGCCTCTCTTATTTCTGATTGCTTAGCGGGTTTACTCCACACACAGAAGTTACTTTGTTTTTTATTAAAATCAACGCAGCTTTATCAGGGCTTTAGAAAATGGATTATATGAACGCCTTACTATCCAAATAGACGATAAATCCCTTTCAAGAGCGTCTTGGAAAACTATAGTGAACTTTTGTTTTATTATGACTTCGCGTGCTGGCCATTTGCTTGAATTTTCTCCATCATATCGTCAAATTTAAACATTCTAACTTTCCGATTTTAGACACCTTGTGAAATTTATTTCCTGGAAGCTGCCCTACATAGAACTGGACCAGAGAGACGTGCTTACATGGCTGACGAAGGTAGAAGAAAGGCATCTTGAGTAGATTCAAACGGTAGCTCGAACTGCTGAATTATTTAAGTACCTTCATGAACTGCAGGCATTGGAGACCACCTATAATATAGCTGCGTCGGTAATACACAATATTCTGCTAAGACTTATATTCTTCTACCCATTGAAACCTGAATTTTTGTACAGTTTTCGAATGCGGACGTCATTAAATTGTCAACAAATAAGGACGAGCGATGTGATTGTGTTACCTAGTCATCAATCAAAGCAGATTGTATTGGTTTGTTGCTACCTTTTTGTTTAAGTCCCTGAGTTGCACAACTAACTCCATGGTACTTGGATTGGCTTGTCTGAAAACCATAATATATAGCTGTTAGGGAATGATAGCATCCTTGTCAAATTAAACCTGGCAAGTATTGTCAACACAAACAAATGGATACTGGAATGTCCACATCTGGGTAAGTTGCGATGGTCGGAAGAGATGCGAAGTTTGTCTCCAGGTACTGTTTGTCATGAAGTCAGGTGACCTACTAACTGCGCTACAAGATTAACTTTTACGGTGGCCGATTAGCCGATAAAACGTCACATGGTGTTAGCGGTTACCAATAATTCTTGGCTACAAAAACGGATACAGGCCTTCCATTTTGTCCCAAAACTCCGTTCGCAAGATTCCGCAGATCCTTTTTCGTCTTCGAACTTGCGGTCGGGACATGATTTAATAGAGGCTGTAAACAAACAAACCATGTTCATCGCACTCTTTTATGGTTTGTGTGGTTCTGAGCTATTATTACTTGCAAGTCACTATGGTACAACAAATGCGAAATCTAACTGGAAGCCGCATGGGAAAACCGAAAACTGAATTACATGCTTATCTCCGTTCACATCAAATTGTACTATGATCAGACGTGAGATGTCCTCTGTGGTGCACTTCTACTGACATTAATCGAGAGGGGGAATTTGTGCTGCTCATTGGAGTTTAAGGTATTGTGTGAGGCGAATTGCGAGACCAACGCAGCAGGCGAGAGAAAAACGAGGCACCAGTGCTCAGAAAATATTATCAAAAGATACTTTTGGGGGTTTAAAGGACCGTTTAGAGTGCTCAATTCGGTTGCTCGGTAGCCCACAAAAAGAGTCGCAGAAAATTCCGATGCTTATCTAAAACTTGGATTTTTCGAAGGAACCTTAATAGACTGATCAGCTCCCCTCTCCTTGACGTTGTAAGGCCTCCTTACGCCCAAAAGTTTTCGATGCCTCACTGTTTCAATAATATATGACCAGTAAAGGTAAAATCCAGGCGTACCGAGCTGAACACTGCTCGTAGCTATTAGTTCATGGTCATCTATTTTGAGGGCTGATGCCAACAAAAAGAGAAGCTCGGTATCGGGATAACAGCAAACTGTTAAGTAATAGGAAACGGAGGAAAGAAGTAAGATTATAGCAGCCCTTACGCGGAAAGAAAGGAAATGATGGTCACTATTATTCATACCACATATATAGATGGCTCACCTCCGGTCTGCCAGAGAAGATATCTTGACTGTCAATCCAGGCCACGCTCTCGACGTTACAGGCAGTGCCAGTATTCTGACGGCGCGGGAAGCTGTACTCTACGAACGGACTGGTTGAGAAGGCCAGTCCAGCACCAGCTGAGACAGTGACAGCGCCAAGTCGCCCGGAAGACATGCCCAGACTGGCGTATTGCATTTCCGCGCTGTCGGTCAATTCAACGGCCGCGACGGGACCCTCAGCTGATTGGCAGCTGCTGTTGCCGCCGTAGGCATAGATATGCGTATGTTCCGCCTCAGTTTCACGAAGGTAGCGGTTACGGTCAGCGACACACTGCAACATGGTCGGTGTCATCCTGGCGTAGAGCACGGATTCGGAGTTGGGAAGAGTGGAGGGGTCGGATACCCAGTCTTCAGGCACGTAGTCGGTCATAATTGCGATCTTAGCATGCAGTTTTCCAGTACTACTCATTGCAAAGTTGTTTGGACCCGAAAACGAAACAGGTAACTCACTGACCGAAGTGCAGTAGGTACCTGGCAGGCAATTTTGCTGTGCGGCTGAGATAAAATCTTGCGAAGATTTTTGTTCTGGTTTCGCTGGGTAGTGAGTGGGGAAAAAGACACGAGTATTAATGTATGGTTGACATGACATATATAACAGAGTAACTTATTATTTGACTACTCCTAACTCCTAGTCACGGGCCACTTCTCGTTTTAATGCTTGAATGTTATTGAGTCCCAGGTTAGCTAAAGGCTAAGGCTTACTCGGAGGCCCCCAAAGTAAAGCTGCCGCCCTAGAAAATGGATAGCAATTCCAGATGCAAGTTTGCACTGCACTTAGTTGTGAACGCGGAGTGGAGAGACAAACACTTTGTCCGAATTGTGATTAATCAATTTTCAAGGGAAAACAGTGAGGCATTCAAATGTGCTTGTTACTTGCTGAAAGACTAACAATTAGGCGTTAGCAATAACAGTTAGTAGTATCATCGTTCCTTGACGGAATGATATGCCTATATTTCACGACCATTATATTGACTAAAAGGTTTTTGAAAGGTCTTAATCTCATCTCAATTTTTAACGAACTAACAAGGCTAACAGAAGGTATAATCAAAGGATTCGAGCAACTTTGTGACTTGTGAATCCATATTGCAGCTTAATTACACTTCTTTAAATTATCTGCAATCAATCAACAAGCAGAAATTTAACCCTGTGGCATCAAGCATATTAATCATCAACTAAGGTTATGTTCTCCAACCCATCGGAAAAATCGCTACGGAAGAGCTCGGAGTGTGGGTAAGCCTCTATGCGCATCCCCACTCCTCTATTGTTGCGCATAGATCAACAATTCGAAAGATATGTTAAAAATCTTACGACTAATGTGTGGGTTGTTGATGTTTCGCCGAGGTTTTCTGAGTACAAGGCATACTGCTGTCAGGAGGACAGCCGATATTATGAAGGCCGCGACAACGATGAAGATGATAATGAAGAAGTTTATCATCGAGTCCGAGATGTTCTTTCCAAAGGCTCCGAAGCCCGCGCTGGCCCACTTTCGTGAGGCAACTTCACCCCGCGGCTCTGAGCGGTCCACTTGAACCATTAGAATACTATCACTCTGAAGGGGACTGGCTGCCATGTCGCTTGCAATGATGTGCAGGCGGAAGACTTGACCAACATCTGCCTCGGACAATTCATGCTTCAACGACAAGGTGCCTCTTCGACGGTCGAGTTCAAAGAGCTGACTTTCACGGTTTGTAGGAGTGGCTAATTTCAAGGCATCTTCGTCAGCACTGGCTTCTTGTGTGAAGGATTTTTGACTGGCCAGAAAGTACTGGACACTTCCATTGTTACCTGCATCAGGGTCGACAACAATAACCTGGGTAGCAGAGGAGAAAGGCAAGAAAATATGTCAAGTTTTGGCAAGCATGCTAGAATGGGCCAATGTTGAACATTGGACCATTTAACTAGAAGCATCCGTTTTCATCACAAATTGCGAGAAAAACTGGATGTACTGGTATAGTAAAAGGCAGCCGAGTGAACACCTTCATTCCAGGAACAAAGGAACACACAAATTCGAAGGTCAGGGTATTTCCATTTCCTCTAAGCTGTATATTTCCAGATTACATGTTCTTAGTTTTCCGCACATTTCGCTATAGAAATTGCTTCTGGCACTAACAGTTTAGAAGGTCCATTTTCTCCGTGCATTTCACTGAATTCGTTTCCAAAGTTTATTGTATCGTGAAAGTGCTTAGTTGTTGCAGTAAAAGTATTCATAAAGAGATTAAGCGTCAAAAAACGCAGTGCCTGCGTTCTAACGCAATGCCAGCAGATGATATCGCACTAAATTCTGTTTTTAATTCAAGCATCCAGCTACTTAAACAATTTACCTTAAATCAAATTGGAAATTGGAGCAATCGTTTGCATTTGACCGCGATATTAATGCTTATCCGGCTTAATGACGCCGGAAAAATGTATACTAACAACAGCATTCACTGCGAAAATATTTACTTAGGAGGTCAATACGTCATGTGAACCTTACTAATTTGAGTGAAGCAGCTTATTTCAGGGGCTGAAATTCTTAACAGAAATCCTGACAATTGTCAAGACATTAGGAGTGCTCGGAAAGCAATTAGAAGGTTTCGTTGTTCACTCCCGTTGGTTCTTGGCAACCCAGCTCTGCGAAGGCGGTGTAAGACTCACGTAGAGCAATGTGACTCGACTGCACGTAGCAGACGCCAATGCGCGCAGCACTGGGTGCTACTGTGCTACTGCCGCATCAGCTTTTTCTTCCTGTAATCAAGAGACACTTGCTTATTGTGGCGTACTTCTTACTCATTCTTATAGGACGCTTACGTAGCCATCAATATTCGACCCTACGAGAACAAACCGCTCAATAGCCAGCAGTGCAAATTTGCTGACACCGTACTAGCCTATTCCAATTGCGTCTCGGTCAGAGCAAATACTTGTGGATCCATCGCAGCCAGATTGGAGAGCTAATCCCAAAGCCAAAGCCATTTAAATAGCCTTTTTGCTTACACTTTACAGACGCATTTAATAATCGAAAAGGCACGCGCAAGCGGGGACAGGCGCTAGAGAATAAACCATAAGTGATGCAAAGCTCTTGAAAAAATCAGCCAGCTGAGCTTGAGGATGATGTTGGGAAGTGCGTCAAGCGCGTGGTTGTTTGCCTATAACAAGGGTTCAGTGGGGCTCATGCCACGCCAGCGCCTACGTTTAATCTGCCCACCAAGAAATAGTCAGTAGAGCCAAAACAATGGTACAATTCCTCATGACCATTTAACACTATTCTAGGCTTGACTCACCTTAACTTGGTTCCTCGCAGATGGTTTGGAGGACTACCGATTGACTTCATCGTGCTTAAGACTACGGCTTAGGCTGCAGTAATTCCTCCTTACGCTCATCCATTATCGCGCTCTCATCTAGGCGAGATCCAAGATCTCACAAGGAATTAGAGACAAGCACGCGTGTAGTAAGCGTAGACCTGGATTCTAACACTGAGGCGGCCTCTACGCCCAAGTTCCTTGACCCTGCTTTTACACTGGAACAGAGTAATTGTGAAAAAAGAGGATGTGGTCGGTAAAACAGACGTCTGTTTCACTAGAAATTAACTCACGCGTACGTAACCGTCATTACCACAGGACATTGGTAAATATAATCGCGTAAGATGACCCTACATTCAGGTTTCTAGAAAACACCTTAAAAAATAAGCGACGAAAGGCGTCAAGGTAAATGTCAAAACCACTATAAAATCAACTAACAAATTAGAATTACTAATAATCGCAGCAACTAACTGAAGTATATGCTCAGGCCATGATTACTACCTCTATGACAGAGATGAAAGATTCGAAACTCAATTTTTGAAGCCTAAAGTGGGCACCTTCTGACGCAGTCAGCCACTGCGCATCTGCACAACTCAACCGTTTTTTGCTTTGTCTCGTCATCAAAGTTATGGTGGATAAAGGAGGAGAGGGAGAGAAAATGTTGCTTTCGATCAGGAGGGTGTCAGCCGTATACGATTCTGATGGTCGTAATATCGGTAGTACATTCGATATCAGTGGAACCTCCCTGTCGACTAAATTTTGTGGGTGAAGATGACTTGCTAGAAAAAAACATCGTTACCACGAGCTGAACTCCAGAATACATGCGTTCGTTTAGGTATCTTACCGAAAAACAATCTTAGAACAACCAAGTGATCATTCGTGTATAAAGAGCTACACACATCACATAATTTCGGTTTTCCGATGACCTTAATGCTAAAATCAGTGCATACTTCCTGCCGTCTAACATGCATGTGTTTCTCCTCTGAGCTCTTCGGACAGATAGTTTGCATCCAAAATTACAGGAAGCACAGAGGCTTCTTACGGAACTGCAGCCATTCGTGAACTCTTTCTTATATTCATTTATCATCCGCCTAATGAGGGCAATACAAGCATTCTCATTGTTCTGCATTTTTTATATGGGTATCTTATTTGCCGAATTTTGTGGTTTGGACATGGACAGCGTCATAGAATCGCTCATCAATTTCTGTTTATATAGGGAACTTCTGACCAATGGGATATTTTCGAAGTAGTCGATTGTCCTCCTTCTCCTCCCCCATCTGCCTCATATGTAATATCCTTATGGAGAAATGATAGTTTTATTCATTTAGTTCAAAAATCTTCCAGAGGTTGCAGTCGTGATAAAAGATACAACTCTTACCCAAGACGAGCTCAAATTCCCACACTTTAAGAACACAGTAAAGCAAGCCGGTAACTTTGAAATACACATTATGCTCATATGAGAATGATTCATTCGCTTGTAAAGCCTTAGTTTTATGAGTTTTGGTGACAAATCATAAAGCCTAGAAAAAGCGTTTGCTTTTTTACAATTTTTACGATGACAACTTTATTATATTGTACATATGGTAGTCAGATGTTGCAAATGTGCCAAAGAAACGCACCTGACGCTTCTCCATTTTGCAAATTAAAGAGAGAGATTAGGCTTTTAACTATATGGTAGCTTTAGGTCTAATAATAAAGAAGTGTTTCTTTTTGGAGTATGGCCTGTACGTGCATGGCTAGGTTGCTCTGTGAATGAAAACACGCCACGAATTGGCCTCTGGATTACGGAAAGGGTTTATACTTACTTGTAAACCACTGTTCTCGCTGTCATAAGGGATAATAACGGTTTGAAGATAGTCGCGAAGGAAGAGGCACGATCAATGGAACAGGAAATTAATTAGCCTGGCGTTTCGGATTCTCACTTGAATCCATCATCAGAGGCAGAGCCAGATAAGGTGTTGGGTTGCCCAGGTTTTGCAGTATATACAGGATGTAGTTACTAGGCCACTACATGCCAATACGGGACCCGGGCACCTACTGAAGTTTGATGAAGCCGAACTTCGCCCTAGGGGCGACAACAGCGTGTGCCGCGAACTGCTGATTTTCCGGCCCTCAACCAATCAACAAGCGCAAGGGACTGCCTGCTCCATATTCAGTATGGAGATATTGCCTGGGCAAAGCAGTTAGCCATATGGAGAACGTGCGAATGTCCACGGTTCCTGGGGGCAATGTCAGTGGGCCAAATTGCCCATGAGCTAACACAGATGACGAGATCTGGTTGTTAGGAATTCGATTGCGGGTCCTCATCGCACCACATGCCGCCACATGCGATGGGCGTGGGAACCGATAATCTTGACAAGCAGGATGCTGCAAAGCAACGGTATGGCGACTGCATACTGCAACAGCTGGCCGGTCAAACAATTACCACATCACCTGCAACTATCTGCGATGTCCTCCGGACCTGCCAATTGTGATAGGCATGTAGTGGCCTAGCAATTAGATCCTATAAAGTCTGCAAAACCTAAATAATCCAACACCCTAACCTAACTCTGCCTCTGATGATGGATTCGAGTGAGAATCCGAAACGTCAGGCTAATAAAGCTCCTGTTCCAGTGATCGTGTCTCACGCTTCGTGACTACTTCCTGTCACTCGCCTCCTCGCTTATATAAGGTTTGACGGTAAACAGGTAAAATATCTCACATAGACTAGTACGTTAGCCAATTAAGCAGCAATAAAAATAATTTCCTGCGAAGTAAAGGCAGAAATAAATGGGCCCCTGGCGCCGCCGCAACCACCATCGCAAAATTCAGCTGGAGTTTTCATATCGATGCATTCCGAATACGTACAGTCGATCTTATGAAAATGAAACTTCTTCTAGGCGCAACACAATTTTATAAACGGGTATACAACCAACTACCGCCTTTTGTACGTGGCCTATCCCATTAAAATGCTGCAAGAAATTCAGAAATTTGTTTTCGATTAGAATGGATTACTTAGTTGTGGTTGTAATACAATTTATCGTTCCACATAATTCTAAGATTTGTTGTCACGAGAGGCTTTTGAGTGGGTGCCTTTCAGGCCGCCTGCAAAAATTGCATTCTACGTTCGCAGTTAGATGTTTTCACATTGATTTTCAACGTCCTCATAAAGTCGAATATATTTTATAGAGACCACGGTGGAGAGTATTCTTCCTTGTTCTTATTTTTAGTAACTACCTTCTTTAAATCTCATAGACGAAGAAAGGGTGTTGTTTGTTTTAGAAAATTTTAAAACTTACAAATTATTGCATGAACGACCTGTACTCAATGAATGGTTTCCTACTAGAAACCCTGTTACTTTCGGTGTTAGGAAATACATCTTTCTCGCTATGCCAAATAGAAAATGTTAAATATGACTCTTTAAATCTTAGATTGAATGCAAAACGCTTTGTGTACAACCCAAACAGCATAAATAAACTGGCAAATGCAACGCCCTATGAACGACCACTGGACAGCCTTAAGGCATCTTCTATTTACAAAGATTTCGGAACCAGAAAATACCCTTTGTTTAAGTATTAAATTTAAAGAAACCGTAATGTGCCATGAAATCAAACCAAAAAAGAATATTCCGGGCTTGTTTTCAATGAAATAAAGATATAAAAATTAACAAGAACACGCATACTACTTAATTAGTCAGTTTTTTACCAGGTGTGGTTTTCGCAAGCATCCGAAAACACCAGAATGCTATCGTAAGTGAAAGGTCTTATGATTATGCGGTCCAATAATCAATATAAAAACCCTATTTAAGTTATCATTTTTAAACGTAAAAGTTATTTCAGAATATGTTGTTGCAAAGGTACTATAAATAAAACATTAGATGTATGTGCTCCGTGAGCAGGGAACAGCGCTACACTTGCACGGACACTCCCGGTTCATCGATGCGGTTGAATGGACGTTGAGCGACTCTACAGTATCTGAGATACCCTTCCTCAGCTCCTATACTGGCAACAGCCACGCATGACGAGTTTAAATACGCGACACCAGTTAGAAAAAATACGACCACGTAAGTTGAAAGCATCAAGAAGCAATATACTGAATGTCTACACTAAACGCATCGATAAACGTGCTGGCTCCTTCGGTGTCGTTCACCCCTGGTATCCAGTTCTCACTTGCAGTTCAAATAAACGCTTCTCAGTACGACGGAAAAAAACCCGGGAACCATACTCTAGCAGCGAGCAAAACCATATAATGGGTCTCCACACCCGGTAGGACTAACATCAGTCTTCATTGCCCCTCCTCACCTCTTTAACAAAATCCTACGGAAGGAGCAGCATGCAAACCACTGGGTAATCAAGGCTTAGTCGCGTTGTTATTCTACTGCAAAAAAGTCGAGAGTAAATGGAGTTAGGCGGCCAAACGGTGTGCCTTAGTAGCGCTATTGAAGGGAAGACTGTTAACCAATTCTTGAGCAACAGGGATAGCGAATGTACCTTAAATGGCCGATAAAGCATGTCGTTAACAAGATGACCACCACTGTTGAGCGCAACCAATGCTGTTGGAACAATATGCAGAGCAATTAACTCAACGTCCACATTCATGTGACGACACTCATACCGACAGTTTGGGATATTAGTTCCCTTTTAACCAAGCTGCAAGCCACCGACCAGAAAGGAGGACATCACTGTTTGACCAGGAACTAGCGCGATACAAAATGGAAATTGCGTCTCTTTTTGAGATGCGCTTCTCAGAACAGGGTCAACTGGATGAACTGTCTGTTTTCTGGAGCGGACGTCTAAAGGCAGGGCTACGAGAAGCCGGGACCGCCCTGTCTATTAAAACTCGCGTCTAGAGACGGCAACTGCATTAGTTATGGCCTACTTCTCATTAGAGCCTGCACCACACATAATCTTATCTTAATTTACACTTTCCACCTAGCAATCCGAGAAAAAATGCCGTGGATGCACCCTTGTTAACTTTAAGCGCTGCTGTTGAACTATGTACTCTTCCAGAGGATGGCATAATGGGACGTGCTAGTGAGTAAGACGGGGTGGTGTTGCCTACTGGACGCATTTCTAAGATGAGGCTGCAACTTTAACCATGCGGCTGTCTGTATTGTAATACTGCGCTCTTGGATAAAGCTGTCTTCTGATCCAATTTTAGCATTCGCATTGATCTTAAACTAAAACAAACGAGAGTTCTTGAAAAAGAGCAGCTGATGAAATCCAAAAGAGATAATGACAGGATTAAATTGGTCTCCACCTTCGAATAGATTGGTCGCGCACGACGACGGCACCAAAAATGATCCGAAAAAACGGCGAAGAAATGTGGCAATTGCTAGCTGAGAAAAGTAATCAATGCCTAATTGCTGCCATCAGCAGGACCGATGCCAGTGAGGCAGCATAGTTCCAATGCGTATGCTTCTTCAGGAGAGGCGGAGGGGAATGCAGGATGATTGATTTGGTTGCCAGAATGAAGGGATCCAAAGACACACAGCGACCATTGTGAGATTATGTATTTCTTTTTGCCTTCAAAGTCTGTCGACAGTCTCTAAGCTAAGAGACTGCCCATCTACCGATCCCATATGAGGTGACTCTATGTACAGAGAGATCACGTCACCTGTAGCAAGAAGATTGAACTTAGGCTCTGGCCTGGAGTGAACCTCCGCCTATCACTTGCCATAGGCGTTTGGTGTTTCCCTCAACAAGACCTGAATAATTTCGATTACCCACTTGTGAAAAACTCGGTGGCCTCGGTGGATTCTAGATTGATTGCTTAGGAAATCCTGCTTGGGCAGTCAGCTTACTGTATCAGAATTGGTGGACTGCATACGTGGTAGTAGGCTGGGCGGGTAACTTGACCCAAGTATGATTAAACTCACGACCCACAGTGAGGCCTCGTAGCTCGGTTGGCTAGAGCGTTGGCTATACTAAGCCTTCGCCTTTCTGGCAAGGGTTCGAATCCCACCGAGGCCACCGAGGTTTGCGCAATTGGGTCAAGTGACTTGTTATAATTCCTTTGCTGTATGGCTGGTCTGGCAAGAACCTCAGTCTAACACATGTGAAAGGATTTCAACAATAAATGGGTTATCCTGATTTCATTTCCAAAATATGTCACTTCTACTAATGGCATGACTTCACAGTAATGAACAAAGAGGTTATTTTTTTTGATGCCTGTGTTGACCTGATTTACCGTTTTAGCTGCCTTCGGGAATTAGGGAACGCCTAATGGGACGCACACACGGAACACCCAATTTTCACCGAGCAGCGTAAAAATTTCGTTGGACAGACTCTTTTTCAGTTTCCTGCTACATGAATAGATGTCTGCCGTTTATCTTACAGCTCTCTGTGGCCGAAAATGTTAGTAAACTATGGTATTGCCTTTATACGCTTCCTGAGCTGCATCTGCTCCATATCCTGTCTGAGAAAATTGCGCGTTGTATTCTGTTTTCCACGTCCTTGCAGATTACCTGTTCTCCTGCCTGGTAGAACAGAGTTAGTTAAGCATGCGGCTTTTGTCTCTGGCCTGCTTGCATGACTCTTCGCATATGCACGCCAGAGTCCATTTCCTAATCAAATCAGGATGCGCCAGCAGAAGGGTTACCAGTGGGTCTATTTCTCAGGATCAACGTGTAAGCGTGTCTATGTGTGACATGTGCAGCTTAATAACAGTTTCGCAAACTTTAGGCTTCCGGTACTGTTGGTCATTTCTTCGTAAAGCTGGGCTAACGGGAAGGCGCTCAATAAACATCTTTGTGGAGGAGGTGTCGAATGATCACTTAAGGGGGTTGGATTACTAAACGATTTAAATTTATAACAAATTGATCCTGCCATAAATAAGCCACAGTTTTACCATTAAAACCACAAAACAAGTTATTCCGTGTGATAAGTATTTATAATTCGCACTCCAGAGAAGGTTGATAGAAATAAAGGATTCTCATAACTAACTGTTACCACGAGTTCAGTGGTCCCTGCGAACTTATACATTTGGTTCAGCGACCTTTGAACAACCAGTTACAATCATTAAAACGTCACCCTGAGTGTTAATTTAAGGCGAAATCTTGTGCTCGTGAAGAACCTAGCAAGAAGGTAGGATAACGATGTGTTTTTGACTTATTCTGACAATGGCTCTTATTATTTCACTAGGATTCGGTCCATATTAACCGGAATCGTTAAGTTTAGCCCCATAATCAAGCATAAGCTATTAAGCCCTTTGAAACCCATGTGAATTCAACGTCAATTGGTGTCAGCAACCACGTGTTCATTAAATTTTCCTTTTCAATTTTCGAATTAACGCTAAAATTATTTTTAGGGATTTTTTTAACTGGAGCGTTCTGATTAGAGAGCAGTTTAAAAGATCAACTGATCGGTAATAACTTTTGATATCGGAAGGTCAACGTTTTCAAGGGAACAAGTCTATGTGGCAGTTAGGCAACAGTAGGGGATATAATAACTGAAAAACCAAGTAACTTTTAGGACCGAAAACACTCGGCTTGTCGGCGCCAATGACAAAGCAGTTGTTCGGTTGCTTCAGAACAGCGCGTACAAACATTCGACGTGCGGCAAAACAGTTACTACTTAGAAAAACAAAAATCTCAAACAAAACTCCGAGAAAATTCAATTCTTCTTCCTCGTTGTCAATTTTCTCAAAAGACAACTTTGTTTATTCTGTCATAATATACTGCTGTTTACATGATATGCACAATTTACCAGTATTGCTTAATCCACACTTAACCGTTTTCCAAATTCTGTTCTGACCTCGATGAATTTTTCGCCCAACTTATTAGATGTGTTTAGGTCGTCGAATTGTGTACTACGCAGATTTGCGTCACTACGGACTGCATGTTTTACCCTTAGTCGGTCCTCGGGCTGTAGTTTGCTGCTGAAAGAAAATAAGTGCCTCCACATAAGTGTGCAGGTTTTTGAAGAAAGCTCCCAGTACGATCAAGCCATAGAGGCAGTCTTCACATGTGTCTGCCATCCACCCGGAGTTGAAGTTACGATCGGTTGTCTATGTGATTACTTAAAATAACCAAGGTTAAACAACATCTTTTGAACCAGTAGGGAGATTTCCCACGCCGAATAATCAGGTAGGCTGGTTGGTTTTTTGGTTGAAACAAGATCTCAAGGGCGCGCATGCATTTATTTCAGGCTGTTTCAAGTCAGACGAGCTGTCCGGCTGGAGCATGTTCTTTGTAAATTGAATACAGCAACTATGTGGTAGGCGTAAGGCAGGACTGCCACACTGCTTACACCGCAATCGAATAAGTTTCGAACTCGATCACAAAATCACCCATATTTTAAACTAATGTCTTCTCACACGTTCTAAGCGCTAGTCCTCTTGTTGTGGGCGTCAATTTTTTCGGGATTCGGTGTCCGCAAGGAAACAAAGCGTTATTTTTGACTGTTGAAGTACGTGTATCCCCCATCATAACTTCGGTAGCAGGCCTCAGTAGGTGGTGGAGGCCAGGCCTAGCTGGATGATAATCGACCGACTTATTACTGACAGAATCTGAGGGGATTGGAGAAAACAATGGAGATTTTTTACATTCTCACCCATGCCTCTATTATGGAAGAATTGTCAAGACCCAGCCTGTGAGTTATTGTGTCAAGTACTGCCGCTTTGATGTCCTCTTATCAGCATGATGCCAATTCGCATAACTGCGATATCCCTCTCTTTCCGGTTTTCATGACTCTGTCATCACACCGAGCTCAGATGGGGGAGGAGGAGAGAGTGTGGTAACTGCAACACAAGTCTACTTTCACGTAAAACTTATCCATGCGCAACTCTCCGTCCCTGCACCACTCTGCTGTGGAGCATACGGTGGACATCCTCGGACTACGACGATCGAACAGGCGTTATATCCCCATCTCAGCCGGCCCTGTTCCTGTATAGTTGCATTGAGCTGGGACACAGCAGCCTTAAAAATTAACAGCATATTGCTACTTGGTGGCACTCTGCTTAATTGGAAACGAGGACATGGGCCCGTAGATGCACTGGGGTGCCTACTCATATAACCGCCCTGGCGTGTGCTTCCAATTGACACGTTGGCTTTGATCACGCCACGTTAACGTCCTACGCTTCGGCAGTCCCTTATTTTCCCCGAAAGCAGCGACTGACACATAGGGTTGGGGCACGGCGGGGTGGTTCAAGGGGTCACGCGAGGTTCCGACCGTGGCAGTAATTGCTCGCCACACGTCGTCTTGCGCGCGTGCGCAGGTGGGTTAGTGACATGTTCCACACTCGGGGTATATAGCCCGGGACTCGCGTGGAAATTATTCAGGGGCCCCATTTTTCAGCAGTGGCAGGTGGGGAGAACGGGAGGGGAGTACAGGCGCAGTCTTTTGGTTGCGTGGACGACGTAAAGGACCGCGTGTGGCCTGACAACAGATAGTCCACCTGTCTATAAACAAGGATTTTAAAATATCATGGCTAAGAGTCGCTAAAAGGCTAGTGTGTTATAGGTAAACTGTCGACTTCGGAGCACTAAAATTTCTACAAAGACGCACTCATACCAGCAGGCTTGAAAAGTTCCTGTAATAAGGGACAACTTAGCCGCGAATGATTCATGGCCTAGGGGTACGCATTCTGCATCGAGAATGTTTTACAACAGGAAACACGCACAGTCAACCAAACCACTACTAGAAATAAGGTAGGTTGTGAAGCTCATTTGGTAGGGTGTACAATTTGCTCGATGTAATTTTGCAAAAACACGGTGTAGTTGAGCTCTCAAAATTGGCGCATTTGCAAACTTTCCTAAAAACACATGATTGTACGTGCTACGAAGTCTAAAAGTAGTTTTTTTGAAACAGCAGGCAAAAACAAGTTATCCACCTTACCCTGCAAAAACGCGAGGGAATGGGAATCCCGTAGAAAGCATATAATCATGTGCTATGCGGCTCAGGTACTACCTATAACTGTGCCCCAACCGTAACCCGAACACCAACCCTAATCCAAAACTTACTCCTGTCCCTGAACATAAATCTTAGCTTCATCCTGGCTTTCACTCTAGCCCCCACCCTGAAATTTAACACAAGGCCACCTGTATTACGGAGGTTTCCTTTTCCTTTGTCCTACTAGAAGAGGCAATATGAGTTGCAAGAAAGGGTCATCCATTTTAGTTAGGGATAATAAACAAGTACCTTGACGTGAATTGCCAGAAGAAAGAAATAGACAAATGCGTAATTATAATATGATCTGCAAAAATCCGTAAGGTATCTGTCAATTAACTGGTTCTCATTTAACTACGGTTTAAAGAAAACTCAACCTCAGGCAAAAGCTGCTTAAGAAATGGAAATTATGCGTTATTTTGAGAAGACTTATCAATTTTGCTTTTGAGCAAGGAAGTTGAATCAGGTAATGTGTGAGCTTCTGAAATGTCAGCCAGTATGCCGGGACATATGAAACAAGTTATGCTGGTTAGTATTACGAGTTCAATTATATGCTGCTTTTGCATAAGGGTTGTGTAAGCTCCATCGAACCCGCAGAGTCAGCCAAGTACTGTGAATGTTCCAGTAAGAAGACAACTCTATTTTAGAAGAAGAAAGTTAATCACCCAGGTTTAGCACATAAGTCTGGCAATCATCATTAGGACCAAGAGAAAACAAAAGATATTAAGAATGATACATAATGATCAGTTCTTTATTTCATAATTATTTCATCTCTGAATCCAGTTTGACTTAAACGTCTAAAAACTACCACTTGTGACATGTTGGGGAATTCGCCTACAACAAATCGGATTGTTGGACAGACTGCACGGATATGTTACTTTCTGGGAAGTCCGTGGGTCCATGTGCACCAATTCCTACATGAAAAATGGATGAGGTGCAGTTACATAGAAAACAGGGCGTCGGGATACGGATGAAATTCTGTCCACTGGATCGTTGGTGACCCACCTGCTAGATTCCGTCTGTAAACCATCACACTGTATCTGGGTGTAGCCGATTGGGACTGAGGTAACTCACTCGATGGATCTGTATAAGATACCATGATCGTCTTTCATGCCTGAAAATCCACATTCGCAGCTGTACAGGTGAACTAGATAATTAGACGCCCGGTCTAGTTTCTGATCTATCACAAAGGGTTCCTAGGCTCTCCAAAGACTGGCAACAACCCTCTGATGGCGATGTAATTGTACAAAATCATCATTATTATCCTGTCACCTGTATAATACTTCTCCCATATGCATGTGGAAATATTAAAGCATTTGAGCTGACAGCCATAACTAGAAGGTGCGCTTCTCCTCGTCGGAAAGCTTTTTCCCACTGCTGCTCGATAAGCTGACTGTTTTAACGACCTCATTGCATTAGGATTTTTTTATCAGGGACGGGACTTACATAAGACTCCATCATTTGAACAAAAATTAAACTCCATGCAATAAAGAGGCAATGTTTTGATGGTCACTGAAACTCAAAATAAACTCGATGTGGTTCTGCCAGCACTCAGCTTTGCCAAATGGTCAGCAAAATGTTAGGTTCAAATCACGAAGCAAGTAAATCACTGTGTGCAACCCGGAACCCACTCGATGAAAAATGCGGTTCGTTTTAGCTGACTCTGCTGTCATGGAATAAATAAGAATTGTGTGCTGAAACTCATGTGAGACCATTGTGGGGTTACCAGATTGGTCTAGCCAATGCGGCATCACTAAAGGATGTCAACAGCATATCTTTAATCCCTCATGGATAGATGAATGTAGTAATACCCACCCCTTCTCTTCTTTAGCTTTACAGCACACTTCAGTTGTCCGTTAAAATATAATTTTGAAGGAATCTTCAATGTACTCCATAATGGCGTCTTGCACAATGGGCACTAAATGCCTGTTGAATATAGCAACAGTAAACTTTAAAATGATGCCAAATATCCGATCGGAAGTGATAATACGCAGCCAAAAAAATGCATTTTTGGCAAGCACCAAGGAGCACACAAATTCAACTAAAGAGAAGAAATTAAGGTAGCAAGTGAAGTTTTCCTCTTAAATTATCATAGTTATGGAGCGGACTTAAACCACTTTATTAGTCTTAGCTTTCGAACTAGTGCAGAAATCTATCGTCAGAGTTAAAAGAAGCAATCTCCCTCCTACATCATGGAACTGATCTCCTGCATATGAATCTAAGCAGTAGTTGAAATAAAAAGTGTCAGATAATTTAGAGTACAATGCCGGTGGTGTCTCAGGAATCCCTATCCAAATAAAATCACCCTCCACTCCAAAGTTTAACGTGCAGACTCAAACTGAAAGTTCATGCCAATTTGTGATATTTCAAAGTAATTGAGTTGGCGTAAATAAGCTGTTGTGGAACTGTTGAACAAGTGTTTATTTAAAAATTATTTTTGTGGAGACAGAGTAATCTGAAGCATTTCTGTGTAAAAACGGCGGATGGTGTCGGCCAGTCATTTTTCGAAGTTCGCCGTGTTCTTCCAAGGCGCAACTTATTGCTCTTCTATGCGTGTCAAGCGCGCATACACCGATTCTTTCCGAAAACAATCCTAGGATACAGATGTTTAAAGTATCTGGATAGTCTTAAGCAACAAGCCTTATTTGCATGTAGAATGAAGGAACCCCCGATATTTTGGTATGTGCATATTTAAGGAATATTCTAAATATTTGCATTTGCTTACTTGTGGATAGAAATTAAATACTTTAAATGGCAACTTTGAGAGGACATAGTTCCAAGCAAAGTGCATTGAAATAAAATAATTTTGCAAGCACTTAAAGCAATGTTGCTCAGTGTTGGTATAAGCCGGAGTAGAGGGCAACAAATAGCTTAATGGGGATAAGTTGATTAGTTCTGCGGTAGGAAAAATACACCTCCATCTGAATTAGTGTATATTTCCGTGTTCGAACCCTAACTCAACTATAATATTAACCCTGAAAATGCTTGAGATTGGAGGGGGACAAATGGCAACTTTTGCTTAGAGTTGAGCCTCTCCAAAAACAGCTTATTTTACGGTGGGACATGCAACTAGTTACCCTCGTAACACACGGATCTTTGTGCTAAATTCTATAGTGGTGGATAGGATGAAGTTTACATTTAGGCTTAGTTTGGGTACGCGGGAATTAGTATCTCCCAGAGTGTAGCCGGGGGCCACCTGTAACACAGCGTTATCTATTCCGGTGTCTAACGTATTCAAAGAAGGACAATACATCCACATAAAAACAGATTTTGTCTTAAAATACTTATTGGATTGTGATTGCTAGTTTATTAAACGGTACTGTTTATGGGAGGAGCTTGATAATTTATAGAGGATGCCGGACTATGTCGTCAAAAATGGTTTAGTAAGTAAGGCAGTAATTTGCTCCTGTAAGACGTCTCTTGTGGTTAGAGGTTTAAAAAGTGAGAGAATTTAAAAATATGAAGTGGAAAACGGCCAGTTTCTAGAAGGTAAGATAGCATCACAACAATCCTCAAGGAGGTCTTATAGACTGGTATTACTTCATTGGATCACTGACTTCTTCTCTCAGAGATGCCAGTTCTAAATAGGAAAATGAGCTGAATTAATGGTACGGAAGAGGAAGAACCGTTTCTTCAGGCATGTACTTTCCCCATACCAAGATCTTAATTCAATTTTTTGTCCAATGTCCGACACACTAATGACTGTAAGAACCTGCATGCACATCAGCGTGCCTTGTGATTTACGTAAACCTTGACCGTCAACGGGCATGATTCATCGCAGTCAATTGAGAAATTAAGGCGTTAGAGAGAAATATCAGTGTGTTAGCTGTGGTCGGGCGTCAAAGCAGAGGAAATGCTTTTTTCAAAGAAAACAGAACCATGATAGAGCAAGAAGCACGTGACTGTCGACTGGGACCCGCAGCCAAAATGAGTTAACGCATTAATTATCTAGGCTATTGATCGAGTCTTGATACCGAACAGCATCGTGGTAGAAAACAGAACCATGATAGAGCAAGAAGCACGTGACTGTCGACTGGGACCCGCAGCCAAAATGAGTTAACGCATTAATTATCTAGGCTATTGATCGAGTCTTGATACCGAACAGCATCGTGGTAGAAAACAGCACCATGATAGAGCAAGAAGCACGTGACTGTCGACTGGGACCCGCAGCCAAAATGAGTTAACGCATTAATTATCTAGGCTATTGATCGAGTCTTGATACCGAACAGCATCGTGGTAGATTTAAAATAAGTCCAACTACAACAAAGCTAGTAGCGGAAATTGAAAACAAATCATAAACTTTTGACGGCTATACAGAATTCCAGCTAAAGTAACTGACATGGATGCTATATATGGCCGCCTAAACAGGACATGAAATAGGAACTGTCCCTCCAGCTTATATTTGATGGCCTAACAGTAAATTTAAGGAGGGGTAAATATGCGCGTGCCTTAAAGCTAACACTAACCATAAAATAAAACTAAGCTGTCACCTTAAGCTTAACCTTAGTCCTACTCTTAACCTAAACCCTCCAGTTAACGCGATAAATACCTTAACCCTTAGCCTAATCATGACCGTAACCCCAACTATGACCCTTACCTCAGATTTAAACCTAACCATAAACTTAACCCTTACCCTCACGTTAATCCTAATCGCCATATTTATTATTTGACCTATTTGATAGCCAATCAAATTTTCTTCAAATTTTAGGATCAACGAAACCGTTTATTTAGATTTTATGAAAGTTTTTCCCTGGAATAATTCGGCGCCCGACACGCCATCGCATTAAAGTTTGGGGTTTTCAGTCTATGGCTCATAGGATTTTGCAATGGATGTTGTATATTTCGTGAGGAACGTGATGCTGTTTGAATGGACATTTTAAAAGATCTTATAATTTGAAACTTTTTTAAAACTTTTTAAAAAACGAACGGAGTGATTTAATTCAGCAATGGAAAAGGGACGGCTCCGCCCGCTAAAAACAGGTGGTAAGCTCCAGGAAAGGTAAATATACCCGCGTCTTAACGCTAGCACTATGCCTAACACAAACTCAGCTGTCAACTTAAGCTTAACCTTAGTAGTACTCTAAACCTAAACCCTCCAGTTAACGCGATAAATACCTTAACCCTTAGCCTAATCATGACCCTAACCCCAACTATGACCCTTACCTCAGATTTAAACATAACCATAAACTTAACCCTTACCCTCACGTTAATCCTAAACATACTACCCTTGGAACTAAGCGCAAAGGTATACGTATTTTGCATGGTTCCTTTTCCCATGTCCTCTTTAGGCGACGATATAAGGCATTCTTATCAAATAACTGGATGCCCATAAGCCATTTAACGATAGTCTAGTCGTTTGACCCTATAGACTTGGGCAAAAATTCGACAACGGTGACTTATAGGGTCGCTTAAGCAACGCACGATAACAGGAACCAACCGCAGTTAATGTGGCTCTGAGTCAAATTCCGGATAAGTTAGGGTTAAATAAAGGTAATGGTTAGATTAAAGGGTCGGGTTAAGGTTAGAGTTAGGGTAAAGGTTGGGTTTCGTGTTAACTGTAGGGGTTAGGTCAAGTGAAGGGATAGCGTTAAGATTAAGGGTATAGTTTAGTTTGATGTTAGGGTTAAGCCAGTGGAATTTATAACTTTCCAAAAATTTATCGCAAGGGCACCTCTGTTCAGTGGGCGAGGCGTTCATATTTCAGTATCCTGTTTAGGAGGGCATACAAGACCTCCTTGCAAAAAAATCTCTAATTCGAAACAATCATCATTTTATTTAATAATGATCCCGAGTAAGCAAAGGAACCTTCATAAGATTATTGAGTTTGCAGCAGCAAATGCAGTAAACAAATAATCATCAGTGACATTTGATTAAAAGAGTGCAGCGGGGTGACTACACATGAATTTTCAAGCTGCTCCAGGGCATTCGTCTCCGTAATTACTCGAAAGATATTTTTTGTTAAGCCACTTCAGAGAGATGATCCAGGATTTGTGTAAACCTCTCAAAAGATTGCATGGATGTATATTAACTTGCAAATCGAACCTTCTTTAAATGCCGATTTAAGAAGGTTGGAGACAGATTGTCCACCTTATTGCACGGCGTTTGACATTTTCGAGGCCTTAATGTCACGCGTTTTCAGCTGACATAAGAAAACATCGTCAGTTTTAAAACTCGCTGCTGTTGCTGGAAGGCTGTTAGGTGAGCAGAATAATATAGTTTTTTGTGTATCTGCAAACTTTTGTGAAATTGGGAAATCTGACTGCATCTTCATCTTTTCCACAGTCTACTGAGGCGTTACAGTGACAACGAAGTAATATACACCTGATTCAATTTCATGGCCTGAATTTGCTTGATATTGTTCCGAAGTTCCAGTGAATGGAAATATTCGACAAAATATTTATTGAATTTAGTAAAGGAAGATCCGACTTATTTATTTTCGGTTAGCGGTTCAGAGCTTATACATACCATACATACACCTGAAATTGCGTGCGTGCACACACATGTTTTACAAAATATTCCATAAGTATTTTCTTACACAATCGGCGCACTCAGTTGCAACCACTCAAGAGAATGTACGAAGACGAAATGGCTGGTTTTGCTAAATTGAGTTTACCTCTTTTAGAGTAAAATTAATATTTCTCAACCCTACTTCATTTGCTGTTCGGAGACCGCTAGGTTGTTTGGTAGGGGCCGCCTAAACAGAACACGGAAATAGGAACGGCCCCGCCAGCTAACAATAGGCAGCCGTACGGTAAATTTCAGGAAGGATAAATATACCTGTATCTTAATGCTACCACTAAATGTAACATAAGATCAAACTGTCACGTTAGGCTTAACCCTAGCCCTACCCTAAACCTACACCCTATAGGTAACACGATAATACCCTTAGCCCTTAGCCTGATCTTGACCCTAACCCCAAATCTAACCTTAAACTCAAACTTAAACCTAACCCTAAACTTAATCCTACCCCACATTTTTATCCTAAGTATAATGTACTTTGAGTTTAGCTGAAAGCCACATGTGTTGTTGGCCGTTTCTGTTCCCTTGTCCTGTTAAGGAGACCATACAAGGCAGCATCACCGGGTTTTCATCCCGAAACATAGTTTTTGGTGGAATATAACCCACCTTATGCAGCGTTTATGTTGACTAATTAGCTCTGAATGTTATCGACACCATATGAAGCTTAAATCAAATGCAACAGAATATATTTTTCGGAAAGAAAGTGGGAAGCAGTTGCTTCTGTTGCCTTGCAGTGCTCGCTGCAATGTGTTGTCATTTCATTTTCAATTTACAAGTCAATTGATGCTAAAAGTAGGAGCTTATTAAAAGAAAGACTCTTTTAAACACCCAAAAGTAGTTTCACAGTCAGTTTGATGTTGACTCGAGTAGTCCTGTTCTTTGAGTATATGCTAATTTTCAAGGCAGAAATTAAGAATGAGGAGAGAGCAGAAAAGTTGACGAGAAGAAGTAACGCGTCGATATTTTAACGTCTAAGAAAACGCGCGATTTAATAGCATTCAGCAGCAGCAACTATCGACCAATAATAGATTACTAAATCTACTTCATTTTCCAACGGAAGCTTTTAAAGATATGATTGAGCTGCACACGGTTGAACTGCTGTGACAATTTTCCGCATGAGCTAACACGCCATCACCCTCGTTAATGACATCAATCTTCTTCTTTAAAGTTAGCACGTAATATGTCAACGAGGTGTCTGACTAAAGCGGAAAAAATTTGTTGATAAAGAGTCTTTTTTCTACTAACGGGTTCTCCGAGGAATGATAAGAGAGTTTAAGCTCTCTCTTATATCATTCGCTACACCATTTCTTCACTTTTGTGGTCGGCCGCAACACGGTATACCGAAAAAGATGTTTTTATGGTGTGTCAGTTAGGATTTGCAATAATAGTAATGGACAGAAGCTTTATAGAACGTTACCCGGCTACACAAAATCGCTCGTTAAACTGTGTGGTGTCTAGTTGATAGTGTTAAATTTTCTATTCTCCGTTCCCCAGCTCCACTGGCATGGGATGTAGTGCTTATTTCTGTGGTTTGAAAAGAAACTTAAACTAAATTGCATAGATATTAGTGTGTTTAAGCCTGGCCAGGAAAATAAACTCATTCCTTGATTGGGAGTACCCTCACTGCATATAATCACAGAGAAAACAGACCGTGTTAATTCCCTGCAGACCTTTTTGCAATTTCCAGGAAGACGAGCATGAAGTTAAATAATATATGAGTATGAAGACGCCGTCATTGCAAACGAAAAGCTAGCTGGGCAGCTAGTTGTTATAAACTTCTCGAGCGATGTTCTGAGAGTAGATCAGAACGCGTCTAAAACGACTTGATGAGCATACATGGTCGAAAAACCGCGTTCACACCCAAAATATTGACTCATCCGATTTTCTACAACTATTATGCTTAGATTTTAGAACTTATTTTCAGCATGTGGCTGTTTGCAAAGCAATAAAATTCTTTTTTTGAATTAATACTCAGAGAAGAAATACCTCCGAAAATGAGCGCAAACAATAATGAAACTGTACACAAGCACCCCAATTGAGCAGAAACGAGAGATATAACAGTTTGGAAAGCCATAATTTCAAATCAATCGAACGTAGAATAGAAAAAGTGAGTTTCTGTCACCCAATGCCACCACAGCACCTGTAATTGTAAGAGATGAATGCAAAGTTATTCGGTCCCTTAGCATTGATAATAAAATCGATGACATTAGATGCCTCTCAAAGACCAGCAGTCGTTTGGATGCTGAGGGATGGGATATCAAAAATATACTCCATGTAAAAGAACACCAGCAAAGACAAAGGATAATAGAATGGGGATTTTCATTTTTTTAGCTATTGTGAACGAGACAAACCTAAACGCACTTTTAGGCAACCTGGGAGTCAATACTGTGTTCTTTGTTCATTGAGAGTTCTCAGGTTCAGTAGTCTATCATTGGGTTACAGACCCGCTGCCGTGCCGACTAAGATCACTAATACTAACCAGCGTCACTAAGCGGGGTTCGTCCATTCCGGTACGGGGCATGGTTATCCAGTTTCTGCTTGGGTGGAAGCCTAAAACCTTTCCAGACAGTCGCCTAGCGGCCAGTAGTGCAACCGAAATTTCAGAAAACTCTGATTCAATGCTAGAGCTTTGAACTTATAAGAGCTCAACGATCAACAAATCCAGGCTCGGATTACAGGTTATTCAAATCTAAAGTTGAGCATGCCTGGCTGATAACCACAAAAAAGTTAGAAATTGTCATTTCAACCCCTCTTGTCATTGACAGTATTCTTTGCTGTTATGTTTCCAGAGTGAATCCTAAAGGCCATCCGGACAAGTATGTCTTGCAGCCTGATCGACAAATGCCCATCTCAAAATTATTTTCGATTTATCATTTAGCAAGTGCAGATATACGTGGGTATTTTCGTAGTCTTATTGATTCTTAAGTATGCATTCTGTGTCCATACTGTCGAGTCTAGTGGTTATCAGCCAAAATGTGGAAAGTTACCGGGTCAGTCGCCTATTCAGCCTTTCTTGCACCATTCAATAAACCCCATTCAGGACTAAAAGAGAGGCAAAACCAAAATTATTGCCTACATTTTTGATGCACGTTTTAAGAATAATTATAGACGGTTTTGAGTAAAATTAGTCGGTTCATGTGAAAAAATGTAAGATGGGTTTCCAGCAAAGCATGTGGCATTCCCGAATTCCCAAATAAATTTCTATAACATCTCCATAATTTTCTTGTCCTTCGATCAATTTGGCCGATTTTAAAATTGAATTCAAATTTGTACCGCGAGTACATCCTTAAAGCAATTATTTAACCACTTTCTACCTTCGAGAAAAAATGCAAGAAAGGTTTAGGGCATAATTCCATTAGGCAAGTGTCCAGAAAAAAGGTCGATAATCATCTCGAGCTGACGCTAGTTTTAATTTACGGTTTAGCATAAACATGCTGTTGATTCGGGTTGAATCTCGAAGTTCACCATTGCTGTTTGTTGTAATATTATCGATGCATAGTGCATAAAAACGTATTGCACTGGGTCCGCGTTGGGTATTACTCACTGTCCTACATCGTGCGGCAAGCTGTAGACAAAGACACTCGAGCAAACGCAACTTCTTCGTCAAGTCCAGCTGCTTAACATACTCGGACGAGTAAAGTGTTAAGTCAACAGTGCGGAACATATACTCACGCCAAATTAGCTCACTCTTTACTATGGCACACTGGACGTGCTTGATTTTATTCCGTCACATTCAAGATTATACTTTAAAAAGATCTCAACTGAAGTAGTAACTCGAGCCTTTTCAGAACTAAGGGTCCGGGTGCCATGCCTCCTGCTTTTCGTGGTCAGTGGTTCTAGCGTTGTCCTCTAGGTGAAATTCAGGTTCATTAAATTAGGTTTGCTACATTTGGGGTAGGACCAGGAAAACTAAATATCAGGGATGCTGGTGCCTTGTCCAAACACATCCCCTATGCGTGAAAGTACCAGCAGAAAAAGGACTTTTAAACACTTTTTAAAATGATGAAGCCCAGTACGGAATCCCAGATTTCAAACCTTGAAGCGTATTGGGAAAGAATTTAGACCGAATGACAGTGGTGGGCAGGAGGGGTTATGACGTTTAGTTGAGACTTAGACCAATTTTCTGAATCTGGAAGTTTTTTGCAGTTTATTTGGTGATGATGGTTTTTGCTTGACAACTGAAAACCAAATAAACGTTTAGAAACCGTCACAAGAAAACAAATGTTTACGTTTATGTTCACACCCTAAGTTGTACAAACTTGCAGTTAAAACAACACGTATCAACTTTCCCACAAGACCTGCTTAATCTCGAAAGACCTTAATACTTTTAGTCCTTAACGGTCAAGTGAAGACCTGCCGCAAATTATCTTGTGCAAAAAAACTTTTATGAATGCAAGACGTTATTCATGACAGATAACTTGCGATCGTTGTCCTTAGCAAGTCCGTATTAAGTGGCGTGAGTTAAGATCTGCAACAAGTCGTAGTGGTTAAGATGTTAATCAACGCGATTCTTCAAAGGAGGAAAAAAAATTGAGTAAACTTGAACAAAATTTCTGTGTACATATCAAACGATTGTAACTTCTGTAGATAAGGAAGGAAGTGAATGCATTATGTAAACACCAATCGCGCAAGCAGGTTTGCTGGAAATCATTTTAAGCTGAACATTTTCAAGTGTGATCTGGTTAACATAATCAAACCTGAGAAAAATCTTTTTTCTTTGTTAAAATTCCCTTTGAAACTGAAATATATGCAAAATATATTTAATTTCAACCAATAACTGATAATGGGTTTGACATCAACCAGATATTTAGCCCTTGAAATCAACGTTAACCAATTAGATTAGGGGATACGCTCGCCTCTTAGGGCCTTAAGAAGCAAAAAGGAGACCACGCAGGCAGTCAAATAACGACTAATATTCACACAGGAAAGAATAGCAAAACAAAAACCTTATAAGGGCTGACAACCAGACATAACTTAATCGAGGTTTCAACAACATGAATTTTCACTTCGATATTTTGGTCATTGAAAGTTTGCGAGTCCAGTAATAAATTATTGATCGACAGACCGCTGCATATTTCGTTGCAGTCGGGAGTATTAACTATAATTTGGAAGGGACGTTCGTCGACTTGGTTACGAGATATGATCGTCCGGTTAATTTTGTGCCTTTGTAGACAATCTCAAAGCAACTGATATTCATACAACGGGAGAGCCTTGAGCCCGTTGTCCAATAGTATGGATTTGAACATGAAAACGCTGACCGACTAAGAATCCGAGCACGAAATCCGGGTTTTACGAAATTTGTTTAGATAGTGTTCCATGCTGGCAATGACTATCCTAATCTCCGTTGTATTTGCGTGTATATCTTATTTAAGCTCTAGGCTGAGTCCCATTGAACAATTGAATTAAAACGTCCCATACCTTGATCAGATAAATAAAGTGGGCTCACCGGAATAGTTTAATGTCCATGTTGACGTATCGGAAAGCTTGCTCGGCTCACAATCGTTAAAGCGTTTGCATATGAATAAATCTGTTCCGGTGAGCCCGCACTATTTCTCAACCCGGATCTTTCCACTTTGTACCCTGATAATTGAGTGCCTTTTGACCATGCCTTTACAGAAATGCTAACATATGCGTCATATTAAAGTGAATAGTGGTTTTCAAACTTCCATTTCTTGAATGTCCCATCTACATAAAAATGCATTGAGTAGGGTTATTATTAATTAATGTGCTCCACCTTAGCTCTTATGCTGCCAGTCATATTGAGTGCGGTTATGACAGGTTTGTCGTCCTCTTCGCACCTTGCTGAGATGCAGAGTTCACAGGGTCGAGAGGTGACAAATTCGTTATAACTGTGACTAAACAGCCATGGAGACTTTAGCTACATTGGCAATTGTCCTAACTAATAAAATATTTTTCTGTTGCTTGAAATCATCACTAGCAAGAATAAGCATCTCCATTAGCATCCCCTTTAGCAAGAATTTAAATATTACTAACCATTCATCAATAAAGTCTTCAGACTATTTTGGCATAATGAATTCAAAGTTTTATCTTATTTGAGAAAAGTACAAGTCAAAAACCTATGGCTATCTAGGGCACAATACTCCTCATAATAAACCCCCAAAAAATGATAGAGGAGTACGTGGAGACACCGGCTCTCAAGATAAGAGGAGGCTGGATTTGATTTGTGGATCTGGAGCATTAGTGGCCAAAGGAATGATATGAGAGGAAAGCAAAGATTATTTCGTATCCAGATTAGCATGACTCATAGAACGCGACCAGTTTGTTAGGCTCCAGTCATACCTTCCAAATTCCATAGATGTAGCCGCGTGTGTCTCAGTTATTCGACTTGCCAATCAACCATAAGTAAAATTTATTTCAGCCATAAATATTTGCTGGAGCACGTACTTTAATTAGGTGGGAGGCGCATGGTTAAACACAGCCTCGGATGGGCTAATTTTTGGAAATAAATTAAGCAGTGATTACGAAATTATTTCGCTGAACGAGTTGAACGGGGCATACAGGCCACACCGACCTGGATAAGCGATGACCGCGTTGAGCGCGGAACAATGAAATCATCGAATTCTTTAAATACTGCGTCTTCCGTGATGGCCATTTCTCTCTGCTATCGTGGCTGGTGATGGTTTTGAGAAGAATTTGAAACTCTAGGCAACTAGAGTCCTTTTACTACCGATTGAAACTCATTGTCTGTATTACATCTTTGAAGCAGGTTAGCCACAAATCTCGGCAAACTGAACGATTTCAGAGAAGTAAGCATAGTTGTTAAATTTATTGAATATCTTAAAGTTCTCCTTAATTTGCCTACCAGCGGAAAATATACGACTTCTACAAAACAATGTTATATTTGATTTTCGACTATTACAGAATGCTGAGGGTTTTATTCTTAAGCATTACATCCCTCTATGAGGTAGCTGTGATTGCAAGAAAGCGTTCTTTATTCATTATTATATCTCTCAGGAGGGTCTCGGAGGAGCCAAAATTTGAAGTACAAGAAGCAATTATTAAACAAACCTATAATTATCATGTACGCAAGATATTAATTGCATAGGTGAGGGTTGAATATAAACACGTTGCAACAAACTCCTCTAGTACAAAATTGAATTAGAAGTATTCTATAATGCTTTGCCTGAATGAAGCCAATAAGAAAATTATAGCGCACGTGGTTCTCAGTTTCCACCTATTATGACTAAAAGTTACTCATAAAGTTTGGCCTCAGATATGTTTTGCTTACTCGAAACGATAACGGGCTTCAGATGTCTGCCACTTTCTGTTCATCTACCTCTTCCTGATAAACATTATGTTAACTTTTGAAGGCTAATACCATAGGCAGTTAAAAAACAAAGGTGAGTTGCTTTTGACATTTACTACAGTAATTTGACATGGGCATGGAAGACAGAAGTGATTGAGGTAGTATAATACGCGGAAGATCAATGAGGTTTTCCCAAAAGTTTTTTTCCAATATAAGCAGATCAGTGCGTTTTGTTTTTTTTTATGGTATTGGAGCTATGTTTTCAAAAATAACTGTGGACTCATAACACTAAAATCGATCTTCGGACTGGCTACAGAAGTCTTCAACTTAACTGTCCGTTTACATAAGGGTGAAAGATATTATAACTGGCTAGCTGTTGTAAATATTTGTATTGTTTTGATTGTAAGTCTTAAGACGGAACAAATGCTGGACTGCTAAGTTTCTGAAAGCTAGCAATGATCTTTTAAATTTTCTCATACCCTCAGTTTGAAAAAATTGCTTATTGTAAATTGATAGGCAACAGATTTTCTATACGTTCATTCGCCAAAGGACTAACTGAACTTCGGTTAAGATCTAACCTCAACCAATTGTAAATGCCTAACTCAGTAAATGTCAGTGATTGAAGATGAGCAAAAAGATGGGCATCCAAGTTTTCTACTTCACATCTGAAACAATTAAATGTAATGCGAGGTCATTTAATGCAAATCCTTTCCATAAGGGCTTATCAACGGTTATCTTTCATGGGGCTGAAAAGAAGCGTTGTTATATTGGATGCGACTGGAAGATCAAAAGAGATCTAAATAATTCCAATTATCTATGTGGTTCATAGAAAGGTCGATTGAAATCCCCGGGGCAATGGGACCTAACATCAACGAATCAGTAAACATTCTGGGGAGATACAAAACTCAACCACGGGGCATCAAACCCCCTTTCACTTGGAGATGATGATAATACACATGACTGATTGCTGGGAAGCGTACAAACGTTCATTCTGGTTCTGGAGCTCCAATCTACAGATCGCATCGGAGGTCACATAGCAACGCGTAGTCCGTCATAGAGAACAGTGACTGGAGTAAGTAGTTGAGGCAGAACGACCATTTCTGGTATCTTCGCAGCTATCGTACACTCTTACATCGGAGGTTTAAATTCAAGCCCAGTCTGAAATTGAGTTTTTCACCCAATCAGTTATGAGAAAGGCACGTAAGACCAAGAATATTCACTTTGATGAGAAATAGCGATCAAAGTTGGACTTCGGACTAAATGGTCGAGAGGATTCGGTTAACTTCTGATGCCATCAAACCACTCTCTCTATACAAAGGAGGCAAAACCAGCCGATTCAGGATGTTTTTTCATCATCAATAGCAATCCCTGGTGGTCGATAGAGGAAGAAATGATACAAGTACAAGAAGGCAGGTCATAAGAAGGTACACAGTTGGGAACAAGACCTGCATTCGTTTGACGTTTCCGGATTCTTACTTCGGCCCATCATCTAAGACAGGCACCTAAAAGAGCGATTAGGGTACAAGGAATGCAGTATTTAATTGACGCAGTTGACATGAAACTACACCTGTCACATTCCTCGCGGGCGGAGGAAGGGGCTTCTTGCTCGACGCGATGGTTGTTCGTTAGTCCACATCTGAGTAGTTAATTGTTGAAAGCTCATCAATGTTGTCGATTTTTGGCAAGATTATAATTCAAACATTTGTTTCACTGACACTGAAGCCTTACTCATCCGCGTCCTCGCGTTTGGCTATATACTCGCCCCAGCAAATTCTCAGTGCCTAATTTGGAGGAGAAAGTCATTGTTTTCGTTGATCTACTGCGGGCATTGGAACCAGGTCTCAAACAGTTCGCGGTTCACACAGTTATCAAGCCTTGGAGCCGGGGCCCATTGAATGAGGCATGACCTGAAAGCTAACGTCCGTCCTCCCCACTGCCAATGCATGTTTCACCATCCGCATGCGAATACGCGCTGTATTGGCATGTTGTGACCCATAGCAGCAAACGAGAAGACAAAGTTTCCGAAGAGCAGTATATTCAACGGGTGCAGAAAGCGAATGGCTGCCTGCGCGACTTTGTCGACAGATGAATCCCCAAATCCACATTTGGCAAGCGCTCACGTATATGAGGAACATCACGGAAACCGCTGGTCTTCTTCTCACACCATTCGAGAGTTGCATACCTACCAAAAGTAACTATCAGGCGCCAAGTGACGAGGCTGACAGCACCCAGGAAACTTCTGAAGTAGTTTACCGGATCTGGTGCAGTTGCAGACAAAGAAATTATGTCGAAGGAACTGGGAGGTAATCCTAAACGTGAATGGCCGAATATGCGGTGGGAGTGGGGAGGACGGATGTTAGCTTTCAAGTCATGCCTCATTCGATGGGACCCGGCTCCACTTTTCAGTTTGACGAGGCCGACATTTTTCCAAGGGTTGATAACTGCGTGAACCGCGAACTGTTTGAGACCTGGTTTCCCTGCCCGCAGTGGATCAACGAGAGCAATGACCTCCTCCTCCATATTAGGCACTGAGAATTTATTGGGCAGAGTATTTAACCACACGCGAGGACGCGGATGAGTAACGGCTTCAGTGTCAGTGAGATAAATTTTAGAATTTTAATCTTGCCAAAAATCGAAAACGTTGATGCGCTTTCAACAATTAAGTACTCAGACGTGGACTAACGAACAACCATCGCGTCGAGCACGGAGCCCTTTCCTCCACCCACAAGGAATGCGACAGGTGTGATTTCATATCGACTGCGTCAATTAAATGCCGCATTCCTTGTACCCCAATCGCTCTTTAAGGTGCCTGTCTTGGATGCTGGGCCGAAGTGAGAATCCAGAAACGTCAAACCAATTCAGGTTTTTTTTCCAGAGCTTGAATCTTCTTCTGCTTTGCTTCTTTGTTAAAATTAATTTATCGGTAGTAGATCTTATGGCTCACTGATGATACCGTTCCTAGACTGACAAACAACTTGCCTTAAGGACGCATGATTGATGTGTCATTTCAATTGATTTAAATTTGATCGTGTCTTATTTTGTAGTAATAGTCAAACCATCGTAAGATAGAGCGCTGTAAAGAAGTAACATCAAAGAGCTGGCCTACAAATGTGGCGATTCGGCACGCCTAACTTAGGGTGTAAGAAATGAAGCTGTTTTAATTGTCCCCTTCGGCACAAAAGCATTTATAGAATCAGTGAAATGTGGGAAAGTGGCAGTGCAGGCAGATGCTCATAGCGTCCAAATTGCATACTTCATTCCAAGTATATCTTCTGAACGGTAATAATCTTTTTGCAGCTCTGCTTTAAAAGTTTGAGTTGAATTTGTATCGGAGTTTCCAGCTTCATATGGAGCAACTCTTTCATTTACCTGCGAAACTATATTTATACAAGTATGCGTGTGCTGCTTTCAGTTTAACTAAGCATTTCAGGTTGAGGCCCGGAAAATCAGCAAACGCAAGGTTGACTTAAATATGTATATCTAGTCTTTTAGTGGCTAGAAAACATATGCACTTCATGAAAGTGTTAAAAACTTTCGAAAGTCTCCAGCGACCATGTGCAGGTTGGTCCGGGTTGCATGCAAATGTAGATTTCCAAAATCTGGTAATGTCATACGCCTAGTTTTTATTGTCCGATTTAAATAAGCTTTTATTTTATGTGGTTGAATAAATTCTCGCAGCGACTGTAAAAGCTGTAATTTCAAGTAAATTGTGGTTCACTATATCTTAAATTGCTGGTGAGAAATCTACAGAGTAATTTTTTCCCATTCAGCCTTCGCAACATCTTCCGAAACGTACAGTGAGGGCAAAAGCACATAATATAAATCAGTAAATTCAGCTTACCCTTGAGAAAGCGAATCCAGCATATTCCTTGAATGATACATTGGCCGTCGAATTGTTCGATGTTGGAAAGAGAAAGACTGGCGCATTGTCATTAACATCGAGGATTTTAACAGTAACCTTCACCCTCGTGCTCCTCTTTGGTGTTCCGCCATCCTCCGCGATAACGAAAAAAGAGTGTCTCGAGAATGACATGTCTGCTGATATAGGGTAATTGAAATCAAGAGCAACCTCCGTGGGCAGAGTTACACTGGATGTCAGCTTACTGAGGCCCGCTGTGGCTTCTCGGTCAATAGGGCCACTTGTAATAACGCGAATCTCATATCTCTTTTCTTTTCGAACATAGTGCGGTACCAGACGGTAGGGAAACTTTTGCTCGTCCTCAAGCCTCCAGCGATACTGCAAACCTTCTTCCGAGAAGGGGTACTCTGTTGGAAGTTTAGTCGACAAAATCCAGAACTTAAGTTCTCCATTTTTTCCTTCATCTGCGTCCGTAGCGTAAATGAATCCGATCATGTGGTTTACAGCGACGCCTTCTGTAACTTCAAATTCAAAGTCCGGTTTCGAGAAGACTGGTGATTCGTCATTAAAGTCTCTCACGTAGATGATCACTTTGACAGAAGAGGATAGCGGAGGTTGACCAAGATCTTGTGCCCGAACCTCAATCTCGTAGGTCTCCTGATGTTCCCGATCTAGATGCCCATTTGAGCTAATCAGGCCTTCCTTCTCATCGATTTGAACATGGGTTTTTCAGAGGCTTGCATCAGACTGTACCTGATTTCTGCATTTGCACCCTCGTCAATATCAGTTGCTGTTACTTTGCCAACTTCATAGTTTTGCGCCCGTCGGGAGGGTTCACTATCCTCGTAGACACGCAGAGTAACAATGGGTGCATCAAAGAAAGGCGCATTGTCATTGACATCATGGATGGTCACCAGCACACTCTTTTCTGAGGTCTTTCTGGGTTTGCCTAGATCCCTGCACAGTAAGTACAATAACACCTGACTGGTTTCTTCACTATCGAAGGCAACCATTGCAGAAAGCTTAAAGAGTGTCTCCTGGCCTCCGTCAAAGGCACCACTAGTTTTCATATTTGTCATTCTTGTCAGTCGGAAGCGATTAGTTGAATTTTCGGATAGTTCACACTCAACGCGTCCATTTTCTCCACTGTCTCCATCCGTAACGCTGACTACGGCGAAATCCGAGGGTACAACAGCCCTGTTCTCCTCAATAGAGACATCACTGTGGCCATCTAAAGTGAAGACTGATATGACTGGCTGCTCGTCATTCACATCGATAACACTGATTATGAGACGAGCCGTGTCATGGACAGTTGTCTCCAGAGGAGCACCGATTCTTTGACCTGCGTCATATTGGTTGTGAGTGCCCTTGGCTGGCGTTTTAGACTCCAATTCTGTCGGATTGCGCACAACTAAGGGAACTTCAAACTTACTGATGCGCGCATAAGAGAGTTTCCTTTTCAGAATAATTGAGCCGTTGCTAGGGCAAACGTGGAAGTGCTGACGCACATCGGCTTCGGCGTACGGCCCAAGATAATAGATGAGCTGACCGAAGATCTCACCCTTATCTCTATCCGTTGCCCTCGCTTGGAAGACGACCGAGCCAACGGCCACGTTCTCATTCAACTGCAGATACATTAGTTTTTTCTCAAAACGCGGCGGGTTATCATTCACGTCGACTACTTGAATATTCAGGTGAAGGGTGCATGTATTTTCTGCCATTCGCGTTGCATCGCTTGCTGTTACAATTAGTTTATGCGATGTAGTAACCTCGTAGTCCAGTTTTCGGGCGATGGATAGATGGAGGGAGACGGGTTTCTCTATAGAACTCGTCTCAGCTACGTGCAGATCAAAGTATCGTGCACTGTCAAGCTCATCTGCTGAGCGAAGTCGTATGCTTCGAGGATCAATACGATGCATGGCGTCCGAATCAGGGTCAGAAGGCCTATTCAGTGGCACCATAAACGAGGGACCGGTCCTGCTATCCTCTGGTATGTACATTGTTTGATGATCTGACGGCTCAAAGGTGCAGCGGTTGTCATTCGCGTCGAGTATATTCACGGTTACCTGGATAATATCGACGATTTCTGCCGTTCCCATGGACAAAACGTTAACAGAGAACCGCAGTTGACATTGCCCATTTAATCGGGGCAAGCCAAGGCCCATCTTCATTGGTGCGCCATCAGTCGGACAAAGGGCCTCCCGATCAATGACTTGAGCTATAGTGATGCGACCACCTGTAGGCGAAACCTTGAAGTACGCTGCGTGACCCTTCTGAATGAGGCGAAATACCGGGTTGGTCTGGCCGTTTCTTCTAAATTCTGATACTTTTGGCAGTAGTACACCCACCAGACTTCCTAGCACTTCTTCTTCCCGCACACTGAAGCTGACTTCCTGTATGCCCAGTGCGATGAAGACGAAACCCACTAGAAGAAGAGGAACCTGGACAAATTTGATCCCAGGAGACCAACATATGCAAGCCATATGGAGGTGACAATGAATTTGGTTGGATTCAGCATGCACCTCGACGGCAAATACTCCCAAATAGACGGATGTGCATTGCGGTTTCTAAGGTTAGAAGAATAAAAAAAATTAGTTGATGGTTTGGAATGAGAAGGTAGTTAATGATTTCTTTTAAGAGTAATTGTTTGCCCTGCATTAATTTTAAATGTTAGGTATTTGCACATATGGCGTATACAACACACAGTGAGAAGTACTATTAACTGCGCGTGCATCGAGCCCAAGGAGTAAGGATGGACAAAAGAAGAGACTACTACTGAAGTTGCCAACGCCAACGACAAACTTGGATACTGTATCCTCACTTAGAACAGACACTAAGCAGAAGACCTACACCGTCTAGACCAAATTGGCATGAGGAATAGTTGGAGTAATGTGTTGGGAACGATTTTATACTCGACACCTCCAAGGGATAACAATATGGTCTCATAACTCATAAAAGAGGTGGAAGCATACAAGCTAGCGGCGAAAAAGCCTTTTATTATTATTAAAGCTAGATCAATATCTCTTCCCTTGGAGAATGCATAGCTATTAGTGATCTTCATTTGCATACCAAACTAACCTTGAATAGTTCAGAATGCAGCGGCAAATTTTGCCGTATCAACAACAGGGGAAACAGGAGAGAAAGCTGAGGTGTAGGTGGCAGTTTAAAAAGTTATGTAGTAAAGCACGTCAAGCAGTTCAAAATTCTAAAAGCTTGATCTGGCAGCTATGGGAAAAATGAAAACGAGAGAACTCAGCGCAATTCAGAAAGACGTTTAAATTTCGAGGATACCTGGTAAATGAAACCACAGAACATTAGACCGTGTCACTTCCCTTCAGCCTCATCTGACTCTTTTGGGCAAGTGAATCGCGCAATTTTGGATAATGGTTTCTCGGTTTTCATGCTTTTATACCATTGCCATCGCTGCGGTCGCCATGGAAAACTGAATAAAATATGGTTTGACTTCCACTGAAAGCTATTTATTGGCAAAAACCACAACAACAACAAAATATTGACCGTTTCATTTCATTTGATCTACGCTGGAGGTAAGTAAGATCTAAGATTTGTGGTTTGTCATCAAGTTCGAGTTATCCTGTTAAGCCAATGACTCACAAGCCTTTGCTGAGTAAACTAGGCCTAGGAATTGCCACCATTACCCATAAAAGTATTTCTCGGCAGAATGACATTATCGACAAAGACAAGGATGTCTGCAATGTTTATTTCTGGCTATTTAGTCGTCATCGGCCAACCAGAAATAAGCATTTAAGTCTCCCTTCTCTTTGCCTGTAGTCAGTCTGCCTTTATCACTAGCCGCTGTTCGGCTGTTGGCTGTGCTGTAGAATGAGCCCCAAGGGAGAACGAGACGAGTGAGTCCCGTAACCGACCGGTGAGCACTTCTCTACCATTGCTAATATTCCTGATAAAAAAACGAAAAGATGCCGAGCCCGTGACGCAATTGGTTAGAGCGTTGGATTTCAAGTGAACAGGTCGTGGACTTCAGCCTCGGCTGCCGCAAAAACTGAGGTTGTGTATGACTGGCTGCGGACGGTTCATAAGGCAGACATAGCCATTTCAGTCTCCCTGGTTTTTGTCGGTAATGTCCTTCTGAATGTTTAGTTGTAATCCTTCATCACTGTCACGAGACGACTATGCACCAGAGAGTCCACGGCGTTTTACTCTGATCCAAGAGACTTTGGAATTCAGTGACCTACAAAGGGATCCGTTAGTGTTTAAGATTCAGGCACGGCCATCCTGACCACCGATCGATGAAGATAGAGAGCCCAACAATTTTGAACTTTATCTTTTAGTGTTTGCTAGTACACGTCTACCAACGTTCTAAGCCTGATATATAAACAAGCACTTCATTAGTCAGGTGATTGAGATGGAACATGTCTAGCTTAGAGAAACGTAAGGGATGAAATCTCGACTGTGTCCTTTAACGCTTACAATCCACTGCAAAAAAAGTTCCTGGCAAGTGGTGGCTTTATGTGAGCTGAATATAACGAACGTAACGCCCAGGATTCTAAAATCTGCCTACTGCCACAACTATTCAACGAATATAAGTAAAATATTTGGGACAATATATGTCGCGGTTAATCCACCCCTCTTGACGCAAGAATTACAGGCAAATTAAATTGACCTCGAAAGGTGTTACCAATGTTTTCAGCGGTACAAAACGTTACGTTTACACATACAGATCGATCAGCCACCTAGGGACCGATGGAATACTTGGCTAATTAGGTCATTTTCACATTTTTACATTTTCTGCTGTCACATGATGCGTTTAAAAACTTTTCGACCATCAGGGAATCCACAGTGCTTCCTATTTGGTTTCCGATCTAACCCTAGGTTCCAAATGTGCGTTATAATTTCGTGTGCAAGCATTTAGGGGATTATGGTCTGCCCTCCCACAAAGAAATTTCCATGGCTGTCGCACTTGCTCTAAGCGCACGCTTTTCTTTCAGGCATAAGCTGAGTTGGGCAGAAGTGAAAAGTGCTGACAGGATGGAACTTTGTAAGCATTAAGTTTCGTAACTACAATCAAAGCGAGTAAACACAAACTCGTGTGGGATTTGCTTCATTTCATCTATGTTCACCCTTCTAACCACGGTATTGGTACAGATAAAATAAACAGATTGAACGGTCATTATGAGACAATCGCTAATAAAGCTTTTGTTCCAGCGAGCTTCGTTCTTTCCTTGTGATATCCTGTTGGGCGTATTGGGCTGAACCGACTGAATAAGCAACAGGGTTAGCTGAAAATTTCTCTGCGAATTTTAAATTTTTAGTGCGCATTACAGACTGAAGCGATCCTTCTTAAGCACAACGTTTACCAGGCAACGGACAAATTTTATAAAAAAGAACAGGCCCGGGAGCAATACCCAGCTTTGTAAACCACATCCCCGATTGCGCATTTCAGAAAGTTTAATGTAACGGATGAACAACCCTTAAAACACATTCTTTCGTGTGGATAAAGTCGGTTTTAAAAATATTGTTTTTCTCAGGAGCTATCTCTACTTTGGCGCATTGACCGTGCAACAGCAGATAAAACTCCAGGGTGCAAAGAAACGTGCCCAGTCGTAAAAAGCACAATTGATGTGACTCCCGGACGATGCTTGCTTAATACGTGAACCATTTCTAATTAGGGGCTCATCCTGGGCTCCGTAAACTTTACAACCTCTCATTCACTTATGTGAGGGAGGGAAAGCTTTCTTTAAGTAGCATGTGGCGAAATGCAGGCATTTAAACACAACCAATGGGGCTTTCTTTATTGATCCCAATGCGTCAAGTGATGGCAGAAAAAGCCCATTGAAAGAGGTCTCTAGACTACTAAGAGAAATTGATCAAGAAAAATGATGACTGATTATGCCGAGACGTGATGCATTTAGATGGACCTGATGCGGTGGAGCAGTGAATTCTTCTGGCCAGATAAATTAGCCAAGTTGACTTTTGTATACCAACGTATATCGTGAAACGTTCATTCGGGTTTCGAGCAGTCCTAGAGCCGGTGTTAATGCGTATAAATATATATTTTTAATTCTGCGACGACTCTTACACTGTCACCAGAGAAACTAAAGAAACCAGAAGGTGAAGAGTCATTTGAAGAGGAAACTGTTTGAAACTTTTAACTTTGAGTTTAATGAGCAGTTATGATACCAGAATTGCAAACCGCACTACCGTTAATTCTGCGACACGACTAAAGGAGAGGCAGGATCATCACTTCAAAAATCTGACGCAATTGTGGAGATCAATTACATAAGTGGTATAAAACGACCAATATTGACGTAATGTCTGTTTTAGAATTGTGCTCATGTCGCAGACGCGCTTGCGATGAACGATAACTGGGAATACGGAAATTTACGGATATGTTTGCCAGATAGTTTAATAAAACCTGAGCGATGACTTATTCATTTATTCGTGGTGATTAACTGGACTGTACCTTTTCTCCCGCTTTTCGGTCACAATCAGCTCGGTGCGCGTATTTGGTGACTGCCCAACAGACCACTGTGTATATTTAATAGCATTCAACGACCTCGGGCAGCAGAAAACACACATTTATATAGATATCAACTGTAAAATAGGCATTTTGTAAACGATATCAACATATATGGTTTACGGTCAAACTATTAAGTTCTAAGAAACATCCACACGTGTTACTCAACATCTTGAATTTTGTGAATTTTTGTTCATTAACCAGCTTTGTATTTACAATTTGCTAATCGATTTCGAAATATTTTCCTTGTTTACCAAATTTCAGAAAATTCGCAAAGCCCCGTTATACTTAAATTTCAAATGTTGTGTTCAGGTGAATTTGAGCAAATACACAGCCAATAACGCAAAAGATTTACAAGTTGAATATTTGCTAAACCATTGTGTAATTTAATGAAGCGAACCTTTAATTATTTAAAAGTGGAACATTGAAGCGGAACATCAATAAAATTAAGCTTTACACAGATAAAGATACGATTAGTAAACGCTTCATAACTGTCGTGAGGTACTACTCATTAAAGTTGTCATCAAACAGTTATAAACAGTATCTGCATCAATAAATCATTTTGTGAGAGCAAAGTTTCATAACTTGACACTGACAAAGTGGGAAAACTTTAATCAAAAAACGATCTTATTGCATGATTTAACATCCCAAATTTGTAAAGTGTCGAGGAAAACACGGTAAAAATCAGATAAAAGTGTGTCTGCCTGCAGACACACGCCAAAAATCTCGAATGCTCTTTCAAAGATTTATCAGACACAGAACGAGAAACACCAAATATCTTTGCATCTTTTGGAGTGGTGTCACTGTTTGGGCACCAAAACGTTAAATAATTCTTCAGCATCGACGGAGTATTTGACAGAACCAAGATTGCTCACATAATTAGTAATAGTAGGTGGAATCCTCATTGTCAAATCAATGGAAACTTTTTTACCTCAACAACACAAAAAGCTTTCAAATGGTGGGTAACACTATGTTTTTTTTATTTTGAATTATTTGCCGGAAACCATTGTTTTTCTACCAGACTTCGAAATTGTGCTGGCTGTGTAAGATCATTTTTCCGACAGATAAACGACCGTATGGCCAGTTTCATTGTTCATTTAAATCACTTCCCTTGCTTAATCTCAGTCCAGTGAATTAGTTAACTGTCCTGAATGAAATCATTGAAAAATAATCTTTTTTGCTGTCAATGCAAACGGTTTGGCCAAACTCGTCCCACTCATCCCAACTTTGCTGAAACAAATTATGTTACACTAAATCGTTCTCCATAAAAAAAGGAGGAAAAATTATAAAATCCTGCATACGTTTACGATTGTCCGCAATTCTTTTAGAGTTTCTGCCTGATCCTGACGCGTGCTGTATGGGAAACTAAATCATTTCATTAATAGACATGTTTGGAGCCATTTATTGTGAGATAGCAAACGTGCATTATATTGAATGCGCAAATATACCGAAAATAATTTCAATTCTTACTCAAAAATCAGACTATGCGTTGAACACTCCATTACTCAATATAAATCACTGAGAGTTTTAGAAAATTATATTCTAAGCACCACTAAGATAACCTGCATCATCACTGATCGACTCCAAATCATCTTGAATATCGTCGCTATTGTTTGTCTCTTGATATTACTTCAACCGATACATTGAATGTTCAGCTTTCCTAAGTGGTTCCATTAGCAATTTCGATAAGTATATGTTGTCAAAATAATATTGCGTTTACAGTTACAGTTAACGGTAGAAACTACCGTAGGTGACGTGACATGTGACATGTTCAGGAAAAGCTAAGAAACATTTCCTTATATTTTTTATCGCGTAGAATAATCCTAAGTTATATTATTAACGTTCGGAATTACGTTACTGACTGAGCTTCTTCTCGGATAGTAAACAAAACTGGAGTTGTAAGTACGGAATATTTAGGTAATGTGCTTTTTCAGTTAATTACTAATGCCCATAAACGCATTCCCTTTTCCACCTGAAACATACACAGAAGTAGTAAGTTCGTCCCCATTGGGTATTAACGTACATGTTTATTAAAACATTAAACGTGGAAAGAGTATATTTCGGTTCAAAACAATTTCTAATGATCTTTTGTCCAGACGGTGAAATATCCATTGTAATAGTATCGCGTTACCAGTTACCAGTTAGTTCATATTTTTAGCAATATGTTACGAGAGCTGTTTGGTATTATGTTGGTAGCGCTAAGGTGTATACGATTTTCATTGCGTAGAAATTATACATCCGGTAGTCATCAAACCGATCTGCAGATTGACTTCAAAGGTTTTGGGAACGAGGCAAGTTGCGGTTATCGAAAATATAACTTTATTGAGCATAAAATCTAATGAAAACTTGATTTAGTACTAAGTCGGTTTAGAAAATAATATTTTGCTTGTTATTCTTTATAAAATATATTTAAATTTGTACAGCCATCGAAAACCAATGTAAAAGTCATACCGATTATGCAGTGTTTGTAGTTTTCTATCAATAACTTTGAATACTGCTCTACTGAACGCCATTTTCAGAGCCATCAGGACCATTATTTCTCCGAATAATGCCCTTTTACTTTGATAGTGAAGACTGGCTATTGGTAGAAAACAACATTCTCAGAGTCCATTAGGAGGTAACAAAAAGCTGCAATAAGTAACCTGAAACCAGAAACTATCGAGGGAATTTGAATATTCATTTATTTTTCTTTTGGACCACAAACGTTTTGAATGAAATTCTGCCTGCGTTAAGCCATCGATGTCAACGCTTGAGAGCTCAAGTGAGTCCGACTGTCCGAGCTATCCGGATACAGACCACTTGATGAGTTAACTTCAATAATCGTCTGCGTTTGGAATGTTTGAATTTGCCTAAAACTGCGATTTGCAAAAAAACTAATGGACTAACTACGCAGACTTTAAAAGTAATTTAACCACCCATTTAACTGTTGCTAATAGCGAAGCGTATAATGAGTTGAACAGTGAAATCCGAAGATATTTGCAGTCAAACTGTGGTCTTCTGTCAGTAGTTTTTATATGGAATCTTTCCAAGTTGTTTGGTTGGCTTGACAATTTAAAAGGCATTATTACTGCTTTTCATTCTCAACAGAAAATAAGCGTTAAGTAAGTAAATAGACGGCATTAGGCTTTATAGGCTCAACTCGAATTTAAAAGCTGGATTTTCCAGCGGTAAGCACCCCGAAGAACGCTGTGGGACCCAGTGATCTGCCGAACATTTCGAACATGCAAACACAGGAAACCGATGAAACACTCGTATCTGGGCTTTCAGCTAGTAGCAGCGCCGTCAGTACGCTTTGCGCATTCAATTCTTACGTCGGATTTCTTTTTAGCAGCCATGAGGTGAAGGGTGGGATTTAGAAAACAGTTTGAAGAACAAAATATATATCCGCATTCTTACAAACCCAACCCCCTCTATGTCAAAACAAAAGTATAGTTGTTTGGTCAGTTGCTGTACCCAATTATACATTCCTTGCTACCAGCTAACTACTGTCTTGTGGTGCATTAATTGTCATAGGTTTCTTAATCCAGAGGATCTCCCTCTCATCCGCTTGGCCAAGGTCAGAAAGGCGTAAATGCTGCGCTAAACTTCGCTCCTTAAATGTCATATGTATATGCTCCACCTCTGATAAAAAGAAGTCGGAAGCATATAAAGTGGACGAATATAGGCCTCTTGTGAAAGCGAATGTTGCAGGGGAGCGGGCGTGAAGTGGTATTTAAGATGGCGGGAGTGGAAAGGGCCTGCTGGCCTTGGTTCTCAAAGTGAATGCCAGACGCCCGTGTGTGTAGGGGCAGGACAGGCCGTGACACACCACGGCATAGCAGACAGGTAGGTCTGCCAAAATTGGAAGTTCCAGCGACTACTAAGTGCCGAATTAAAAAGCAGCGATTACTGTGGAAACCGTTGTATATCTACTAAATGTCCATTTAATGCCGAAAAGGATAAAACTGTGCTAAAAGGGGCCTAATACCTTATTAAATGAGTGTCCACGCGACCAGCTGACGCTTTATTCCAGTTTCAACTTACTCATATGTGTCGTAGGTATTTAATGTTCTACAACAGCACACAGATTAGCATACAGGTTGTAGAGCAATTCTTGGTATGTTAAAATCTATCCTATTCCCATTATCTGAACCCTCATAAACCCATACTGCAAGAGTTAAATTATTCAATCCTAATATGCGTGGCTTTTATACAAAAAATTCAATTTCCTTAATTAACCTAAGGAGCATAAGGTAGGGTATAAAACGGCTTTAGGGCTTTCACCAGACTGCACTCTTCCTTTGGGTTAATGCAATAGGTTAATGTTAGCAACAGTCTAGTATGGCAACCTTAAAAGCGCTAAGTTGGGTATTTTCTCTTAATAATGAAAATAATCCACGCGTGCACCTTAGATTTGAAAACAATAATGATTTGGGCCTTCTTTGTAAAAAAATGCTATTATCAGGCCTTTATTGAAAACCAAATATTAGCACTTATAATACACTTAACGACGACATTTCACATGGGGGATATATATATATATATTGCAGAGAGGAAACACGACAGAGAATATGGGTAGATTGATACAGTCTGTTTCGGGCTTATTCTGCCTTCATTCAGCCAATCATAACCCTAACTACCAGCTGGGACTGGAAACACAAACATGCACTCGAGTACGGCGCAGACAGTCCACACACTGGGTCTAGCAGATGGGTCATAAGCACTTCATCGAACCGAAGTTCATCAGTGCCTCACCACCTGTCTCTCTCTCTCTCTCTCTCTCTCTCTCTATATATGTATATATATATATATATATATATATATATATATATATATATATATATATATATATATATATATATATATATATACAGCAGACTGTCAGCGTTTTCTCTTACGGTGCTTTTATTTCATCTCATACACAAACCCGAAATCAATAGAATACATGGGAAAATAAGTCTCTATTGATATTTACGCAGACTATTTTTCCAACCAGCAGTCCGAAACCGCGAAGGCGCAACAGCAGTATTGAAACATTTCGGTCCACGGAGGGTCAGGGCATTTAGAAAAAAAGGCGTCAATTATATTTATAGACGTAAATTATTGACTTACACTCGATTAAAATCGACATAAATAAAAAGATGTTTCTTTCAACAGACTCTGCAGAACGCCCGAAATATTTGGTGATCTACGCCGAAATGAGAGCCCCATATTTTCTCAAATATACTTCCATATTTAGTTAAAAAAACTGACGGCCATGTAATTTAAATACTGCATTTATTCGTTCCAATTCAGGAGAAAAACCACACATCTTATGTCTTTGATGAACGCAATTCAAAAACTCGTCTTCGCTGGCTTACATATGATCGACATTTAATATATAAAGCACATTTTGACCGGACACAACATGCCATTATCCCAGGTTACAATAACCTGTGATCAGTCACTTCTTATACTTTAAAAAATGCAAAATTCCGGAGTTACACTAAAGATCTACATTAATAAATATGATTACTAACTGAAAACGCAGATTATGACTTTTTGTGCATGCTCTCAAATGGTTGTACGACATAAGTTGTATACGTTGGTTAGGTATTTACTAAAATAAAATAATCACTTATGCTATCCTGTATTTACGCCTAAAATGTTACTGGCGCACATTTGAGGAAACTTTTAAGAAAATAACATATCACGTACCATTCTAGAACAGCAAAAAGAACTATAAACCAGAAGTAATATAAAATATGGTAAGTCTGACCAGTAAACAGCTAGAAAATATTAGGGATATGTGCCCGCAGGTAAATTATGATAAGAATAAAGTTCAGCATTATCTCAAAAATAAAGTTGCAGTTAATTTTTGGCAGTGAACGTTTAGTCGACACCGCAATAATTCACCAAAGAGAAATAACTACTTTGAATGGACTTGGTTAACTTAGTTTTTATCGAAGCGAATACTAACAAGTTATCACCATAAAACCACTTTAGATAGTAATTATTATGAAAAGTCATATTGGCGTTTATTTTAAATTTACAGTAGATGTGCTTCCTCATAAAATTTCAACCGAAATTCTGAAAACAGTTTTCGATTTGAAAAGATTACAGAAGAAGGGTTTAAAATATAAAATATTGTGCAAAATTATCCTTAGATATTTCATTTACGTTAGGATACCGGCTTTTGAACGAGCTGCTTTGCAGTCGTCTGCTAAACCTCACTTTAAAAATGGGTTAATGTGTAGCATGTATTTTCAAGACTGATATTTGAAGCCCTAAAAAAGTAAAATATAGCTTACTGAAATATTTACAAAAATATCATTAGTTATACTCCTTCGGTTGACACTTAAGTATTCATCCAATTCTATAAACAATTTAAGGAGTAGCTTAGTTGTATAAGTGTACAATGTAAGGTCTAAAAGCATCTTAACTGCATATTTATTAATGCTGTTTCTACTATGTACAACGCGGTCCAGGTTCACCACCAAAATATATGAGCCGTAAATTACTTCGTGTCAATATTTTATAGAAATATATGCTATTCTGCACACGGCGACTATACGGCTTACAGTTTTTCAACCCTGCATGCATGTGTAGCAGCATGTAGAGTTCGAACGTATTACGAAATTTTAATAAATGTTTTTAAAAATCACAAGATACACTTTCTTCAGATATAAATAGGACTATAACCTAAAGTTTTTACAAATACGTAAAAAAGAATAGTTTTCTGCATTTTCTCTATAAAACATATTTAGATTGCTGTTAGCATCGAAAATTAATGTGAAAAACTCATGCCAATAAAGTAGGCATTTTTTTCAGAGCCAAGGCTTTCAGGCGATTGAACGAACACTTCTTTAAAAGCCGTAATACTTTCGTGACTGAAATATCATGGGCTCATATAGCATCACAGAACTAAGATACACTACTTACAGAAATAAGACATTCCTACCACCAGATGGTTAACAATTTGGGAGCCACACTTTCCACCATTTGCTTGCAGCCTCTAAACGTTTGGTTATCCGTTGGCTGCATTCAAAGTGGCTCAACTATATCCTTTGCATTTACGATATTTGTGATTTGGGAGTTGGTGAAGGATATATTTGAAACTATCACTTAATGCTCTAGTTCTGCCCCAATAACGCCTCTGAAAAACCTGAATCAGGAAGGCCAACTATGCGTGAGCCACACCGATTGCACATTTAACTTAGCGAAAGCCTGTAAATGTCCAACACTCATCGATTATTTATTCCGGTGAAGCATACCAGGTGTGTTAGAATATTATATCATTTTAACGATTTGCAAAATATATTTTTGTCGTTTCCGTGCAGAATCCAGGTAAAAAAGTCAACTTAAATTCTGTCAAGGTAAATCACTGAACTATTACTGATAGAATGTCGCTCCAGTCAGATGATTGGTGAACGGCTATGAATGTTTAATGCTGCTTGTTAATTTGTATTCAATTGTCAACTAAAATATAATTTCACTCAAGCGCTGAGATAGCTTCAATTAGTTAGGTTTTTCAGGCAGGTCTCAATAAGTGTGTGGTATTGATTCTACTTCACAAAGGAGTGTACTTTCCATTATTCATCTTGCCAGCGAAAATTAACAGGTGGTTTCCTTTTCTATTTAGATTTTGCCACAAGTTGTAGGCAAAAGCGGAGGTAGGTAGAACAGTTTCGTGTGACGCTGAGTCTAAAAAGGGGTTTTGCACCAGGGACAAAATGGCAAAACTTGCAGTTCTTGGGCAGATTTACAAGTGACCTCGAATTGGAGTTGTATGAGCCAAACGAATCTGTGTTACATAAATGCGTTTATCGATTAGATTATGGGATATGCTCGCACCGTTGAACAGCGTAGAGAAAAGGGAGAGTGGGATGACCATTTCTGATTTGTTAAACTAAAGTGCAATAGGATGAGCATGACCCGTAACCCTATCGGTGAACGTACGTCCAACATAAGTTGCTATTCCTGATCGCAAATAATAGGACAAAGAGATCGCGACCCAAATGCCACAATCTTGTTCTTACTAACTCCTGATGAACACAGAACCTGGAGGTCAAGACTAGGTGCTGCAGACTTAGTTTTGGGTAAGGCTGGCTGACTACGGCTAATAAGTCAGAAATAGCCATTCTAGTCTCTCTGGCTTTATCAGTTTTTTCTTCTGCTTATGCTGTAATAAAGACGAGGTGGAGTTGAAATACTTGGTTAACGTCTATGCAAAGTTAATAGCGTGTCAATACTAGTGGGTAAGTTTTTAGATGTACATGGGCAGGAGAAAGACAGGTGAGTTTTTATTAAAAGACTTCTATATTCCATATTTGGACTTTAAGCTCGCTTGGAGGCCTACTAATTAGTGCCAACTATTTTTACTAAGATTCATGCTGCAATAACTGATTCATAAAGGGAAAAACAGTAAGCATGCGGCTGCTTAAAGTCTGCTTGATGCCGCTTGACAAGTAAGAGTATAATCACACAGATCTGAGACAACTGTCATGGGATTCCCTTATTACGCACTCTTCGTTAGCTGTTTTGATGTAGTTTTGCCAAGGGAAACCAATGAATATGGTATGATGAAACCCGATACTCCTGGTGCTTATCTACTACAAGTAAGATGTAAACATTAAGTGCAGCGAACTTGCAATTAGAAACCTTAAAATTTAGTCTGAAACGAAGATTTTGATACGCCGGATGATAGCTAAGCTACAATTAGTGTACCCGAACCACGTTTGAATACAAGGCTTGATTAATTTTTGTGCGCGGACCCATGTAAAGATGAGTCCACGCAGCTTTGAAATAAAGCAGCCTGCACACCTTTTTGTCACTGTATGTCCGAGTGGTATGCTGCCAATCTACCGTAGGAACTGCAAACTTCGTAATATTCCAACTGAGACTAAAAGCCAGCTTCTACAATGTTACTTTTTAATTATTTGTCAAAGTGTTTTTGACCAACTAGCTCCCGGGGTTACTTTTTATGAGCTTTATATCATCCAATAACCGCCAGTAGACAAACGCAGCCCTCCTACCTTTTCGCTTGCTTAGAAAACGGCCAATGTTTAGGAACTGCACCCTCCCCCCCTCCTAGGGCACGCAGCGGATGCAAACCCATTCACATGTAACCTAAACGTATTTTATGCTCATGTCATGAATAAAATCTGGTAGTCTTTCAGACCTCCAATTTGCCCAGCCCCAGCTGCCGTTTTCATTTCTTTTTCCTTGCCTGATTCAGGAAATTTACGAAGCTTGATGTCACATATTCCACACAGCTCCCTTCTGCTGTTCTTAAAAGTTTTAAATTTCCCTCAGGTTACATACCTTGTGCATCTACTCAAAAGGTCTTTCGGGCTCGTCTTATGTGTTAACATTTATTGATTCCTTATATGCTGCGTATTTGATTAAACTATAAATAAGTGCCACTTTCATCAAATGGTATTAATAAATAAAAATGGCTAATATGGACCATCATGCAGGACACGGGAGTAGTAGTATGCTATATCACAGGTAGTTGTACGCTAACTTAAAGGGAGCTTAATGCTAGGGTCAGGGTAATGTGAGGATTAAGGTACAGTTTATGATCAGGATTAAGAATACGGTCAAGGTTTAAGGTTTAAGGTTTAAGTCCTCAAATTTATGACAAGGGAACCTGCATAACATAGGCGTTCCTTTTTCATTGTACTAGGAGTAGGGCTTATAGGCGATTCCAACCTCTTAAAACACGCAGTTAGGCAAAACGCTCGCCTGAAAAGATTAGGCTCTTATTCTAGAAATCCTTCTTAATCTGAATAAATTAAAAGACTTTAAAATAGACCTGAATGGCTGGTTAAAGTAAGGGTTATTCAAATGTGGAATAACAAAAGATAGTAATATTTATATACAGATTTTACATCGAATATCGCCTTTCCATGCAAATTGCACGTTCCCAGATCACCAGTACCAAAACATTCCCTACGCATGAATACCTAATCTGTATCAGCAAGTTGGGTATCCAAGTTAGAAATAAGACACGATCTGGCACTCGATTTGAGGATTCTTTCAAATGCAAATGAATTGAAAGGGAAAACTGGCAACGCATTTAGCTAAAGTTTATTTAAATATAAGTACGCATTTTGTAGTTCCTGGAATCTGCTGGAATATTTTAAAGAGCATGTTAGCATTCCCTTAATGATATTTATCACATTATAGGGTTTCTGTAGAGCACACGGATAGCTAACATGAATAAAATGTAATTTGAGAAATTTCGATAGGCTGTTCTATCCTAAAAATGGGAAATCACCTGCAGACGTTCATTTAGCCTCAATTGAATCAACATTGGGGTTATAGGAAAATTAATAAATAATACAAAATATTTTTAATTTTTAAATCATTCCTTAGTACTTTTGGCTTCAAATAGCCAAAGTGACTGCCATTTGACCGTGATTTGCTACCGCAAAATGGGTAGCAATTCTATATTCAAAGGACGAAATTTTTAAATCTACTAGCTAAATTATAACCAATAACCTCCTCATGTTAAATTGCATGTTACCGATGACTCAAAAGAAACACGGACTTCAATCTGTTGTTAGACTAATAAGTTTTTTTATATAATCTCCTTTGAACAAACACCTCCTCGTCAAAAAGATCAACTCAATATGACTCTATAAAATTAATTTAGAAACCAAACAATTAACCAAGGTGGATAGCATGGTTCATAGAGCACAGTTATTTCTACGCTGCTTGCTTTGCTGTCACCTATAAGCCCTACCCTACTGATTTTGGCGAAGGGAAGCCTCACCGATCGGTTAAGGAACTCACTTGCCCCGCTCTGTCTTGGCACTCACACTCGAGTCCCACCAGCAGCCGCACAGTGGCTAGTGGTATAGGCAGATGAATGTTGTCGGCAAGGACAGGGAAGACTGAAATGACCAACTGTGGCTTATTAACCATCACCGGCCGGCCTTATCCAGACCTAGACTGTGCACCACCAGAGGTTTAAACCTGCTACCTGTTAATAAGAAGTCCAAAGCTCTAACCATTGAGCAATGGGCTCTTTTGCTTGCCATTTGTCTTGCCCAGTTGGAGAAATAGGAAGCTTTTAGAAAGTTTCCTTTACCGCGAATTCAAATAGTTAACTACTGAATGTCGTTCATCCCAGTTTTGCACCTCTGTAGACTTCTACTTTACGCTACTTTTTATCTTCTTAAACATGTGGATTTCTTCTAGGCTGGTTCATGTTCTTCAGAAATAGGTCTTTGCAATGTCCAGGTAATCTGAGTTAATGGGTTAGAATCAATTGATTTTAACGTTAATGCACTTGTTGGTTCCATCATTTCATTTAAGAAGTAAACTTAAATTTCCCGCTACCTATAGAAACCAATGGTTTGCCAGAAGCGTAAGTATACAGTAAAGTTTCTATCTGATAAGCTTATCACTGCTCCTTCTGCGATTCAATGCTTATAAGGTCTTAACGAACGCAAAAACGAATTGTTTTCAGTGTCATTTTTGACAAGAAAAGAGAGAGGCACATAGATTCATTTTCCAAAATTTGATAATCTTAAAAGCAAATAAGTCAAAACCTCTCACTCTTTATTACTCCAAAAAAGGTGCGATTTCTATGCTAACCGAAATTTAAACGCTATGTCACGAAGGGGCATGAATATGGGTGAATTGTATTTATTTAGATAAACTTGAATCGAAAAAGTGCCTCAGAAATTCGTTGGACTTCTTTGTAATTTTTTGATAAAAACCAAAATTTTTCCAATGAAACTGATGCTTTTGGTAAAATTCACGTCATTCTCGCAGTTATCTGACAGCAACATGAAGAAACTACTTAGTGTCATACATCTATGTTAGTCATGCTCACTAGCATCGGAAAAAGAGAAGTAGGAAAAATAACATGATTTCAATTTTGGAACATTTTGATTCACTAACGGTTTCCTGTCCTTGTACTTTTTTTTCTTGGCCATCAAATGCTTATCGGTGTGTGTCTGCTTCATTCGCGGAATAGCTCTTATTTCATTACAGGGTATGTTTATAGATTGAAGACGACTTGCTAAAATAGACTCTAGGCTCAATAACTCTGCTTCCACATGCCCTAAAAATTAAACGGACATTAGGTTTTGTTTTCACCTCGGTTATTTCACACGGAAACACACCCAAATCTGGTTCTTGACCTCATTTACTATATTTAAAACGTTCTAGCCCTCGGTGCATTTATATTGCCACATCATGCTTTCTGGTGAATTTAGGACTTTATCTGGCTTTACGTACTAATAATTCATGACATTCGTAAGACTGATAGAGTAAAAGCATGTGGCAGATGGTCCCACCTGAGGCCTTGATATTCATCTCCTTCTATGACAGCTGCACCAGTGCCCACGGCCAAACGCCACTGTGAATTGGGCTACTCGATTAGTTGGCTATGCAACTGACAGCTCAAATCAGTGCGCATGTCACTAGAGGCCCACGGTGATCAAGAGAATATCAGTAGCTTTCCTCAAGTTTCCACAGCAGCCCTAACATTCTCCAAGAAACATGTGCTGGTGACGCTAGCAATTCGGAGCAGCAATGCTATGATATCTGCAACCATGTTCACTCAGAGCAAGTATCCGACCTGGCAGTAAAGTCAAATATCACTCAGAGCGCTGCCAATTTTCACCCTTGCCCCTTGTTTCGCTGGAAACGTACCGTTGTCAGAAATTCCTCGTAAAATATTTTGCCAATGTAAGCGAAGGTCCACCAATACCTGTGAAACTGCAAGCTTTGTATCTCTTTATTTAGTACTGCTACTAAATATGCCAGCATCCTACCTTTTGGCTAATTTTCTGTCACACCCAACTTAGGCCTTTGATGGATTTTCATAATATTTACAAATCCACGCTTGTAATAATTTAGTTCTTGAACTAACGACCCTCCAATTTTTCCTTCCATTTTTCCTTCCAATGTCCTTTTGAACCAGGTAATTGTGTCCTTATCTTCCTTATTAGAAAGATTTGCCCCCTAAACGGGCCACGTGGTAGATGCGTTGGACCAACACGGGGGCCACATCAGGGCACGGCATGCGTTATTCGGGTTGCGCTCCCATAACAAATGCCGAACATGGAGGTGTGGTGGCACGCCTAGGGGCGGCTTGGACTTAAGGGACCCAGCCGCGCCAGCCACCTGCGTCCTCTCCCGCCTCCGGTATTCTTGACTCTGTCTTGACACCGGGCTCTGGTGGGGGAGGAGGAGAGTGTGCGGTAGATGCAGCGCAAGTCTACTATCACTTTAAACTAAATCACGCGCAAGTCATCGTCCCTGCTCCACTTTCCCATGGAGCATACGGTGGACATCGTCGGACTTCGACGGTCGAACTGTCGTATTAGAAAGATAAGGGAAGTCCCTGCTTAGTCGAGTACGCATGCACATTTTAATTTCAGCTCACTAGGACTTCATGTGCAGTTTAGATCGTACAGCGTATGGCCTCAGCCATTTTTAGGTATTACATATTGCTTTGGGCTGCAGCTTGCTTCCTAGCGTATTTCAATTTAATTTATTCTTTTTTTGTCATATGTTCCTTTAGAGAGATGTGCAGAACCGATGATAAGTCATATCCATTGATAAGGCTCAGTAATCATAGGACGTGCCAACACACATAAGTATCCGTTAGCGCAGAAATATGACGGCATTATCTAGAAATAATGAGTGGTAATTACAAGTTTAGGCGTTAACTACCTAGAAGTCTGGTAAAAGTAAGAATGGAGACTTAATTCAAGAACATCACAACTGACTGCTTGTGTTTTGATGATAAACAGAAGTCAGCCATGGTTGACCAAATGTGAGCGGGATTTTTGGAAGTTAGCTCATCGCCAAAGTATTATCCGCCTGCGGCTGGCCACAGCCCGAGAAACAAGTGCAAAGTCTCTCCACACGACCCTTATATGTCCAGAAGAACGAAGGCAAGTTTAAATGGACAGCCATAAAGCTGAAGCCGAAAAATTATCAACTGACTCCTGAAGACAGTTAGAATGTCATCACGGACGAAAAAGTGAGCGCACTTAGAGAACATGGTTTTGGGAAAAATGCCGCAATGAAGCAGAAAAAAGAATAATCATCACCGATGTCGGGGCCGGAATTAGCTAAAAGCATGAAACTCAGCTCAATGTTTTAGCAGAAGTAAACACAATCATTAAACGTTAGTAAATATAAAAAAAATAATTTAAAAACGTTTAAGAATTTTGTTCAGCTGCACAGTTACAAGACTGAAATAATCATAAAAGGTCTTCAGAATGCTTAAGAAATAAGTACGTAATATCCACTCCTCAGTGAGAGCTAGTGTTATAAATAGTTTAAATGGCGTATTGAGAGGACCACGGGGTGTAAAACACGTGTTTTTTAATGAACCTTTTTGCTTTTTACCTAAGTAGCCAAAATGATCCCGCAACGGTGGATGCCAGATCAATCTTATTGGATACAAAAAGCTCATATTATTACCTTTTTTTAAACATTGCCAGTTAAAAACACAAGTTATATTAAATCCTTTGTACCAGAACTCAGATTTCTTAAACATGTACAAAGAAATGAAAAAGGGATAAAATTAGATAGCATACTGAACATTATTAAATTTCAAGAAATTATGGCTAGTGTTTCATTACAATTTCAACGAGTTTTTTAACTTTCTGCACGTCATTATAATTTAAGGAAAGGTGTGCTGTTTGATTTTCAAGAGAATATTTAAAAGATGTAAGGAGTTACTTCTAATCATAGATTCAAAGAAAATTGATCCTGGATTTCGTTAAAGCACTCTAAACTTCTTTTTCCTATGCCAGTTAAGAAGAAAATACATATGCTCAGTCCAAAAAAGGAATGTTCTGTCCAACACATCTGCCATGGATGAGGAAATGTGAAAGGCAACGAATATTAAATTGTCAGTTCCAATGAGTAACTACCAGAAGGATTTCGTGAGTCTAACCAGGACAGTGTTGATTAACTAATTTAAAGTTTAGCACAGAGTGAAATAGATTGTATTTTCTTTAAAAAATTATTGAGAAGGCTATAATGCTTGCAGATTGGTTTTATTTATAAAACTGAAAAGCAAAAAACCTGCACAAATTAATCAATTATGAATGCAATGGAACGGGGAAGCACGATTAGAATGTTTACGGAGAAAAAATAACCAGTTGGTCAAGCAAATACGGGTGACAAATACTACAGTGAGTAAACTTTAAGAAAGTATCAATTTCCACGGCTTTGGGCGAAATTCACTCAATCAGCTGCTTGTCGTAGGAACAAGCTATAAAACACGCGGAATAATGGATTTTTTATGTGATCACTTTATTTCATACCGAGACTACAATTGAATAAATAGCTCCCATTCTAATCATCCATCGCTTTCAAATTTCTGCATTTAGCATTAGTTCTCCGGTCAGCTAAGATTAAAGGTTACCAAAAGCTGATCATGAATGGTTCTTTAAAACGTGGTTTTGCTAGCTTTGGATGAATAGATGACGAGCAGTTACTCACGTTTACGTATGGATATAGGTCCTTCGAAGTTAAACTGAAATTGGGCCAAAAATCGTTAAACCTGAGTAAAGCAAAAGTAGACCTATCATTAAAATCTACCTACGATGTTAAAAGAAAGAGGTCAGCTCATCAAGGTTTATTATTATTATGTTATTGGAGTGTATCTAATGCCGCGGCATATTCTCGGAGGTTTGAATAAATATGGTTGCAAAAAATTAGTAGTGTTGCGTAGGGGAATTAGTGTGTGATATAAATTTCTTTCTTACGAATGTGTTTCTTGATATCTGAACAGCAGTTAGCACTTGCTGGCTTTTCATGTGGGCTAATAGACTGTGCTTTGTAAATATCAGGCATTTGAATAATCAAATTATAATCTGTTTCTGTAAAAATAAACAGGTCAAATGAAGGAAGGCTCTTAATATAATTATGTTGGAGTATATTTAACTATATTTCTCATTAGCCCGAGTTAAACCTTCTAGTCGTGAACCAAGTTTCTATCAAAACTTTTGCCTGGGACACATCTTTATTACAATTACTGGAAAGGTGGCATTCAGCTAAGCCCTTGCGTATTGCTGATGTGGCCGGACAGTGGTCCTTATCCCGTTTGCATTTAACTTTGCCTGAAAAAAACATTTGTTAGTTGGCATACAAGCCAAGAAGCCAAAGTGCGCAACTGTAGCTTGTTGGTTACTTATCATCTAACCGATACAACAATAGACGACATAGTAGGAGAGCATAAGATAAAAAAGGACTGAGGAGAAGAATGGAGAAGAGAGTTGATAGCGTCTTCTTCTGCCAGACAGGGCGAAGGAATTGCGGTATAGTGTTGCACAAATGGCTTGTGGGAGGATTTTCCGAGAAGTGAATTCGGGCGTATGCTTGAACCTTTGCTGCACGCTTCCCTATATTTCTATCAATGCCTGTATCTCTATAATTTCTACATTTGCGAAGCATGCATGCTCTAGGCAGTACACGTTCATACTGCAGATAGGACAAATACTTGAAAGATGGCGCGACAATCAAGGTCCAAACACCTTTGTTAAGTTGCATTTTTTGGTTTTTAAAATAGCATTGGCACCTTACCTGAATTGCAGACGTGCATATCTCGGTATGTTCTAGATTCTGGTTTAAAACATCTAACGATATTCCTTTTTTATAATATGGGGAATTTAGTTGTAAGTTTGTAAGGTGTAACCTCACTGGCAAAGGATTCTATCCACTCTTTACCATGCATGTCTTAGTGCCTTTCGTGTCTGCTCTAAAATTAGACTGCCATGCACAAGCACTATAATCATCATCATCCCAATAAAAAAACAGGAATTCGATGGAGATAACAAATGACATGCATTTAAAACGTGCACTATTCTTACATTATGAACTTTTGAGGTATGCTCAAATCACATAAATATCCATAAAATTGCTGCCGAATTTCGGCTATATGATTCTCTGAAGCGTCTTGATTCCTTTGTACTAGGACTGTTAAGTGCAAATAATTAAATTATGGAACCGGCAGGGAACATTTTTAAGACAACTATACCTTCAATTTGATTATAAACAAGTGTCCTAATAAAACAGGTAATGAGACTGATTTTGACTGAAGTTAAATAGAAAACTGACAGAGAACATTTTAACGACAAATATACCTTCCCATAAAACAGGTAATCAGACTGATTTTGACTGAATAGAAATTAAATAGTAAATATTAAGTTTTATACATCTTAATCAAAGTTTTCCTTTCTAAATTTTATCCAAGTGATGGATATCTCTTTTCCCGAGGGCCACATCTGCGAAAAAAGTGTGATATAAGGGATCTAAAATTGTTTGCACAATAAAACCATATCTTCGGTTAAGGCACGGTTATCAATTAAAATACACATGTGATATGCATGTGTCTTCAATTATTCGATGAGAAAATTGCCCTGCTTGCATTTTCTTGGACGTAAGATGGAACAATTTATATACTTTGCACACGAAAGTTCAACCGTCGTAGTCCGACGATGTTCACCGTATGCTCAATGGGAAAGTGGAGCAGGGACGGTGACTTGCGCGTGATTTAGTTTAAAGTGATAGTAGACTTGCGCTGCATCTACCGCACTCTCTCCTCCCCCCACACCTGAGCCCGTTGTCAAGACAGATTCAAGAAGACCGGAGGCGGGATAGGACGCAAGTGGCTGGCGCGGCCGAGCTTATCTTTGCTTGATGTTTACAACACTGATTCAGATATTATTGAGCGAGGGATGATCAAAGTAACAGATATCATTTAAAAGTTCACGCAAGAGCTCCGCCTTATTCTACGAGCAGTCATTCTGGTTCTTCACATGCTCTATGCGTTATGTAAAGCCTGTCACAAGGTTGCTACTGAGGAAGCTTAATGACTGGAAGCCATATTGCACCACTTCCGATGACCTGCTAACCAAAAAACATCTGCAATTGTTTTAAGTTAAGCTTTTCTCTTTTAAAAAGTCTTCAGCTCTCACTTAAACTGCCATTGTAGGTGAAATGTTATTGCTCTCCAAAAATATTACCACAGAAGCCCTTTTTAATATTTTAAATTATCCTCTTAAAATAGACATCCAATTGTGAATTTCATAAACGAGGACGACATCATTTATTTAAATGCAAAAGCTTTGTCGAAATATACACAAGATAAGTAATGGCGTAGCATTAAATGTGTCGATTTTTTGAACAAAGCAATTTCACATGTTTAGGCATATACTCACTATTTTTGGACTAATGTCCAGCAGTGACGCGAAATGACAACGCGTTTCCAATTGAGAGCAGCCGTGCAAGGAGTAGGTTTATTCCATTTAGGAGTAGCCAGCGTTTGTTTCGAGCGTTGTCTCCGAAGGGTGAATTGAATGAACAATTTGCACTGACAATGGCCCAAACCCGTCAAACGGCTATTTTGAAAACCTCAAGAATAATTTTAAAAGTAAAACTGTGCCAGATAACTTGAGTGCAGTCATTCGTTGAACTGGCCACTGGCAAAGGCAAAACAAGGTCATCCGATACGAGTGGCTGACAACCGAGTGATTTTATTGGCCAACCAACGAACAGCGTAAAGGAGCCGCTGCGCACTGTATTGGGCGTCGCGACTGCCCCCCTTCGCTTTTGCGCCGAGGCTAGTGCTCGTAAAAAGGACAGCGCACGCAAACGTGGATAACGCCAACAATGCCCTAGTGCGGTCGTGAAAATTAAATTGCATGACTGATAATTGAGCACGACTTGATCCATTTTATTTTTTGCAATTCCTCTTCGCACACATTAGGTTATACTGAACCTGCATGTGGTTGCCGCTGCTTTATAGGCAAGTTGACAACCGTATGTAGCAACAGCCGACTGGAGCGGTTTAGCACAACTATTCACACCTCAAAAGCACCCTTTCGGTCATAAAACGGAGACCATTATCGACAAAGTCTGATATTTCAACAATAAAATGTCTGTTATGGTAAAGGACATTGACGCAATGGATACCGGCCGAACTTCCTGATGGTGGACGAAACTAAGCGTTTGTAACTGCTATATGGCATGAGTTAAAACGCCTGACTAAAGTGCATTATAAATATGGACAACGTGCTACATGTTGTGTTCGTTTTGTCCAAGGTTATTGCCTAAAGTTAAGTTAAACCCCTTTTTCAGCTTTGTTTAAATAGATGAAATATATTTTTTGAAGTTCACATTTGCGGCTTTTTTATCCTCACAGACACTTGAGGGCAAGATGCAAGGGCTAGTTGAAAAGCAAAAAGACAAAATTGGGAAAACTCTAATTGTTAGTTCAAGTGAAGTTTATCATCATCAGTCCTCTCAGGTTTTCATAAACTGGTTATAGTCCATATTGAACTATCAGCACCGAATATATATATATATATATATATTTTCCCACGCTTTGACATTTAAGCTGCCTTTGCGGAAGCAGTTAGTCATTAAACATTTGACTGAGAGCTGATGGGTAGGATGTGACTCTTTTTTCTCATAAAAGAATCACAGGAAAACTTCATACTTCTAAAAGTATTGAACATGTGACGTGGCATATAAATTTACGATATTCTTATGTCCTGATGAATGGTAATGCAGGTTTGGACAATTTGAGTATCATACGGTAAAGGAAACTTGAACAAACCTGCACAGTAGCCAAATAGCTAACGAAATATGTTTATTAACATAGAAGAACCTATGGATAAACCACCCAATAGAAAATAACATATATTGTTAAAAGCAAAAAAATATGTCAAGTTACATAAAAATACTGTTTCAGCAAACTGATGGTTAGATCGAGCATTATTATGTTTTCATCCAGGACACTTTTTAGCGTCCTCAAAGGCAACCAAGTTAATATCCACGCTACTCTGGCTTGTATTAATTGTTATTACTTTTAAAACAACTCTGTTACACTATGGACCTTCTTGGAGCTTTATAGCTAGCAGCGTATATTACAATTGCATTTTAGGAATTAAACAATTATGGCTTTCAATTGCATCATATTTTAAAGCAAGCCAATAATATTTGCAAGAAGTTAAAGCAGCAAATTTATAAGCATATGAATGTATTAAGCAACACCGGGTAGACTTTTAATAATGAAACTTCGTTTCAAAGAAAATTATTTTGATTTTCAAAAGGCGAATGCTATGGGTAAGCCCAGCACTGCTCAGTTAAACGAAAAAAACAAAACAGCGAACATTAATCACTATACATTTCGTTCTTTTCAGAAAACATAGGAGCGTGCGTTTATGCCATGATGCTTTTGCAAACCTGCACCAAGGCTTTGCGCAGGACAAAGATCAATTCATCATTCAACTATTCTTTACAGGGTTGCAACAGAAGTCAGTTTCATTTTTTATAACAACGCTCCATTGTAGGGCGGGTTTTATAAGTAGAACTCTCAAAATGGTATTGAGGTTAAAATATGGGGATTATATATCTCAAGGACGGGTCATATGCTTTCAATTTTTTTCATTTATTTTAGTTCAGATGAATCGTATACTTAACTGGAAAATAAACTGGAAACATCACATTCCACCGTTTCTCAAGCAGTGCTATTTTTGGCGGTAAGGCTTAATGTTTTAAGAAACCGATGTTAGAATACAGCTGAACCAAAACAACTATTTCGAAAATTTGCTGTTTCTGATTTGGTCCACAGGTTATTATGTCACCCACAATAATCAATTATTGTCACGCGTATGCTCACCAGCTAGTCATCTGAATCCTTTGATGGAAATTCTCGCAAATCTATAGCAGTCCAAAGATCCCGTGGTGTTAGAGGCACTCAATCGGTACCTTGTGGAGGCGATAGTACTGGCCAATTTTATTGGGAGTGTATTGAAAGAAACGACTATCCGAACCACTACTGGAGAGCGCTGTGGCAATACAGTTATTACCACTGAAATTCTGAGGAGGTATGCAGTGAAAAACTGGAAAGCACTCTTGTGAAGATCAAAGAATTTGAGCATCACCTGGGTCAGCGCGCTGTCGTGTTGGACACCCTGACAGAAGAAGAAAGAAATAATTTAGCAGCTATACTCAGACCATAGGAAGAAAACGTGGAGACACAAAGAGATTGTCACTTCTTAAAATGATGCACACAATGAAACTATAATCATGGTATCCTAAAGATCCAGATCGGTACGTACACAACTATTCTTCTATGACACTGGATAAAACATCGTTTGAACCATTATTCCTGGGTCCTAAATTCTGTATGCCTGGTCAGAAAGTTAATCTGTTAGAGTTGGAAACACAATTTCAGAATCTCTACAAGCAAAATTACGACTTAAATCCCATCTCCGCAGATAGTGTCCAACAATATAAATGAACACTAGTAAATTGTAGTTATCAATACCTGAACAAGAAACGAACAAACGGAGGATAATTGAGGAAAACGAACCTAAAGAAGTTAAAACAACTTCGAGAGAACAAATATATTTTGATAACTAGACCGGAAAAACAAGCAGGCGTAGTTCCAATGAACAGAACCAACTAGGTAACGAAGATGCAGTCCATCTTGTCAGACCAGACATAATTCAAGAAAGTGGAGAAATAAAAGAATAGCATGGATGAAGTAAATGCACAGCAGACCGACAGCTTAAAAAGACTCCACGCAGAAGGTGTCATAAATGACCATGACCTCGAATGCCTCCGACCAGTAGGCGCACACATCCCTCGGATGTATGGTCTACCGAAGATCCAAAAGGAGGGCCTGCCAGTTTGCCTAATTTTAGACATGCGCAACTCGCCATAGCAAAATGGGTGGCAGAGAAACTCAAGCCCATACAGCATCAGTTGGCACCACGCAGCTATCGGGATACGTTTAAATTTATTGATGACGTCAGACATAAACTTCAATGGCATGACGATGCTCTAGTTGGACGTTTCATCGTTTTTTCTAAACGTGCCATCTGATTACATCTGCGAATTCATATTGAAAAATCAGCAAGAAATAGGAATACCGATGAAGGCACTAAAGGGACTATTACTAAGATACACATTAGCTTGCTGTTACTTTTTGATAATCATCTGTACAGGCAAATAGATAGCGTTGCTATGGCTCGCAACTGGGACCTCTCTTAGCCGATGTCCTCATGGGCAAGCTGGAGAGATCCCAGATAAGCGATCAGATCAATAAACTAAATCACTACGGTCACTACGTTGAGAACATCTTTGCGATTGCCAATGCAGAAATCAATGTAGATGCACTCTTAGATGCTGTTAATCAGGCACATTTGTCCATCAATTTCACGATGGAGGTAGAAACGGGAGGATCGCTTTTTTTCTTACACGTTCTCCTTAACCAAATATCTGAAGGTATTGTCCGAAGGAACGTTCATCGAAAGAAAACCTGGTCTGGACAATATACGAACTTCGGCAGTTTCGTACCCATCTCACAAAGGCACAATAAGGCCGTTGTTTGGCGCAAAAGAGCTATAAAAATTGGTTCGGCGGACTGTATCGAAGAAGAGCTCCGAAAGATCCTGAACCTACTTCGCGAAAACGGCTATCTGGATAGATTTATTACAAAGAATATGGTTGCAAGACCAGAAAAACCCACAACACTTACTGCAGAAAGGAAAACCCTATTTCTCAACGTCCCTTTTTAAGGGGATGCTACAAGTGAACTCCCGAAAAGACGCATTGACCAAGCCGTCGCACGAACCTTCCCAGCGGCGAGAATTCGGATATTAATATCAACCAACCCAGTTTTACACTGAGAAGGTAAGGATAGGTTGCCGGCTCAGACCACCCCCATGTGCATCTACTTATTCACTTGCTCCTGTGGAGCAGGTTATATTGGTTGCACGAGTCGGTGCCTAGCCAAAAGAATAAGGGAACACCTCCCGGCATGGCTGAGAAAAGGCGAAGTGTAAAGCCTAAACAGCGCTATTCTCGCACTCCTGGTTGATTCCGGGCACCATGTGCACCTTAACGAAGCCTTCCGTGTGATTTATAAGGTGCCACCATACTACCCCACTTCACTGGGTCAGCGGCTGCTAGCAACAGCAGAAGCCACTGCCATCCGGTTGAGAAAGCCTGTCTTGTGCGCACAAAAGAACCTGCTACAAGCACCGCGCTTAGCATGGCCAACAACGACTTAATTACATGCACTTCACGCCGTCTCCCCTCCCCCCTCCCCTTGTGAACGACTCCACCAACTCTCACTGCCGCTTAACCAGTTGCCTCTCATTGCCACCCCCCTCCCCTATTAGCACGACTCACTGGTATGACTAGACGAACATTATTGATCACATGTTTTACCTGGTACTTCGTTCCCATATAAATGTACTGGCCCGATGAGAATTTATCAAAAGCACGCATATGCTCGCCAACTAGTCTTCTGAATTGTCCAACTGTTTGGTAGAAGGGAATCCTTACCTCATTGAAGCAACGTAGTATCCTCCCCTACTTTAAAGAAAACTTTACATGTTTCAAATCTAAAAAATCACATATTAGCCTAACGACATACTGATTCGGGAACATTGTACTTATACCAGGTTGCACAGAACAATATGTGGTCAATTTATTTTTACGCGTAAATGTGGGTTTCTGGTATGAAACGCACGCACATATTTTCTTATAACTGCTGTGCTTGAGAAAGAGTCGTTATTTTATTTAACAGATATAATTGGAATTTCAAGTTCACTTTTCTGACATCGATATTGTCAGATACCCTTTTCAATCGCGTGTCCAACCAGCAGATAAACTTTGCGACTGATAAAACATGGAAGGTATTATTGGCTAATATACTGTGCATATGCGTTGCCAAATGCTTAAAGGGACCGCAGAAAACGGACGATATGACCACTGCAACGCGAATATAGAGATGAGTACGCCACGACAATAGAACAGTTTTTATTTTGCATATGCTCTCACAATTTATTTGAAATACAAAGGTACTTCAAACTTAGCTTTTCACACTTCAAAGAGTAAACAAGCAGGGATACGGAGCAAGCTTTGGGAGGCAACCTTTAGTAATATCCATTATGAGCTTATTAATCGAGGCTTTTTATCGCGCATTATCCGAACAAAAATGAAAAGAATTGGAGTTAGCGAGTTAATGGAAACTGTTGCTTCATCATCCATCGGACTAACCTTCTGCATATATTTGTTTAATTTTTACAAATAATCGATTGTTTAAGGACATTTTTCCATTGAGCAAAATAACCATTCATATGTCAACCACTCATTTGAATGTTTCTGCTAGAGAAACTAAAGCATGGGAATGCCAATCAAAGGAGCGTCCGTCACTAGCTCCAGTTGAAACGGTTTACTTGTCGTATTTCAGAATGGTTGCACGTTTACCAATATTAAATGATGAGAAGACATATAAAAGTAGTTTTTCTTAAACGCTGGGTTAGCAATGGTTAATTATTTAAATGTGTAAATCCCTAACCAGTCGCAATCTGACATTCTCAATCTTTAATTTAACCTTCGGAAATATTTTGATAAGTTCCCTAGTTCTGCAGAGAGTTCTTCAATTGAATATTTCAATATGCATCTAATTTCCCATTAGGAAATTAATACGCGAATCTTCTAAAATAGATACATTAAGGAATGAACCACATGCAAACGAGCAAAAGAGTTCTGATGACTTATGTTTTCTTTAGTTTTTTATACGAGAAAATACACCTTACATCATGCAATGGTTCTAAGAGGAGTAGAAACAGTTGAATTTTTTGAATTTCGTCGAATAAAGGCAGTTGCAGTAATTCCGTGTGTAAGAGCATTTTGTTAAGAGTTTACCTGTCATACTCAGAATTCAACATCAAATTATTCGTCTGTAAAATTGTCAATCCAATGCAAGGAATTGCTGATTATCCAATAATGCGAACAATGTAATAGAAGACCAAGAGCAAGAGACATATCTCCTGAAATCTCATGGATTGCATCAGACAAAGCCCGTTGTTCAAAATTCGCCCACACGGCGACGCCCGAACTTCTACAGCAGCAAAGAAGCGACCGTTCTTTAAATGAAGGCATATTTTGGTTTTAAAATTAATATTAAGCTGTTCAGAAATACTATTTTTTAGAAAAATGGCGAATTCCGAAAACGTGAAAAATCGGGTAAGCTAATTAAACTGAATTTTTAAAGGTAATAAAAGCTTGCTCATGTAAACAAACGATTAATAATACACCACAAGCCGAATTACTCTTGAAAATAGTCCTTTAGTGTTTTACGCAGCGTAAAGGCAACGGCAAGTACGCCGTTAACAAACAGTCTCAGTTTCAAGCATTTATTCCATAACGGTTTGACTGGAATAAGCATTTGCTTCTTCTTTTTATACATTGTTTAAGATGCATTTGACTAAGAAAAACAGATGTTCGTTTATTGCGCTGGCAGGGACGTCACAGGAATAAAATATATTTCATTAGCTGACATGCTGATAGGCCGGTCAGTGACCAATAAATTTAAATTGAATTGTTAGGTCAACTCGTTAACATAGCATTTGATGCATAATTAGAGGACTTTCATTTTGTTTAATTCCTTCATAAATATTTCAGGTGTTGGCTTACGAAACGTTTCAGATCTTCCTTGAAATGGTGGTCAATACATAACGTTTCATTTGGTTTTCTGTTTATTGCCACAAATTTATGATTCTGTTGTATGTGCTCATCAAAACCTTCAAAGTAAGATACAACTAAGGACATTTACGGAAATAGTGATATCTGAGACAGTCTTTATAATGGCTATGGCCGATTGGGTCATATTTTTGTAGACTCACGCAAACATTAGAACACGTTACCGAGAAGAATAAACGCCCACATCATTATTCGGCAATTAATATGCCTAGGATTAATTTAAAAAAACTATTATAATAAATAAACCCTTTAAAAAACACTTCTTTTATATTTCATTGTCGAATGTCTGCGTACTTAGCCATTTTCCGAGATCTGACGAGGAACAATAAAGGAAGATGAACTAGTTTTTCGGCTTCGTTAAAAAATAAGGGTTACAACGTCTACCGAAAATAAAAGAACGCAGTTATTTCTTCGTATTGAAGAGTTTTTCGTTTAATTTGCTTACTATTTGGCCCATTTCTAAGATTGCGAGTTCAAAACTGAGTGGCCGTACCTATACAAAGATTCTGCGAAAAATGTCAATCTTCCGCCCGTTCCGTTGCAATTTTCCCTATTCATTAATAGTCAGCTGCAGATATATATTATCTGGACATGTTTAAGTTACGGCTAGAAAGAGAAAAATCATGGTCTGTGGTGGCTTCTCGTATACATGCTTTTTTAGAGTCCCAATTATCGATGTTGTAAAACAAATTACACCATCAGAAGTAAATTACTTTATTTTTTCGCATTATATGTCACGAATGTGCGAAACTAAATTTTAAAAATTACATTCGTCCAGTGTTCCCGAAAACCATGTGATTTCTCATATCCCGATTTACCTGATTTTCGTGAACCTTAGATCAAATTTAACATTCTCTGAAGGGATATATTTGAATATTTTTATCGTTTATTAAAATTCCTTTATAATACAACGCACATAAAGAAGAAGATTTGGTCAAGAAGGTTTACTAACGCATGAAAACTTCTGAAAATCAAGTCATATCAAATGAGGCCCCATTTAGTCAAGTTGTTTCTTCCAAAAACAGATATTTAATGAACTCTTTCTTTTAAAACAGCATTTTGTGCCTCAATTCAGTACAAAATAACACAATGAAAATCTTCAAACGCGTGCCATTATACCAGCTTTAATTTCTAGGACATTTCATGAATAAGACAGTTTTAAGTATGTAAAATGTACACTGCCCTGAACAAAAAACAGTTAAAACGAAAATTTTTCCACAGAGACATATTTCACAACCATTGTTTTGAGTGTGGGAAAGCAGCTTATCAAAAATGGACTTATACCTCAGCGACACTGAAAATAAGCAGTAAAAATAATATTTTAATGTGCATTGTTTTTAAAAGCTATGGTGCCAATATGAGTGACAAGAGAAGACCATTTTACGAACAAGATATTATTTTAAGATGGGAAACAAAGAGAAAAATGACTCTCCTCCAGGTGCCTCTGTTTGTAAACTGCAACCTTTCCATTCATTTTGACCTAAATATCTGTCCACGCAACAGAGTCTTGTCTATGCTGATGGTGTTTGGGCAGTGACGGACCGGTGGTGATACTATACATGCGTGACGCCTTTAATTTAAAAATTCAAACTAGAACCCACGTCTGTTGCAGCATAGCGACAAGCAGGTAGCTATGCAGAAATAATACTTATAAGAGGCCAAAGGGAACTGAGATAAGTGGCAATTTCAAACTATAGCTTCTGCAACCGTCGCACTACTAAATCCAATTGATTTTGTATGTGAAATGCAGAAAGGGAACGAAAGATTACGATGACCAATTATTGCTCATTCAGCTTAATCAACCAGGAGGGATCTGCGTTTAAACCAGAATTGATTGACCATTAAATGTAAGTCTCCAGGTTTCTACCTGTTTTTCCATCGGCTCGCGCATTTTCAACAAAGCCTTCAAAAGTTTAGAAGCCCGAAGTATTGTTGTCTACATGGTTCACAAAACAATTGCATTTCAGTAAATTACTATTTACTCCTTTGACGCTAATTCCAATGGCGACATGAATAAGCCGGGAATGTAATTAGCCTATGATGTCACGCTCTCTTTGTCAAACTAGTAAAGCAACACATTAAATGCAGCAGCATTCATTGGATAAAAGGGAAATAGGATTAAGTGGCTCGCCTCTGTTGAGTATACTACTAGCATTCTAACAAGATCTTAGTTTGCTCAGACATTTAGAGTACGAAGTTAAATTACAGTACTCGCAGGAATGTTTTGTGGTAACGCACGGAAACTCTAATATGTGACGTAGGCCTCACCTATACGTTAATTTAGATGTAATCAAAAACTGTAAGTTCAACGATGGAAATTTTGCATAGGGTTTTCCGCAGGCAGGTTCAACATCCGTCTACATTAGAATTGCTCTCGTAAAGTGTTAAAATATTATTTGATATTTGGAGCGGAGTTGCCGTTTCAATGCAACAGCCCGTTAGTTGAGAACAGACTTAAAAACTTTCTATATTATATTGATGGATGAGTTGTAACTTCTATGTGCTACATTTAACTTACAAAATATCATGCCGAGACGATGGAACTGCGGCTACTTAAAATAGCATCTTTATTAAGACGCAGTGACTCATGGGCACATGCACAAATACATACGTCTGGTTTGTGCTTCAACTCTTTGCTTTTTCAGCTTGAGGACTACTTGGAAATAAGAAAGTAACAGTACAGGAGACCACGTCCCATTTCTTGTCAATATTACTCATCGTCATCTGCACAATAAAAAGGAAGAAAAAATAGAGAAGCGACAGGTAGAGACATAAATTACCATTTACACTTAGGTAAGTAAACGTTTAAACTAGCTACAGTAACAGACTACTTATTAATAGAAATTCAAATCTGTGGATATTGAAAAATGAGACTAAAAATACGAACGGTAAGCAAAATACCCTATCTGAGTATGGTTACCACCCTATGTTTTCTGAAGTGACACAAGAGGCGATCCAAAATTATCATCAGTAGTTCCGGATAAAGCTAGTTAATCTATACTTCACTCCTAATAGCTTTATATATCTAATTCAATGGTGAAGCAGTAATGGGAACAAAACGCAGGTGTTCCCAGTCCTGAACTTTGACACAACTGGTTAACATTGGTCAATAATGTAAGGTCAAACATTCAGTCTCTCGTGAATAATCGTCAAAGTCACGTAGTTCGAACTAGTTCGACGCTGCACGTATGCCAACACATACTGCGGACCTGTGCTTCAGAAATGAAAACCCCATTATACTTGTCAAAATTAAGCTAAATAAGACATGAACTAAGTAATTGAACCTGCATGACAAAACTTGTGAACACAACAATTTGCAAATAAAAACAAAACTATATTAAGTGCAAAATTATTAAAGTTTTAATTAAACACGTTTCACTGGTATCCTAGCATACGCAGGCCATAAACAGTAACCTTCGACAATTTATTCATTAAAACCTTGGTCTCCATTGAAAGGGTGTTCTCTACGTTAAACATAGACGGAAATCTATATTTAAAAGAAGACAACTACATTGAGTTTTGCGCTAATCTTTCTTATCCATCCTCTTAAAATGGGTCTCTTGGAAATGCGAGTTAATAGCGTTTCGAAAAGTCTGCATAAGTCAAAAAGGCACTGAATGTATGATATATAAAACAGGCGAGTAAATGGAGAAACCCTGGAGTCTGAAAGATTGTGTGATTAACTAGACGAGGTCACTCTTGAAAAATAACTGAACAACAATAATTTTTACCCCTAATATATAATTCTGAGATTTTAAACAAATATAATGCAATTTACTGGTGGCTGAATTCTAGTGGTCCTGTATGATCTATAGAAATGGAAATGTTTTTTTAATTCGAAAAGACTGCATACTTATAGAATTGTGCATCGCAATAAACTCTTGTTCAGAATGAAGTCTATCGTAACCATCTAAACCTCGTGCGATAAACGGGGCATATTGGTGTTCATTTTGCGTATTTTTACGTCTTTTTGTAAATTTAAGTAGCCAATAGCATACAGATTACAGCAACTGACAGTTCATCACATCTTTTATGTCCCGCCGGGTACATAGCATGACCTTGATTTCATGAAAATCCGGGTTTGGTATTAGTACTGATTGTTGTCTTGGCATTGATTAGATTTTTAGCGTAAGGTAATTGTTACAGATCCACACTTAGCCACCAGTCACGATTCGAGACAAATTTTATTGAATTTGAAAGCAACGATACCCACAAAGTTAAATGCTTTTTCCTGTCGTTCTTTCAGTAGATTCATGAAGAACCAACATTCCTTGTTTTCTTCCACTCTCAATGCATATAAACAGTGGATCTATCACCTTATAAATCTGATAATACTTTAAGCGTTTGATGGTGATAATATTCGATTAAAATTACCAAACTCTTCATGCTTAAGCTTTGCTAGCTGACGTTTGTCGTGATGTTTTTGGCAAAATTAATAATCATAAAGTGGCTGAAACATTTCTTACATGCTTTTGCAGAGGGATGCTGTTCAAATTTCAGCTTTCTCCTTTTTTCAACTTCAAACAAAAACGATTATTTTCACAAACATTTTTTGGCACAAAAGTGCCTAATTGCCATCAGAGAAAACGTAAATATTAGCATTTTCACAAAAAAAGCATAAAATAAGCATGAGAACTTTGTTTGATTAGTTCATAATATACGTGTTGAAGATCTAGTTTCTCCCGAAGTAACTCACAAACCTTATATTGTTTTCCAACAGGTTCTCGTAGTTATTAAATGTATTATAATTTAAAATGAAAAGACTTCGAAGCTTGTCTGCCTTAAGTAATTGTGCACACAGTTGTTAGTCTTCATTTACTATCGGCAGATTCCCGCATAACTACCGGACTCGTCCCATGAACCCTTCTTCGAAACTTGCCTCTCTCATCGTTTAAAATAATATTTCTGCCCCGGCATATCGAAGATGCATCAGTCCTCAAAAATGAGAGTGCTCACACAATTCCACGGCATTCTAGTTTTATCTCTATTTAAAAATCTAATCTATGGTACAGAGGTACATACAAAAACTGTTTTCAAAGCTCTTTTCCCTGCATATTTGGCGGTAACATGATAAAAGACTACATGCTAAGTCCCGATTTTTCACAGAAATCTGTAGTTGGTGCACGTATTCAACCTTATATTATCCTATATCAGAATGGAGAAACAGCATGAGTAAAAATGAGAGCCAATTAAATCGAACTTCGCGTTATTTACCATCAAAATATGCCCACGATGACAGAGAAGTCGACTACATTAATAGTGAGAATCTGTTCATTTTCCGCATACTGGCAATTTATTGAAACCCACTTTTTTTCTTCAGTTACCACTAAAAGATTCAGTTGATCACGTGCCTGCTTCGATATTTTAATGAAATGCTTTGGATCTGAATACACCCTATCTCAAAACCAAATACAACAAAACAGTGGAATCACACGTAACTGTCATCCAGTAGGCGGCTTCGAACACGCCACAGTGAAATAAAAAAGCTTCTTGTCTGTTGTGGCGGAGCACTCCAATATTATTGAAAACTCTAACCATTTTAGACGGAGGAGTCATTGACCAAAGAAAAGTAAAATGACCATTGAGAGGCTGGAGATCTGCTTTACAAAGGCAGCCTGCATGGCTGATCCTGTGAGACCGTTTAAGGTGACGTAACAATTCAAGGGTTTGCGGAATTTAGGATGGACATGCAAGGCTTGTAGGCAACAACCAAAAATACTGAGGAGGTGGCAAGAAATGTTAGTTATATCAATTTCGGCAAGAAGACATCTGCAGTTCCTTTCAATCCCTGCCCCGACAGGCAACAGCCGATAAGTCATATTTGTGTGTGGTGATATTTTCGACGCACTGGCACATATGCTACTTTAACCTGCAGAGGGATGTTACATCCTGGTCAACTTTTCAGCTCAAATGTTAAGACCGTACCTGATCCATCTCAAGTTTTTAACATACTATCTTTCCACGGAAACCCTTAGCTGTGTAAACGCCGGGTGAGTAATCAAATGACCTCTGGGATCCTCTATTCGCAGCATTTAAGTACATGGGTTCGAAAGATTGCCTACCGTGATATCACAAGTTTAGTTATAATAGCATGGCAGTAGTGTTGACATACGATAAAAACGCACAGTCTAACAAGTAGTGTAGAGTTTGGAAATGCCACTTGCACTTTGCGTAGAATTAACAAACTAATTTTTCTATAAAGCAAACATATTCACTACGATTCATGTTTATGTAAGCGGACACTATAGTTAAAGCGTAGGCCGATCATATCTAAAGCAGTTGACTGACGTCAAAAGCAAGCAAGAAGTATAAACAGCGACCTACATAACGCTATATTCACCAGCCCGATAAAGACTGGAAGGCAAAGATCGGTTGTAATGTAAAATTAAGAGGAAATCTTCCAACGACCTGATCATCCAAATCCGTATCAAGTGGGAACTTCTTCAGGGTTGTGTCCATTAGATAAAAACAACCAGCACAGTTTTGAGGCGGTATACGCTCATGACCTTCTCGCAAATTTTTTGTTGAAGGCCAGAAGACTTCAGCCGTCGAGAGACAAAGCAGAAGGGGTGGTCATAGGGTGCTTCGAGTGACCGAGGGATTCAATCTCATCTAAGGAAGATATGAAAACACGTTGCGAAGTCTTTTTCGAGATTAGATTCGGAGATTCATGGCTCATATCAACTGCCAGAGATAGTGCAGAAGGTTGGTAGGACCCTCAACCGCAACGAGAGGAATTATTGATATTTTATCTGTAGCAAGTCAGATGGTGGCGCCGAACATCGTTTATGCGGAGCAACGCATGGACCAAGCGGATCCTCAAGAGGTCCAGTGGTAGATGGTGCTCCAAGATCTCCGGTACATCTGCATTACGTAGGGAGGTTTTCAGCTGGCAGTGAAAATGCTCGACCATCCTGTTAGTAGCCGGGTGATAGGCTCGCAAGCGGACGCGAGTATACCCTAAAAAGGTGAAAAGAGACCGGAGCAGATGAGATTCACAATGGAAACCGATGTCAATCCTAACAATGGAGTTGTAATTGAATCTAGAAACCCAACGACTGCGTAAAGCCTTGACCTCTTTTGAGGTCTGGACATCTGACAATGGCATAGCTTTTGACTGCTGGGTGAAGTGAATAACTCAGGTGAGTAGAAAGCAACAGCCGTATGACCGATGCACATAGTCTTTAATGTCCACTTGGACGTGGTTAGAGCTTGCAGTTTGCCCACAAATAGATCCAGTAATGGCCTTGTTTCGTCGCTGGACCTAGCTCCGCTAGCTGCCGAGACTGGCGCATCTCACCTTCCAGATACGTGTGTATCCCAAACAAGACGAATCAGTTGGAAGTCAATTTGTCGGGAGCTGAAAATTTCATAATTTTAAAAACAGACTACTGAATTGTCTCATCCTCTCAAAAGCCAATCACCAAGAGAAGGAAGTTTTTTAATAATCAACTTCTGGACCTCAGTGGAATTTCAACCTTTTTAACGAGGCAAAAATTAATTTATATTGTTCGTACACAGCAGTTGAAAACATTGTCTGTATATTAGATAACTGGTCAACCACTCGGCTGTTGTTAATATTTCGAATTTCTCTGAGTGCTACGATATTTTTGCAGATCTTAAATGTTTTCAAAATCCTAAGTATGGAAATGTATGTCTGCGAAAACCCACACCGATCCCTCCGATTTTTATTATAAAAAGGTAAGTTTGCAGAGCATGATGTATAAAATTGTGAACTTCATAAAACGCGTTCTCCACAATTTATACAACTCTTATCTATCTGATTTGTCTATATTGAACACCCTATTAGGTTTGATAACAAATCGTGGCATAGCAGCTTAAGACACATGAGCTCTAAGTGTTCACTGGCTCTGAGTCAGGATTTTAACGTTGGAGTTGCCATTTGACTTTCGAAATTTACTAGCTGATGGTGGCTTATAGGTCTGAAATGGCCATTCCATTCTCCATAGGGTCGATCAAAAGCATGTAGAGATGAGGATAAATTAAGTGCCAAACGCTTACTTTTTGGCCCAACACTGAGCATTGCCCTGTGTATGCAGTCTGTGGCGCAGTGAAGTAAGTCTATTTCTGTGGAATTTTACTGCACAGGTGAGTATGAAACAAAATGTACATCTAATGAACTCATACACATTAGAGACCAGCGGTGATTTATTGATCTTTACAATCCATTTCCTAGTGAATTAATTGTAAAACCTCTGCCTTACGCACTAAAGATTTGCCAAGATGGATAGGAAGTATGTTGAGTGTATTCCCTACGAGAAGTAAAAATCGATCTGTGTAAGTTGTCGAATCTACCGCTTATCCATTAAGGTATGTGTATTGCTTCCGTACGACTTGCGGAAATTAGCGAGATATGAGCAGCCGCCTCCATCAAGTGGCAATTCATCCACTAGGTGTTATTCCTCCGTCAACTTGTCCATCGTTGGCGGCCAGAGGAAAAATAATACTTCGTTTACGGCAACTCCTGTTCCATATGAAGATCTAGTCAAAGGGAATTATGAGTAGGTGAGGAGGAGAAGAGTCCCCGTGAAAGTCTGCTTTACCCGACATACGGAAACATGCACTAAGGAAAAAGTTTATAAGAAATATAAAACAGACTAAGAAATGTTAAGCATCGAGCCAGAAAATGGCTTTTAAGGGTGACTTTAATGTATAGGTACTGCACAAAGTGCCGCGTAATCAAATAATCACCGCCACAGTAGAACAAAATAATCAAGTACGCATGCCACCTCCTATATTATTTAGCTTAAAATAAATACAATAGCGGAGAATGCATCCAAAGCATGTTCTAACAACTTGAACAACAATTTTGCTCTGCCTTTTGCTGAATATTGGTTTATGATTCGCATTTATCTACAAAAACTGATATTTTCATAAAGTTTTTCAATAAACCATACGGTTGGTTCTTTTTTCATAGCATAGACCCCCTTGTGTTGTCACATAACCAATGTCAAGTAAACGGAACTGCACAGATAAATGGAACCAAACGTGTGAAGGTTGGGACTGCATTTGCAATATGACTAGGTAACAGACTGTCCTACATTGGATAAAAATTCCTATAGGGCAACATTAAAAATATCATACTGAACTAGATGGGGTCAGAGACACAAAGCTCCAAAGAGTCATTATTGGCGGTGAATGCTTTTTATTGTGGCAGTTTACCAAAAACCCGCATGCCGCATTACATTAATCAACTTGCGTTCGCTTTCAACCATACTGCAATCCTGGCTACGTAGCAATCCAAATTTATAGATTTTTTAAAACAAGTCTGCGTGGAGGTTTTTGTACATTACAGAAAGGGTGGACTTATGTGCACGCATAGATAAATCAACAACATTTAGTATAAATTATGGTTATCGAACGAAATGTGGCTGTGAACACAAATTGAACCAATTTTAAAGTCGGGGAAGAAACCCACTTATCTTTTAGCTTAAATAATTCTTTTTGGCTGTCAGAATAAATATAGCGTTGTAAAATGTGTTTTTCAATATGAACTGTACATTTATAAATGGCAGATGCATAGTTTGTAACTGTAGCTTTAGTCTGGGTTATGGCTGTCCTGCTTTACTTCAAACAACGTGGATAAGCACGTTTATTTTTGCAACCATTTTATTTCTGGTTTAAATAAGCTTGAAATCATAGAATGCTATTTGATTAAAGTAAATACATTGCACATAGATTTTTGGTTCATAGGCATGACAGCTACCCACACGTGCATAACTGAGATAACTAAAAAATAACGATTCTTAAAACTTCCAATATTATGGGTCGCAGCATTTGTTCCAAGTTTTGTGTATACGGAAAAAAATGGGTAAGATACAAGGTTTTTATCGCCAGGAAGAAGATCAACCCGTAGAAGCGTTAGAACGTTCAAGTATCCACAATCATCTATAACCGCTCATGCAATACGTCAGAATACAGGACGGTGTAAGTGAAATATCAACCTCGCTTACGTTTACCAGGATTAGGTGTCTTCCATAAACGTTATATTTTTAGAAATGGTAATGCATAGTTGATGCACCTCCAAACAGTACCACGAAAGATAATCATGTGGTCAAGCTCTGGACTATACTGGTATTAAATATAATTGCCATCCTTCATACAGGGGTGATCGAACTTTGTTGCATATAAAACGTTTGAATGCTTGCGAAAACGAACAGTAATGTTATTGAGTAGCGAAAATTCCCATTGAAAAATTCAAAAGACAATTTGAAGAGCATACGTTAGCTTTCGATAAATGCTCATTAGGCCTTTACATTCATATCACTGTCTAAGTCAAATATGCGGGTAAGTAGAACAAATTGTATGGTTGTCAGGGTAGGGGGAGGAAGGGGGAAAGAAACAAAATTGCGGTCCGTTTTCTGATCAAGGTCAGAGGAATGGTGGCCACCGGGACAGGTAATTAGATACGGGCGGTAAAATTGGTGGCTTTCGGCCACGGTAATTGCGTTGCCTGTGTTAAAGTTCTTTTGAGCGCATAGGACCAGTTGGCGAAGCCTGCTTGAAAATGCTTCTGCCGTAGCCAACAGACGATTCCAAGGAATTTTGAATAGGTTGACGTGACCTTGTAAATTACCCGTAAGGCCTCTTTGGCATTTAAACGATGGCCTGTGCCTACCACCTGCGCGAGGATAGAGCTGTTTATGTTCTTTATCTGTTCCTTTCCTTACCATACTGGAAGGTGTTCTCGTGCTCTTTTGGATAAACGCCGACTCGTGTGACCAATATATTCTGCCCACAGGAGCAGCTGGAAGAATAAATCCACGTTGAGGTGGTCTGGGCTGGTAGTTTGCCCTTGCCCCTCCATCTAGGATGGGAGTAGTCGAGAAAAGTACATAAACATCAGCTGCTGGGAAGGGGCTTGATACAGCTTGGCTTAGGCACCTTCATAGGTGTTAACTTGCTGCGTCCTCATGAAATGGGAATATGAAGAATAGTTGTTTCTTGTTTACCGTTATCAACGGCAGCTTTGGTGGTTTTTCGGTCATATTCTTAGCAATAAATCTATCTGGACAGCCATTCTGTCGAAAAGTGCTTTCTACATCCTTAAGGTCTTTGGCAATGCTATCGGCCGAGCAGATCCTTTTCGTCCTTTGTGTCAGTCACCGCATTAATTTACGCTTAATGTGCAGCAGTATAAAACTCTTAAAGTTGGTGTATTTGCAATGTTATTATAAACTAAAAAGTGAAACTAAGGAATATGATCATGCAGTAATAGCCATTGGGAGACTGCCTCATGGTTGTGTGTTTACCTGCTTCGGAAGTAAAAATTCCAGCTTAATGCAGGGTGAAGCAGCAGTCAAGTAGGCCGAAACTTGTCTGTTCTTTGAATGAACGTGGTCTTTTCTCATGAGGCTGCAAAAGCCTTTTCCTAGAAACTCAACCCACAATGTTAAAAATGAGTCGTATATACATAGTCTACAGCTTCAAAACCAGCTTCATATTCCGGTTCAGAAGAAAGAACATAAAATTCTAAGTTTCAGAGTTTATTGGGGTATACTGAAAGTTCATTATTTCGATCAATTTTTTAACTTGACGTGTACTCGAAGAGCTGTAATGACGAGCATTTTTATATTATTCGAAACATTTACCTTCAATATGCAGTTACAATCATAAGAAAATCAGATGAAGGCCAGTCAAAATGGCTGTTATGTGTACTCCTCGAGGAACAGAGTAAAGTCATCAATACAAGAACATTCCATTAAGCCCTCCATCCTTTTTCCTTCACGTAGGAGTTCTGGAAGATTTTTGCGGGAAGCAGTAAGTAATGATTTGTTAATAAAAATGACGTACTTTCCTTAAAACCATAAAAGTATAAGAAACGAAAGTCAGATAGAAAATTAAAGGAAACATGAATCATGCGATGTATTACCCACTGTAATCTGTCACTTGCATCACCTGTTTCAATTTGTTAGGGGAGAAACTCCCGCAGCAGAAGCGAAAATCAAAACAACAGCTTTAAAAAAAACAACAAATGTCAATGCGAACGGGACGCTACAAAATACAGCCTTAGCCTACCAAACTGAATTCAGACTTTGCATACCATCCTGTCATGGTTGCCATCTGCGCGACGGTCGTACATGGAATATGGACCAGAAGGTGGTGTTAAAGCATGTCCCGCTCAACCCAGTATTCAGTTTGTTCTTAGCTCTATCAACCAGTTCTGGATTTGATTGCAGATTTCTTAAGTCAATTAATGAAAAATGAAAAATGGTGAACGAAAGTTATCGACTCCTGTAGAGTACTGGATGACTGCTCCTGGCCGGCCAGTTGAGGCCAGTTGACTCTACTTTCGTTACCAGAGTTCTTAGGTGTGGAACCTCAACAATTAAAAATAGTAACGAAGCGTGCTCGCCTGCCACCAATGTTATCCATTTTTATCAATAAAGTTTCTTTTGACCTGAAGTCTTCATATTTATGAGGATATCAGGGCGTTTAGGGCACTTGCTAAGCTAATAGTTCGATGATCTTACGAATAATGGCTCCGCTGTGGCATGATTTAACATATTGACAGCATATGCAATTCCTGAAAGCTCAAATGCGTGTTTAGCCGATAATTTGCCGCTGCATGACGCAGATGCGGGAGGTGCGACTCATTAGTTTGCCTACCCTCCACCAGATTTCTCATGAACATTCTAGTAGAGAGTTCAGTTTCGAAATTTCATTTCTTTAAGTTTGCTCATAAATTATTCGTTAGCTTGTAGCACAGCAGACGGAATGAATTCTTATACGCTCAGACCAAAATTTCATATGCATTTTGAGCCGAAAGCCCTCAGCTACAGCGGGATAACCATGTACTATTTATAAACCTTGAACATACAGTTGATAATACTCACATGTTGCGTGATTTATCTAATAAAACACACATACTAGATAAAAACTAAAACTCCCTTTCAGACGGTATTCTGCTGCAGAAGGACACGGCTGAGAGGGGCTCGTCTAAGCTTTGCCGTTAGTTTATAAGTGCTTCAAACTCCCAGCAATCACAGTCATTTTTCTTCTTCAGTTTGCTTTGCGAAATGTTGGCAGGTGTCATATCAATTACTTTTGCCTCCGTCTTTAAATGGGGGAGAAAACATTACTTTATTCAGGTCATCCTCTTTCTTACTGAAAATTCCTTATGAGGTATTAGTAGCTCTGTGTACGCGTTAGCAGTGCTAATTTCTCCTGTACATTTATTTGTTGCGTTTGCCCCTTTTTTTAAAGGAATAAAGGACTTCAACTATAAAAATTACAGCAGATATAACTTGCGTAAGCACCTACTGTATTCTTCTGGCATATGACCTCAGCAGTCTGGGTCAGTTCTCATTAAAGTATTCAAACTTGCTATTATTCCACTTTGGTCGCTCAAATAAATGAATTCAGTTTACTGCAACCATTTTTATACAACGGGATATAATTGCACTACGGGCGCACCAAGTTGGAGCGAGCATCGCTTTGTAATACGAGATGTTCTTCGCTTTACTCACACCGTGTTAGATCTAATAATTCATTGCTCTGTTTTATTAACAAAATATCGACAATATTAACAAACCCTTGTAAACGAGGAGCAAAGTACAACTTTGGAGACAAGTATATATCTATCAGGTGACTTCTACGGAATGTTTACCGCAGCCAGGTGCCAGAATCTAAATTAATTTGGCAACTGATAAGCTGGGCATGTATAAAAAAGATGGAAGTTTCAATCTTAAAAGGTCAGATACTATTTGAACGACTGAATTAGTCTCCACCTTAGTATTATTCAGCTTTTAGGGTTCTTAGTATCCCCCATCATATAATTGCTTTATCCTTCAGTTTCATGGAAAAGTCTCTTGTGAAGTCATTGAGTCCTGGTTAAAAGACTAGTATTTTCTCTGATACATTTGGCATTATTTCTGAGTTATTAGGTGCAAATTTAGGCGATATTTAGACCAACTAATATACACTGGAACGCCGTATAACTACTGCCAATGACATAAGCTGTAAAATGATCAATTTTTATTAAAAGAATTTGGGTTGTTCATGAAAAACAAAGTTATTCAGCCTAGATTTACAGGTAGACGAAGAACTAAATTATAGAACAGTTCAGTTTCATATTATTAGGAGAAAGATAATTGAACCCGTTTGAAAACCCATTTTTTTACCTGCAAGATGTTGATAAACCAACCAATGCTCTAGAACTATTTCCGTTTGTATTCTATAAATCAAACCACGTATTCTCAACTTTAAAACGCCTACACAGCTATTTATGTATTTTCTAAACCTGCACGTACAGTTCTCCGAGTCAACACGGCGCTGGCGCTAAGAAAGATCCATTACTTCGGATGTTTTAGGGCTTTGCGATAATAACATTAATTATCTGTCACACAGGTATATCATTCCCCATTCATGAACTTTGTGATGAATTAGATGTGTGTTCTGGCTGGGTAGGCGATTTTTACTAAAACCTGTTTACTCGAAATAAGCGAAAAAGCTGTTAGATTTGGAGAAATGTTACCCTTGACTTTTAAGTATTTCATTTAGGTTGTGTTTGACATCTTACTAAGTGTCAAAGTATTTGCTCTAATTCTGAGCAATCTTTTGTCACTCAATCATCTTTAACTGCTATTTATAACCCAGTGAAATAATATTTATGAGAATATGGTGGTAGTGGCTAGCTTGCAAAACAGAATGTCACCATTTGGTAACATTTAAGAATGGAACGGCTGGGGAAGTTCGATAAATAACATTTTTGACAGTGCATTTTGTACTGTCCGAAGGGGATTTATCGTTAAATTAAAATCTTCCTGTTGTCGATCCACCAATAGTAAAAACGTCCCTTCAGGGAACGTAAAATTTGATCTCATGTTCAGGAAAATCAGGTAAATGGTAAATCATGTAAAACAGGCAAAACAGAATGTCACCATTTGGTAACATTTAAGAATGGAACGGCTGGGGAAGTTCGATAAATAACATTTTTGACAGTGCATTTTGTGCTGTCCGAAGGGGATTTATCGTTAAATTAAAATCTTCCTGTTGTCGATCCACCAATAGTAAACACGTCCCTTCAGGCAACGTAAAATTTGATCTTACGTTCACGAAAATCAGGTAAATCAGGTAAATCGCATGGTTTTCGGGAACAAAAGGACGAATTTAATTTTAAAAATTCATTTTTGCAAATTTGTGACATATTATGCCAAAGAACTCAGTAATAAACTTCTGAGGGTGTAATAAGTTTTACAACATCGATAAAGGGACTGTAAAAAAGCATGTATACGAGAAGCCACCACAGGCCATCATTTTTCTCTGTCACGCCGTTAACGAAAGATGTCCAGATAATATATATCTGCATCTGACTATTAATGAATACGGAAAATTGAAATGGAACGGGCGGAAAATTGACATTTTTTGCAAAATCTTCGTATATATACGTCCACTCGGCTGTGCATTTGCAATCTTAAAACTGGGCCAAAAAGTAAGCAAATCAAGCAAAAAACGCTTCAATAGAAAGAAATAAGTGAGTTCTTTCATTTTTAGTAGACATTGTATCCCTTAGTTTTTAGTGAAGCTGAAAAAACAGTTGATTTTCCTTTATTGTTCCTTGCCAGATCTCGGAAGACGGCTGAGTACACAGACATTCGACAATATTATTCGGCATATTAATTGCCCTTTTAAAAGTTCCTTTTGAGAGCTTAAAGCGAACCGAGATATATTGTTAACCAGACTGGATAAAGGAACAGGCATCGTTATAATGAACATATCAGACTATGCAACGAAGGCTTACTCCATACTACCCGACAAGAAGAAATTCGAGGAAGTACATAAAGATAAAGGATTCTGCCGATGAAGGAGAGGCGCAATTAACTGACTGCTAAAGAAGACTCCATGCAGATGGTTTTCCAAGCGACCGTGACCTCGAACGCCGCAGACCAGTAGGCACACATATTCCTCGACTTTATGGTCTACCGAAGATCCACAAGGAAGGCTTACCACTTCGTCACATTTTGGACATGCGAAACTCTCCTTATCATGCGATAGCAAAATGGTTAGCAGAGACTACACCGGAGCCCTCTCCAGTAGTGATTTAGATACTCATTTATTTCAATACAGCCCCCAATAAAATTGGTCAATATTTATGCCTCCACAAGTTGGGTGTTGTAATGCATTTACCCCCTTGAGTGCCTTAAGCACCGTGGGATCTTTGGACTGTTTTAAATTTGCACACTACATTTGCAGATCATTTTTGACAACCAGCTATACAGCCAAATAGACAGGGTTGCTATGGCTCGCAACTGGGACCTCTCTTAGCCGATGTCGTTATGGGCAAGCTGGAAAAATTTCAGCTAAGCGACCAGATCAATAAATTAAGACACTATGACCGATACGTTGAAGAAATCTATGCAATTGCCACAGAAGAAAAAATTATAGACGCACTCTTAAATGCTCTAAACCAAGCACATCCGTCGATCAAATTCACGTTGGAGATGAAAAGAGCAGGTTCACTCCCTTCTAAGCAGAAGACCAGACGGCAGCGTCCGAAAAAGCTTTTATCGAAAGAAAACCTTGTCTGGACAATATACGAACTTTAACAGTTTCGTACCCCACCAAGAGAAACGTAAGCTAGTCCGTTGCTTGGCGCAAAGGGCTAAGAAAATATGCTCGGCAGAAAGTATTGAAGAGGATCTTGGGAAGATCCAGAACCTACTTCGAGAGAACGGGTACGCTGACCGGTTTATTACAAAACATATTGTCGCAAGCCCAGTGAAACCTGCCAAGCTTACTGTGTAACAGAAAACTCTATTCTTCAAAGTGCCCTTTCAGGGGAATGCGGCTAATGAACTCCTGAAAAGACGCCTAAATTAAGTCGTTACGCAAACGCTCCCAGCAGCGAGACTTCAGCTAGTGGTCTCAAACAACCCTATTTTTCGAGGCGAAGGTAAGAATAGGCTACCGGCTCAGACCACCTCCATTAGCATTTATTCATTTACTTGCTTCTGTGAACCAGGTTATATTGTTCGCACGAGTCGGCCCCTATCCAAAAGAATAATAGAACACCTCCCAGCGTGAGAAAAGGGGAATTAAAAAGCATAAACAGCGCCATCATTGTACATATTGTTGACTCCGGGCACAGTATGGACCCTAGCGAAGCTTTCCGTGTAATTTGTAAGGTTCCACCAAACTACCCCAAGCCACTGGGTCAACGACAAATAGCAGCAGCGGAAGCGACTGCCATAAGGTTGAAGAAGCCAGTCTTGTGAGCACAAAATAATTTCGGACAAGCTCCGTGCATAGCTTGGTCAACGGTCGCTCAAATGCAGGCATTCGCCTGCGCCATCTCTGCCCTCCCATTCCCCTAGAACAGCTCTACCAATCGCTCACTGCCGCCTAACACACTGTTTCTTATCATCATTCCCCTATGTACACCTCTCAGATAATACACACAAACGGACGAACATTATTGGTTTAATGTGTTAAATTTCTACTAAAATTCAAAGTTTCCCTATACCTGTACGGGCCTGAAGAGAAGGTTACGAAAGCAGCGCGTATGCTTGCCAAATCGTCCTGTGAAGCATAAGATCATAAAATAGTCATGCCCGCTTAGTTCTGCTTACTTACCGCAAAACGTCAAGCAATTGTAATACTTAATACGTATAAAGCTCCATGATAGTCGTTTTCCGTACATTTTTTTTATAAGAAACGACTAAGGTTAACAGACAACATTCAAAACCTGCAGCATCAATCGCCCTTTTGGTTCTTTTTGCACTGATGAAGGGTTTTCTGCATTTCCCTAGCCCCTGCTCCCTTCAATATATTTCAGATACTTAACTATCTGCATCTGGAGTGTATTTTTATGAAGCATACTTCTTCGCAGTCCTCTATGTGGGCATTCGTATATGCAAATGACAACTTCAATATTTCATGACAAATGTATTCAGCCCACTACATGCGCTGACTCTCGCGCGAATCAAGGCCCCAAAGTCAGCCACGTTATAGCCAGCAGGGCGCCAGAGTCGGCGGGGTTACCTGAACTTAGGGTGTCAAATGGCTGAGCGGCGATTTGTTCGTGCAGTCATCCATATCTCTGCTTGTGACAATGCTGGCGGCCAACAACATCAATTCACACCTTGATCAGGCAATTCGGTTCACTACAAGCTTAGGCTGTTTCAGGTAAGCCCGAGGATTGCCACTTCATTGCGTCCACTGCCATCGTCTTGGTTCCAGGGTCATGGAGGCATGATAATAAGAGGCCATTGACGTGCCAAGTTGGCTGTGAACACCTGAAGGGGGAAGAGACAAAACAAATACAGAGAGGCAGTGTGTTTTGATGGGCAGCAGGATTACCATGAGCGTTCATTAGCATGCATATTTAACCCGAGCAAATGATGTTTTAATTGACATGTGTCTCATTGAACCGGAATAAAACATCTTACTGTCCAATGATCAGTAGCGATTAGCAGACTGGACTGCTTTGAATTCGATTGAAATACTTTCGCTCACATCGACATTGAGCAGGGCTGTAAGACACAGACTATAATTTCCTGCAGCCCAGCTTTCTATCATAGCTATTTTTGCAGTAAATTTGTATCCGAAAAGAGAGGAGGGGCATGCAGAGATTTGCGAGCTACCAAAGTACATTGTTCTGGGCTTTTGACCAACGCTTTAAGAAGGTAATAGAACTGCCTACGAAAGGTCTCATCTTGTCCTATAGGCAGTGAGCTCCCAAAAATGCTTCAAAAATGTTGAGTGCTGAAACGTTTGTGGGGTGCAGAAACTGCCAGTGGCAATATAATTATCTAAGACCTAATCTGACATGGCTAAGAGTTTAATGGATTGCAGTAACATCGAGTTAACTAGCTCCAGAGATTAATGTAGATGTTTTGATATCAGTGAATCTCGTCTGAGTTCTACCCATATAACCGTTTAAAATGTTCTGTTACCCGAGACTTCTGTCAATGGGTTGCCTTAAGTGAAACTGCTCTTTCGTTCAATTCATTCATACCTGCATACGCATAAATTTTGACGATGAAGAAAGTGTTCTAGATAGGAAGCGCCTAACGGCTTTACTTCACGCTATCAATCACCACATTCACACGCGCAGGAAGTTTTGAAACGTAGGAGAAAGGTCAGCACAAAACGATACTGTCAAGTGCAGTCCTTAGAAAAAAACAAACTACCAATGTGGATTACCTGTGTTGTTACCGTTTATGCATATGCATATATATATATATATATATATATATATATATAAGCCAAACAAACAAGGCATATGATGTACTGATGATCGGTAATGACCGTGAAACAGCTGTCTGCGTCTTGCCTGTTGCACTCTTAGCAACATATTTGTGCTATATATATATATATATATATCGATGTTAACAAGTAAAATGCGTGGCAAACACACGTTTACCACTTATCGTATTAGGAATTTGTCTTGCTGTGTCATATAGAAGAAACATCCGGTAAGAGACCGGGGGAATTTGCCCATAATTAAAACCTTCTCTATTTCCAAACACCCCTGATAGTTTGGTCAATTACTTTGCAAAATGCATAGCTCAGAATTGTGTTTGAACTGCGACTCATATCTGTTCAAACTTGTTTGAAAACTTCAGTTCAAGCACAATGTTCGCCGTAGGCATAGTATTTAACATAAATATCATTATACTCTTCGTTCATTTTTAAGGCTTACGTTCAAATGAGGGTCTTAACTGTCATGCGAGTCCTTGAAGTACGGTAATCTTTGCTTTAAAATTTCAATGATAATCGTTTCCAAAGGATTCCAAATCTTAAATTAGCGATAGACGGCGTGTTTTCAGGCCAACACACTCTTATTCAAGCCCTTTTAAGCAACTATAAACGTTAAAAATGATAGCTGAATATTGGTTTGCCTAAATTAGGAGTGCAATAAAGTGATGCTGCATGCATATGCGGCATCACTTTATTGCTGAGTTCGTAAAAACCAGATTAAGCGCTCTCGCTGCATGTATACATGGAAAAGGTCCGCAGGAGTAGATATGGCTGTGAATTTCAGCTACATTAGGCACGAAACAGCGCGTAAAGGAGGTCCCGAAGAATTGACACACCGGTAAATTTATCAGGAATTATGACCAAGTGTCACATAGCCAGTAGGTTTTGGAAGTTTGTTATAAAGGTAAGCGTAATAAACCTACATTTAAACGAAGAAGAGGTGCCAATTGAAAGCAGTGGCTACTTAAAGCTAAAGGAAAGAACATAAGCCGTAATTAAAGTGGCCTTCTACGCTTACGACATTCCAACTGTCTATTTTGGTGGTACAGGGCGGCCAGGATTAGGAATGGCTCAACGAAGGCAGAATACACCCTAACCAGTTCTGCACTCATCTAACGCGCATCTCTGTCGTCGTTCCCTCTGCTCTCATGGCTTAATCGAGTTCGGCCGGTTAAGAAATTGCTATCTCTTCTACCCATTACGAACCTGCGGGCTCTCAGAAGCACATAAATCAGCGTACATTCCTTCCTGTATGAATGAGTATGTTACATGCAACGGCAAATGATGTCAGGTGACGAGGTACTGACGAACTTCACTTCTTCGAGGAAGCGCCTCTGACACATTTAATGGACCCTGACTGTGTAACATCTGAGCTGCGTGCTTGCATATCATCATGTTCTTGGTCATATATGGTGGTCAAAATTTAATTAGCTGAAGGAAGGCCACTTAGGTTAGCGATCATGTTATATTAATTCACCCGTGTTCACTGTTTAAATGTCTTCTGATTTCCGTTATACTCGTACTTTCGGTGACTATGTCTTACCACTTCATAGCACAAGGTGCAATCGTTGGCAATTTTTACATCGGTAGATTGTGGACACATGGGCTAAGTTAAGCCGCTTGCCACTAACTCCGAAGGCTGAATTCCACAAAACCAGTTATGCGCTGAAGACAGCATTCACAATGTCCATTCACGTCGCCGGTTACTGACATCGGTCGGACAGTAGATGGCGCCATTTTCGGGCAATTTGTCACCCCGGCGACTGCGTTTTGGTTTGCATCATCACCTGATTACCAATCGGTCGGCACCCACGGTTGGATATTTCCTCGCCGGCCTCTGACGGATCACAATTTTTCTCCCATAATCTAGCGCCAGACATTATGTGGGAGGGCAGAACGGCACACTTGATGAGGGATTCACAAATTCCAAGTTTTTTTATGTTTTCAATAATTGAATAGCGCTTAATCATTTAAGTGGTAGAAGCAAAATGTCTCGAACACAACGGAAAGTGAGGTACACTCATCAGTGATCAATAGCTCTAATAAGGCCACATTACTTAGATCAAAATGATAAAAAACTAAAGCCACAGGAACAGAAATCCTTATACGCCAGATGGATTTGCACTAAATTTCGATGAAATTGTTGTAACGCTAACGGGCTAGCATTAGAAGTACGTAAATATTTACCAAACAGAGAGCACAGGTACTATTTAAAAGCTCAAACGCGTGTTTTCCGAGCTGGTGCCGCTGACTGAAGCATCTGCAAAGGGTTTGACTCATCGGTGGGTCCCCCAGAGCTCCCCATTTTTTCTGGCATATGAACTCCTGTTTTCATCTTGTCTTGTTCGATTTCCGAAGAAACTTAGGCTCGAACTTAGAGAAAATACTTCGGAACAAATTTGGGTCCTCAGTATGGTAACTAATTACGTAGCTGCGTACTACTGGCGGCCCACTGGCAGCTTGTAAATATTACGCGATTATTCGCAGAAGCTGTTGAATTTTAGCTCAAATATTCATGTCCTGAATAGTTAGGTTCCTGAAAAGTTTAGCCTGAAAAGTTTAGTTCCGATGGATTTTTCCTGACCATGCATTAATTTCCTCGGAAGTTAAACAAGTTTTGGTTCATAGTTGCGTAAATCATGAAATTTCGGGATAAAAATTCGAGCTGGTTGTATGCCACAAACTTCATGGTTTTGCTTACTGGATTTGAATTGATGTGCGGAAATCTGTTCACTTATGAGTATTTCACGTCTGATCTGTTTATTTAAGTGGAAACGGGACCAAAGAGGGCCAAATCGGACGTTTTTTACTATCCCGAAATTTTCCTACGCTATTGAATGCTATGCATTAAAATATGTTGTTTCTATGTGTTGTACTGTAAAACAACATTAATAGAATCCGGAGAAATTTTTAATATAGCCCTTCAAAGAACGGAAAATTCGGTTTTGCGTTCAAGAAAAGCAGGTTAATTCCCGTATTATAAATCGCATTGTTTACTAGTGAAGTAGAACTTATGCATTTCAAAAAGTTCAGTTTTGCAAATTTGTGACGTTTTGTACCAAAAATGCAGTAAGTAGGCCAAAATCACGCATATATATATGAGAAACGATGACGTGCCGTCAGGTTTAACTGTCACGCTGTACGCGAAAGTTGTTCAATCAATTTATAACTTCAATGGACCATGAACGAAAACGGAAACTTAAAACGAAAGGGGCAGATTATTAGCATTCATACGCAAAATCATACTATCGATTTGGCCACTTGGTTATGCAGTTTTCAATCTTAGAATGGGCCGAAAATTAAAAAATATAGTGAAAAAGGCTCGAATAGACAGAAATGGGTGAGTTCTTCCTTTTGCAGCAGACACTGTACCCCTTATTTTCCGCGAAGTCAAAAAACAAGTCAAACGCTTCCATTTTTTTCTTGGCGTAACCTTGGAAAACGGGTAAGTTCTGAGAAATTCAACAACCAAATATCTATATAAAGTATTCTTTAGAGAGGTGATTCATTACAAATGGTTTTTTATCGATCTTAGACATAGTAATTGCCAAATTATGCTGTGGGCGTTTATTCTTCTCAGCAACGAGTTTTCATATTTGCGAGACTAAAAATATGACCCAAAGGGCCATCGAAATGTGAAAGAATGTCTCGAAACGCAGTACTCCAGTAAATGCCTTTAAGAAATAGTTTATTTTGAAGGTTTTAACAGACAAATATAACACAATGTACATTTATGGGCAATTCACACTCAGTTCGACCACCGTGTTCGACAATGCCCAGCGTATGCTGTTCAGGGACGGTGTCTCGCGCTGGATTATAGGCAGAATAGACTTTCGGTGCATCTTACTCACTCTCAGTTCCACTTCTAACCTGGACCTGGTTTCTAGACAGAGTCAAGAAGACCGGAGACAGGAGTGGGCGCAAGCCCACGCAATGTGGTCCAACAACAAACAATAACACCCCAGCATTTGGGGGGTCCACTACAGATCACAAGTGCCATAAAGGCCACATTAAGAAGGAGCTATTGCAGACTGACTCTCAGTCCGCCAGTCGTCCATTAAGCACAAACGTACGCACTGCAGTGACCACGCGGTTCGAGTTATCCCATCAGTTGGCAACCTTCCAAGCCACGCCTTTTAGCGCACCGTAATAGCTTCAAGCGCATCAGATTGTTAAAAGTGAAGAAGAATACGCTGAACCGTCGACCACACGCTCTCCCACCCCCCACAATCTGTGGGAATGGACAGAAAACACAGAAAATCGTAAATTATTCACCACTTTTTCGATGACGTATCAAAACTCATCGTAAGCCAACATCTGAAATATTAACAAAGAAATTTCACAAAAGGGAATTCCTCTTAATATTTATAAAATCGTTTGTAGAAATTTCACATTACAATTGTATTTAAAATTATCAGTCAATGACCGGCCTATCAACATATCAGTTTATGAAATAGTTTATTCCTGTGACGTCCCTGCCAGCACAATCAAATGAACTGCTGTACAACTTTGAGGGACGCAGTTTGGGCTGGTTTCACGTAACGGGCCTTTTCATGTGAAATCCATGAGATTTCATGAGACTATAGGATTTAAAATAAATTTATGTGTTAGGCTGGCTGTATGGTACAGTTGGGTTAATGTAAGGATTAAGATTATGTTATATGTTAAGATACGTGTTAAATATATGTTTAGGGTTGGGCTAACTGCTATGGTTAGGGAACAGGAATATGTACATTCCTGGAAGTTAGTGCAGGGCCACCTATAGAAAGGGCAAGAACGTCCCTCTTACCGTATTTTGTCGAAAAGTGCATATAAATATTCATCGACACTAAGCCTAACGCAGTCTCATTTGGTTTATTTTCTTACTTTTTTTTAATGCGCCATGATTAAAACTCTAGGTAGTTTGCGTTTTGTCATTTTTTATTAAACGTCTTCGAAGAAACTCGGGCTACTGGTTACATCAATTATTTATCGTTAATTTTTTTTCCTCATCCGCTTTGCTTTTTAGTACTTTAAAAAAATCTTTCAACAAAATATAATTTTAATATCCTCTTCAACGTCCTTTAGAGAAAAGAGAAACAATGCCGAAATTACAAGCATATAACTCCAAACATGATTCTTAAAATTTGTAAGTCCAACTGCTTGGCAGTTGCCAATGTGAAGCCTGAACAAAAGAACATAGAAAACTAAAAAAACAAAATCTTTTGTTTACTTATTCTGTTCAACATTTGTGTAGCTATTTCGGCTATAAATTCCTAAGGCAGACCTTCCCGGGCTATTTTCATGGGTTTTCATGTTTTTTTATGGGTTTTACATAAAATTAGGTTACATGAATTTTACTGCCAACAACGGTTAACCTACAATTCATTTAAGTCTTACTGTTAAGTTAGCAGCGTATGTAAACAAATTTATAGTTTAATATTTTCATTTATATACTTGTTGTGAGACACCGAGAGAGAGGAAATATATGAATATAGGAAAGCATTTGTTATATGACAGTTATCATTCAACCCACGATATTTTGATGACACGTTGCGTTTACCTCTAGTGTTTGAATTTATTAGAGGTATTTTAATTTAAGGCATTGTTTAGGATTAATTGGACAGCCTCTAAATTTTCGAGAACTGGATGGGATGTGAAAAACCATTTGCATTAAACTTGAAGGGACAAATTCCAAGTACGAACAAATGAGTAAAACGAAAACCTCCACAACAAAGAGGCAAAAAGCTGTTTATTTTGATGGTTTATTACATTATGCAATAATCCTCATGTTGATGAATGGTCACGGCTTTCACTAAGCGGATTGATTCCCAATCTGTTTTTTTCCAAATTCTACAGACTTCGGCCACTTTTTTCCTAAAGCAGATTTCCAGACGACCAACTAAATCCTCGCGAGCACTAAACAGACGGATTCATTTATACTAGAGACATCTGAAAAAGACGGCGTAGGACTAACATTTGACTAAATAAGATGAACTAGAGAAGAAGTTACATATAAATACCAAAAAAGACAGGCTATTAATAAAAACTAAATGCCGGTAGAGAGTTCACGTTTTTAGACTGATACCCAATGCTTTTAATACCATAGATAAAAATAAAAAGATAGTCATTATCTGTATTCTTTCATAACTTGCTTTTCTGCTGCTGCTGGAATCAAAATGTTCGCTCAAGTATATGAATTTTACATAAGGCAATTCATTGAGCATAAGATGAGGACTTCTGAGGCTAAATCAGACTTAGTCTGTTGTTCGAAACTCTTGTTCTCACACAAATGTTTAAGTCTTCTTAAGTCTGATTGTTCAAGTTAAAACCGAAAACTTTCCTAAAAAAGCATTTTCCGTTTAGACCTGTGTTGTTTATCTGTGAGATTACTTTACTTTATTCAAATATCCTCGTCTGAAATATTTCTATTTGTGTTTATAGTCTGGATACTGTTAAGGCACTTCCAAACTAAGGTGTTTTTAATCAACGGCTTACATATAAGCCGAAAAAATAGCTTCTGTTTGTCCAATCAAAGTAACATTTGCCAACTATCGGAGAATATTTGTTAGATTTTTGGTGCAGATTATGCGCTGGAACTCAGGAAAATTGCGTAATATCAGCGATGTAAGCATTTAAGAAGTCAAGTTTGGCGAACGTTGACAGCAGTCACCGGGTAGACGTCAACCAAGCATTCCGACGAAACACTCCGAGTTCCTGCGTCAGCGGATTCTTGCGACGGCAGAAGCAGTGGCTATACAGTTGACCAACCCAACTTTGTGCTCACAAAAAGTGTTTGTAGTGGCCCTAAGGCTCCCTTAGCCGAGGACGACCTCAGCAGGCGTGTTCACATCTGCCACGTCACACTACAGTGACAAAGCGGAAACCCAGCTAGTTATCTGTCCTTTCCTCCACTCTCCCCCGCCCTCTGCCCATGATAGGCCTAGACCCTGACCCCTGACCGCCCTCAACCTCTACGCCATACTTACTGTTTATTCGATTTTTAAACATTTGTTACACGACCCTCCCTTATATTACTGTAAACGACTCATGATGAATAATCGAAAGCGTACGTTCACCAAACTCGACTTCTTAAAATTGTGTAATTCAGTGATAAAATGCCTCCGTTAGAACCAGTCAATACTTATTCAAAATGGGAATTTAGCATATAAGCGAATGAATTCAAATACAATTAATAAAAAATAAACGTGATTCTTTTATATATAACTAATCACTATTATAAAGCGAAAACTGCAACAGAAGAGATAGACTAACCGCCTAAGATGTAGTTGGAAAAAGCAGTTTCATAGTAATTCTTAACGCATGCAGGCAGGTCACCCTATTACCATAAAGTGATTAAACGATTGAAGGACAATCTATGTACGGTTTACTATAAAATCTCAGCGCATTTCAGTCCAATTAAACACATGCGTTTTCATGATTATGGGGGCACTGAAATAACATAGACGACGAACGCCAGCTGGGCAAACGCTGAATGCGTCTGACCCAACCATAATCGCTCATTTCAATTATGAATTCAGGCCCAGTTAAAACAGGCGAATCCATCGCTGCTCGGTTGTTAAATATGCACTTGGAGGACCGAAAAATATCCTTTACGCCTGGTCCCATAACAAATCGGCAAATACACATCTTGGATGAAACTATCAATTTAAATGGGTACACATGGCCAGCATCATAAAATTTTTATTTATCGTTCAGACGTAAAATGTCCCCGCGAATTTCGCTGTTTGCTTATTAGCCAAGTATGTTTATCTCTCAATTTGATATGTTTTATACCCTACATAAATGCCCTCCTATTCTTTCGGTTTAATTCCATGGTAAAAATATACCAGCTAGGATCGACACAAGCAGGAGAGCACCAAAGCAGCAATACTCACCAAATTGTATGGAATATAATAATAACCGTGTATTGCAGGCACTCACTATTTTGACGACATCACAGAGAAGATACGGAATAGGAAATATCTCGTGACTCGTTGAAACACTAACCTTCATTTTCTGGCACCTCGAACGATGCGTTTCTTAATTCTTCATCTATCGCCTTCCAAACAGGTATTTTTCATTTATGAATTCAACATCCAATTTGTTTATATTTTAGGAATAAAATCAATACTTGCTAAGGCAATTTACTCGGTGCATCTCTCAAATCCAAGGGATTTTACTCACAGAACCTTCGTAAACTTGACAACTGAGCGTCCTTACTCGGCTATTCAGATAAAGCCATGCGCAAATTAGCATCGTCTTTTTTAATAAAACATAAATTTCCCCTACTTCGAAAATTCTTATATATGTCTATGTATATCTATGTTAGTTGATGGCCAAACAATCATAAAAGCAATACAGCTTCGCATTTTAACGCAGTCCAAAGTTCGGCAGTCACATGCAGGAGACCCACACATGAATACGCTTAAAATGATATCAAAATTGTCCCACATCTAACGCACTCTCAAATTTCGCATCCAACTGAGCCCCGTTTGTCAGGTCGAGTGGACTGTCAGGCCCGAGCGGACTGACTGGAAACATCAAACAGCCGGCTTATGCATGCCGCACACTACGTGATTCCGGGTTTGGGCTATAATTGCACAAGGAAAGAGGTACTCCTTGAATACTTGTTAAATAAGGCTGACGTGGGGGCCACAATTAAAAAGAACCAGTGATGCTGACCATCCTTATGTAACTGCTAAAAGCTTTAACATTAAAGCATCATTGTACTTATCGCACAAATGACGAGATACCTTTGTGGGGTTTAGTTCCTGCCAATACGCAATGCAGTAACAGAGCGAGCATAATATTATACAGATTTTCGAGTTTATTAGGCTAGTTTATTTTTCTGTTCTGATTTTAGATCCAAGCCTTACTGTAAGCAAAGATAACCTGACTGGCCTGAAAAGAACGGGAAAGGGATATGCTTCTTTCCAGCAAATAATTTATCAGTACTTGACAAGTGAATGCACAAATGGACCAAAGGCTCCAGTATTTTTATCGTAACTTGAGAAGAAGATAAAGTACGTAAATATTTGTTGGTAACATATCACATAACATGAATCTTCAAATAGGTGATATGCTACAGAAAGTCCTTAAATGATCAATGAACACATTTTCAGCGTGACTGTATTTTGAAAGTTCCTTTTATGCGACAATGTGTTTTCATATTTGATTGCGCCTGCAAATGGGACCCCAACTGTCATGTGCATCAAATGCACGAGAAAAACACTACTTTGGTTAATGCCTTTCAGAACCGTCCTGCTTTGAATGTCTTCCTAAAGACGGACAGTTTACCTAAAGTTTCCTGTATTAAATGGAGAATACTTAAAACCTTAAAATATAAATAGATGTTTTAATGAAAATAAAAATCACTTGGCCCATCATTGTCGAGAAAGGTCGGACACTAAGTTGCTAGAAGAAAAGTCCTCATGACGTACAAAAATGTCATGCTTGCTATTAATATTCTACACTGTTCCCACACCAATCAGCTGACTGGCTCAGGCTGTGGTTGGGGACAGAGAATGTGAATAGAGAATGAGATCGACGGCTCAGCGCATTTTTCGCACTATCAACGCTGGCACGCTTGAAGCTACTACGGTGCCCTAAAAACCGAGTCTTTGGAGGTTGCCAACTAACAGGATAACTTGGAATGCATGCTAAGCCAAGTGTGGGATTGAAAGGAAAACCGACTGGTGGACTGAGAGCCAGGCTGTAATGGCTCACCCTTCAAGTGGCCTCTATGGCAAGATCACTTCGTTGGATTCCATCTACGTGTGGCGGTGCGCTCAGGGGCAACTCCGGTCGTGTCATCCACCTGCGCCCTCTCCTGCCTATGATCCTCTTGACTTGCTATGACATCGGTCCTAGGTGGAGGACGAGAGAGTGTGGTAGATGCAGCGCAAGTATACTTTCTAAATAATCGAATTCACGAGCAAGTCATCGTCCCTGTGCTTCGTGCAGTGCTGAACATGACAAACCTTGTCGTCTACGGAGGTCGAACTATCGTATGTCATCATAATAGTATACTTATGTGCGAGCCACTTTTCGCGAATTAAAAATTGTTCTTTGTCTTAGTTACCTGCATCTCAAACAGCAAAACAACGGAAAAGTTACATACCAGTCTTGCAAATGTTAAAGAACTACAAAAAAACATCAGACAGTTAACCAAGTTTCATATTTCACATCAAATTTTTCCTCAAAGGCTATTTGTAGTTCAAACAGGAAAAATAATTTCTAAGCAGTGTTATACTGATCATTTTGTTGGGTTTTATTGTTTATTTATGATCTGACTTAAGGAAATTCGACAAGTCGCCTTCGTCCATTCGCCATTAATGTTTCTGCCTTGGGCATTTTCAATTTTCTAGATAAACTTTTTACACTAAAAATACATAATATTTAATTCAATTTCGTCTTTTTGTTTTCCTTTAGCCAATGACGGCTGCATTTTTACCACATTATGATGTAACAGTGCATTGCGCCAACAGATAGGCACTTCATGATTTTCGTAATATACTAGACACATATATTTAACTCAGTGATTATAAGCCTATGTAATTATACCAAGTTCCGACAGAAATCGTTGTTGGAGCTTGACATTTTCGAGAACCAAATGAGGCACTTTTAGTGAATGTGACACAAAAATAGTTAATTAAGCCAACTTGATTAACTTGAGCGTAAACATCGAGTTTTTCGTACAAAAATGTTTGTGCACATGACCATACGTTTCGTGTCATTGCTAAAAAACAATAAAGAACTGCTTGGTAAATGACTGTTACCATATTAACATTAAGCTAACAAGGTACGATTAATTTGTTAAAATAGTTGTCCAATTATAATTAAATGACATCATTTCTTTGATTAATTAAATTTACGTTAATTCGTTTGGCCAGGTTTACGGAAAAATTTAATGAACTTGCTGGACGGTGAACAATAAGCATTCATATGCATAATATAAATAAATTCTTGATTTATCTACAATGAGCGTTATGTAAAGTCACATAACCGAATATAGTTTGAAAAAAGCATGAACTGCCTATTGTTGAAGAAACCGCAGTTGACTTTGAAAGTACGAACGGATTAAAGCAATATGATTTTTGTGCAACTTAAATGGGAAAACTCATCTTTCCCATTGAAGGTTATATCATTTAAAATTCCTCAATACTATAAATTATTTTTACATGTTCTTTCATTATTAGTAGACTCTGACTATTTTGTTTCGATAGCCCACAAAATCAATCGACAGTAGTAAATGATGGGTATCTTTTTCGGCTCGGGACTGTCACTAGTCCAATATCCACATGCGTTTTAATATTATTTTTATAAGTAAACTTGTATATGTATGCGTATATACGAATATACGTATTTTTACGCATATATATATATATATCACTGGCTGATGACGGCTAATAAGCCAGAAATGGCCATTCCGGACTCCCTTGTCTTTGTCGGTTCCACGTTATCAACATATGCTACACGTAGCTATGCGACCGCCTGCGTGGGCTCTAGTCTGAGCTCCAGGGCATAACGGAACATAAATGTTCCTTAAGCAGATCGGTGAGCCACACACTATCATCATATTCCCGATCGCATCCGACAAAACAACGAGCCTTTGGCTCAATAATAGAGCGTTCGACTCAATTTACCAAAGGTCGCAGGTTCGAATCCCAGGTGTGCCACACTTGGGATTGGGTATGACTGGCTGATGACGGCTAATAAGCCAGAAATGGTCATTCCGTTCTCCCTTGTCTTTGTCGGTTCAACGTTATCAATATATATATGTATATATATGTATATATATATATATATATATATATATATATATATATATATAAATATATATATATATATATATATATATATATATATATACTGACAACGGGACAGTATCTGAAGCTTTTGCAGTGACCAACAGAGTGAAGCAGGGCTGCGTCCATGCACCTACCCTCGTTAGTCTCATGTTCTCTGCCATGCCGTGAAGAACACCCTGGGATCCGCAACGCCTACTGGATGGATGGAGGACTACTCTACCAACGTCTGATGTACTTCCGCTCGCGTGTCTCCACAGCTTTTATCAACGAACTTCTCTTCGCTGACGACTGCGCACTCCATGAAACGACAGAAAAGGAAATGCAAAGGTGTATGCATCTCTTCGCTGCCGCCTGTGACAACTTCGGACTTTGAATCAACACTGAGAAAGAGTTTTTGATGCATCAGCCGCTGCCCAATACCAATTACTCCGCAGCTCACATCAATGTCAATGGCGCCCAACTGAAATCTGTGGATACCTCCACGTAACTGGGCAGAAATCTCTTCCACAGCACCAAAGTCGATGATGAGATCGCCCATCAGATCACCAAAGCCAGCCAAGCCTTTGGACGCATGCAAAACGTGGTCTGGAATCGACATGGACTTCACTTTAGCACCAAAATCAAGGTGTAAAAAACTGTCATATTGCCGACGCTGCGGTATGTAGCGGATACGTGGACGATCTACCCAAAGCAGGTGCGGAAGCTAAACCACTTCCACCTTAGCTGCCTTAGCAGAATACGAAAGATGACATGGCAAGACAGGATAGTGGACCGGGAAATGTTGGAACGAACAGGCCCTCGCAGCATTTATGCTCAGCTGAAACAACTGCAACTGTGATGGAGCGGCCATCTTGTGAGGAAGGACGACGAAAGATTCCCCAAACGACTCTTCTATGGAGATGTGGCCATGGGTTCTCGTCGACACGTGGGTAAAGTACGACGCTACAAAGTCACTCTGAAGACTTCCATGAAGACACTGCAGATCAAACCGGCGACCTGAGTGGACCTCGCCTGCAACCGACCTGCTTGGAGATTGACAGTGAAGACAGGGGCAGTAATCTACGAAGCCACCGCCAAGACCAAAAGAGAGGCAAAATAGTCCCCAGCGCCCCGGATTGTCACTGCAAATTCCCAGGCCCTTCCAACATGCCTGCGCTGTCAACGCACCTTCCTTGCGAGAATTGGCCTGGCCGGACATCTTCGAACGCAATGCACCAACAATTCGGCAATTCCAACTTCTGCGTCAAATTCTGCCGGCCCTCTTTTGGACCCCTCATCCATCACCCCTCGCATCAGTTAAATTACTCCCACCATCATAGAGACCACATCCCAATACTCATCACCTGTAACCTCCACCGCCACCACCGTCACCACCATCGTCAGCGATGGGGACTCTTTCCTAAACTGTTTTCATTGCGACCGCACATTCAACTCGCACATTGGCCTCGTCGGTCACTTGCGAATCCAACGTACGGAGAACCGGTGCCTGGAGCACCAAGACACAGCAGAGATTGCCGTCTACACTGCCATCACTGTCTTCGCGCATTCACTCATCGCATAGGCCTATTTGGTCACATGCGCATCCATGACAACCTGCGGTAAACAACCGTAGGCTAAGCCATATCAGTGCACACTACCTACACCAATACATAGACAAATGCCTCACCATTATCATATACCCGTGAATATCACGGTTTCCTAGAAATCGTGGCTTGGAAAGCTGCCAATCTGACGCTTACACCAGACCACGTTGTTGGCCCAGCGTATGTGCTGTGTGTGTCGACTTGCTGACCAGTTGACGGGGAGTCAGATGGCGATGGTTCCTCCATGTCCCCTGCTTTAGTGAATCCTGGTTTCGACGTTATAGATACCAGGTCGTGCTGTGGCGAGCAAAGACGGGTACGCCAACTCGTCAGCCAATGAGCCCACTCCCACATCGGACAACTAACCGGCTCGGATGGTGGTTCGATTGTGATGGTACGGGAAAGAGTAAGGTCGAGAGGTCAGCGCATTTTCATCACTATAAACAATCTGACGCGCTTAAAACTCTCAGTTTGCTAAAAGCCGTGGCTTGGAAGGTTGCCAACGGACGGGATAATTCGGAACGCGTGGTCACCCCAATGTGTGTTTTGGTGCGGAGTGGCTGACTGGCGGACTGAGAGTTAGGCTGCAATGGCTCCTTCTTAATATGGCCTTTATGGCACTCCCAATCCGTGGGATCCGAGCAAGGTGTGATGGTACGCCCAGGGACGGTTCTTGCCACACCAGCCAACTGCACCCTCTCCCATCTCCAGTCTTCTTGAATTTGTCATGACACCGGGCTTAGGTGTGGGGGGGGGAGGAGAGAGTGCGGTAGATGCAGTGCATGTTTACTATCACTTTAATCTACATCGCGTGCAAGTCACCGTCTCAGCACCACCCTTCCTTTGAGCATACGGTGGACCCCGTCATAATCGACAGTCGAACTGTCGTGTGTATATGGATGGATGTGAATAGTATCGTGTCAGTTCAGCTGGTCACGTAAGAGGCACGCTCTCCCAACACGGCAGCCATATGAGTGTACCAAATGCGTTACTCGGATTGCACACACATAAAAAGGCCATACATAGGGTGCCATGGCATGCAAAGCACAAGCTCACGTCGCATCAGCTACATGCGCCCAATTCCTGCAGCAGACGACTGGCCAGTTCAGACAGTGGGCTTTTACCTGGGAGAGGGCCAGGAGGGATCAAGGTGGACTTGGTGAACTGCGTTCCTACAGAATTTACCACACTTTCCTTACTATAAACAACTTGTCACGTTTTAAACTATCATGGTTGCCTTAAAGTGTGGATTGGAATTTTGTCAATTAAGAAAATGTCTCCTTCGTTTTCACGCGATAGAGTTCGGCTACAATGGCTCCTTATTATTTTGGCCTCGACCGCAATCATGGGCAGTTGTGATCTGATACGTCCCCATGTTACTTCTGCGCAACCCTAGTCTATCTTGCGTGGTTCAGGTATGCGTGGCTCACGTAGACGGGTGGTCGAATTTTGTTTGACACTTTATCTGAGCGATCCTGTTGTACTTTTGAACCTCTCTTGTCAGAATGAGGATAAAGAGAGAAGAGAGTTCGCTTAGTTACTTCGCAGGAAATCCACAGTCCCAGTGCCTACTATGGTGTGAATCACCCTGTGCATTTCGTCGTTGGCAAGGTTTGAACTGGTTTATGTTCATAATTTAGTGAGCTTGATGTATGACATCAGAATGTTGACCTCCAAACACAACATTGCGTCATTAAATGAGGTAAATGATTTCATATAAGCAATGTTTTAAAAAGTGCGAGAGTAATTTGTTCAAGCGTTTTCTCCAGTACCTGCTACTGGCGCTGAAAATTGTCTTAAAATTAATACAATGATTGGACGTGCAATTGGCTGTGCTTACTTTCCGCACAGTCAAATGAATGTATTCTGAAATTAACGTCAGCAGGCCAGAAATATAAGATTATTTTTGGTGTTTACACAATAATTCATGTTGAAATCACACAGGAGTTGCCAGTTCTATTTGTCGGAATGACAGCAGAAGCTTTTTTACTTCCCATTAAAATATTTTGAAAAAAAAGGATTTTTTATTGCCAGAGTGCTTTTAGAAAGAAACAATTGGTAACACATTTAGGCCAAGCAAAATAACATTTTCAACCTTTACTCAAATTTCCTAAATGTCGAGATTCAACCCCAGCTGGAAAACCCGTCAAAAAACATCAATTTTTCAGTTTTCAGAGAGAACCGACTTCGTTAAAGATTAGAGAAGCGACCGAATTAAACGTACTCAACAACTTATTATCTAACTTGTCATCCAGGGCTGCGTTTTTAATAAATTACCAAACCCGAAAATATGCGTAACTTCAAAGAACTGCTGTTAGGATAGATGGGTTCAGTATAGTGTTTAACGGTTGAGCTCACACCCCAAAAGCCATCACTTATAATCTTCCAGCACTGAAGACACGCTTTTTTTTTGTTTATTTGGCTACATTTCTAACTTAAAATGTTTTCTTGATAACTGAAATTGTCAAACTACGTACTAAACTGGCAATCAAGTAAACCTTGAAGGATTTCTTTCGGAAAGTGTTGGGGTGGTTAGATTATAATTAGCTCTGTGCTTGAAGATGATATAAATCACCTAGTAGTTAGACTGCAGTCGATATACCCAGTCTAACTTAAAGAAGAGAATTTACGCAAGTGTTCTGATGCATGTATACTGGGGCTATTAGCATGTTAACTCATACCCTCTTTGCGTTGTGTTTTTTTTTCTTGCATGCACAGCGTGTCCTCGTTTAACGTTTGCTTGCAAATAAATGCACTATAGAAAGTTGTTGTTGCGTATTTGACTAACAAGACTTGTGATCGATAAAGCAACATAGGTAATACATTTCGAATTTGTTTTGCTATATAAATCCAATCCTTATATTTAACATTGATTTTATTTGTCCTCCAGTTTTATTACTCTCTGCTCTTCAATCGTTCATCTATTCTGCTAGTTTCCTGATAAGGATCAAATAACTGCCAGTGTTTTTCTTATTTAGCAATTTGCAGATTGCAGTCTTCCTTCCAATAAATTTGTACTATTGTTGTTTGTATTTTTTTATAGAAAATCTGTGTTTGCATATCTTTTAAAACTGTGAATTCATTTGTTGAAAGATTTCGCTTATGAAACTCCATGCCAGTCCGCAGAACATATCAGCATTTATTTTTCCGTAACCATGGCAAATATGGACATTAGGTGTTAAAAGTAGAAGATTTTGGGCTTTGAGGAGCATTGAACTGCAAGTTTAGTGCCCAAATGTTAAAGATTCATTATCTAGTATGAGGTTGTAGGACGTTGGCAAGCAAATCTCTTATGCTAAACCTGAAATCTGGAGCGTTCGTATGTAAATGTTAGTAGACCCGTGAAATTGCTATACATAATTCGATTTATGCAACCTTTGACATTGCATACAAGGTGTGTCTCTATGCTAAGATTTATTACTACGTGACTTAACATAAAAACACAAAGAGTCAATTACCAGTTCTAAATGCACTATTCTATGCTATGACAATAGAAATTATGTTGTATGCTGAGAATTTACCGAAAGTAAGCCTCTTATTGCCGAATAATCCTCGGATATCCACAGATGTTCAACGAATTTCAACTAATTTTCACAAAGCGCAACTGCCGAATTCCATTTTGTTCTACAGAGAGCGAATAAAAGTTGCCAGGATCTCGCAGCTATCCCTAGCACTTTAGTTTGGATTAGCATATAAACCGCATCATGAATTTTGTTAACAAGGTGTGGATTTTTCCAGTTTATACTATGATACTTCTCGTACAGGTTTATAGATATTAAAAGTTATACGTTTCATTTATCTATGCTTTGTGAAACAGGGTGTTAATGTGCCAGATATCTCCTCCTGCACAAGCCACATTTTTGATCTTTCCTTCTCAACATTTTTAGTTATCTAGCATGGCACCAGCAATAAGAAGGAATGATTAAAAAAGAATAGAACGAAGGTTTTAGAGTATATTGAGGATATTCTGAGCAAACGTTGCCAGGCCATTGAAGTATGTAACATGCGTTCGCTTACTTGAAAAATGGCAGGCCGAGCACCATAAAAATGGCTTACCACGTCATTCTCAAGCCTACCTGTATCTCTGCTGATAGCAAAGAACATTTCACTGCGAAACAGAGGCTTTTCTTATTCAGAAAAATAAAAGGTGATCTGTGTTCCAGTTATCGGCTCTTATTTTTAACTGCTTGCTGGAACTCGCCTGTTCAGTTCTATCAACCTTTCAAATTTTTATGATTATGTTATTACGTCAGTGAATTGTTAATATAGAAGCTAACATACACTGGTATTTTTCATGACGGTCAATGGGTGTGTTCAAATTTAAAATCGTTTAACGAAATTCCTGATTTGATTTGACTTTTTAACAGCAATTAACGGTCCTAAATAATCACTGCCCACAAGCCATAACCATGCTCCAGCCTGCAACTCTAATATCAGACAGTACTCTATTGCGTATTTGAAAATTGTAAAAAACTAATTTTTCTCTTCTTTGATATTTCTCTTAGTTTAAAATCTATATAGAATATAATATTTGAATATTACATAATTCATTTATGTAAAAATCATCATGAATATAGGATGAACTCTATTAATAGTAGTAAGTGTGCGTTCAGTTTATAAGGCCTTTAGCAAGATAATTAGAACAGAGTGTTAGAGAGCAGCTTCAACTTATTTTCAGCTATCAGAGGTTTATTGAACGTAAGGTTAAGTAAAATAACTAGAATTTATCAAAAGTACTTGTAATTTGACGGTTAAAAAGACTTTGGCTATGTTGAATACGGGGCCAGGCAGAAAGGTCTTCGTTGCTCATAAGACCGGCTTTTGTGGACTGATTGCAGTTGCTCCTGCTATTGCTAGTGAATGATGTATCAGCGATCGTGAGTAGTTCGGTAAGGGAAGCTTGTCACTTAGATTCTGCATGGAAGCGACAATATACGAGGATGGCACTGATTGCAGTTCCATTTCGCAAATTATCAGGCGTGTTGAAAGTGTTCACATTTTCCAGTGGATAGACGCTTACTCATGCCAACAACATGAACATCTGTGTTGTGTGTGTGTGTCTTCACACCCGGTATGTCTGCTCCCTTCCCCTGTTCTTCTCCATCTCCCGTCCTCCCTGTCCTCCCTGTCCTCCCCTCTTCTTCTACCTCTCCCAATGCTCTCACCCTTCTTTTCCCCTCTCTCTCTCTCCTCCTCTCCTATACACTTACTTCTTCCCTTCTCCCTCTCTCCTCACCCTTCCCTCCTCCCTAACCATCGAAAAAGACCTAAGGGGAGGGTACCCAGCAATCACGTAGGTGGCCCAGGCGAATCGGGCATTCTCTCATTAACCCAAATTGTTATCCAAAGTGAAGGTCTGTAGCCACCTGGGATGATTCAGCAGCCTTATTAAGGAACAGCACTGCTTAAACCCTCGCGGGGCAGGGGGTCTCAGGACAGCCGAAGCAGACCATGGATAGCAGACTGCGATTACATGCGTTCGAAAAAACTTTAAACAATATCAACAACAATTTCTCGCCCAATCCCCCAACAAACTCTCCGGGGTACCCCCTGGACTGCTCAAGTGAGCCTGCTCACTCTAGTAGCCTGGAATGTTCGATCTCTTTTAAACAATCCCAGGAGCAACCGACCGGCACGGAGGATGGCACTAGTCGCTCGGGATCTAGCGCCCTACAAGGTGGATATTGCTGCTCTCTGCGAGACCCGATTCTTAGAATAAGGTCAGCTGGAGGAGGTGGGTACGGCTACGCCTTCTTCTGGAGTGGCCAGTCAAAGGCACAGCAACGTAACGCTGGTGTCGCCTTTGTCATCCAGAGCGACATAGTGGGACGTCTGCCCTGTTTGCCGCAGGGTATCAATGTTTACCTGATGAGCCTCCGCATGCCTCTTCTGGGAGACAAGTTCGCCACCATCATCAGTGCCTTCGCTCCCCCAATGACGAGCTCTGATGCGGCAAAAGACAAATGTTACGAGGACCTGCACGCCCTGCTGACAACTGTGCCGAAGGTGGATAAGTTATTTGTCCTTGGTGAATTTAACACCCACGTCGGGACAAACCGTGCCTCCTGGAGAGGAGAGCTGGGTCCCCATTGTCTCGGTAACCGTAACGATAACGCCCACCTTCTTCTGTTAAAGTGTGCGGAACACCGTCTCCTGCTGACCAACACCTTCTTCCGCCTCCCTATGCAGCAAAATTGACCTGGGTACACACACGTTCGAGAGAATGGCACCTCATGAACTATGTTCTGGTCCGAAGGCGAGATCAACAGGACGTGCTGGTGACAAAGGCGGCCCCAAGGGCTGGCGGACGGACTGATCACCGCCTCGTCATCTCCAAGATGAGGCTTCATCTGCAACCATGCAGACGACCCCAAGGTAAGTGACCACAAGGTAATTTGAACACTGTCTTGTTGAATATGCCTGCTCACTATCTCCATTTTAGCAATGAACTGGCCAACCGACTAGCCACCTTTCCAGTCGCCGACGCGGACATCTCCGTGGAGAAGCGCTGTTGTCAGCTGAGGGACACCATCCAATCAACCGCCCTGGATGTCCTCAGCTGCGCACGTCATCAGCACCAACATTGGTTCGATGACAACGACGCAGCTATCAACTCTCTGCTCGTCGAGAAGAACGAGTTGCACAAAGCCTACGTTGATAGCCCTACTGCTGCAAACAAGACAGCCTTCTACGGTAATCGCCACCTTGTACAGAAACGGATGCGGGAGATGCAGGATGCCTGGATGACGCGCGAAGCCTAGAAAATCCAAGGATTCGTTGATTGAAACGAATGGGAGAACATCTTCGCTGCCATCATGGCTGTCTGTGGACCTCCCGTCAAAGGCGCCGCCCCTTTTCTCCGTGCCGACGGCAGGACGCTACTTACTGAGAAAACGTGAATCCTGAAGCGATGGGCATAACATTTCCAGAGCGTTCTCAATCAGCCCTCAATTATCTCCGACGCCGTCATTGATCACCTGCCTTAAGTGAAAATCAACGCCACCCTTGATCTCCTGCCCTCTCTCCAAGAAACCAGCAGAGCCGTGCAGCGACTCTCCAGCGGTAAAACACCTGGCTCGGACGCGATCCCTGCTGAGATTTACCAGCATGGTTGACCCAAACTGATGAACCGACTCACAATGCTCCTCCAGGAGATGTGGCACCAAGGGTAAGGCCCTCAGGAGTTCAAAGACGCAACCATTGTCCACCTATACAAGATGAAAGGGAACCGCCAACTCTGCGACAACCACCGAGGAATCTCGCTGTTAAACATCGCTGGAAAGATCTTTGCTTGCATACTCCTCAATCGCCTGAACGCTTAACTGGAGCAAGGACTGATCCCGGAAAGCCAATGTGGCTTCTGACAACACCGAGGAACGATCGACATGATCTTCGCCGCTTGACAGCTGCAAGAAAAGTGCCAGAAGATGCGGACTCACCTCTACACTACCTTCGTGGATCTGACGAAAGCCTTTTACACGGTGAATTGTGGTGGGCTGTCGAAAATCATGCAGAAATTCGGCTGTCCTGAACGTTTCACGCATATGGTACGTCAGCTTCACGATGGTATGATGCGCACGTTTCTGAAAACGGGACAGTATCCGAAGCTTTCGCAGTGACCAACAGAGTGAAGCAGTGCTGCGTCATTGCACCTACCCTCTGAAGTCTCAGGTTCTCTGCAATGTCGTGAAGAACGCCCCGGGATCCGTATCGCCTACCGGATGGACGGCCGACTCCTCAACCAACGTCGGATGCACTTCCGCTCGCGTGTCTCCACAGCTACCATCAACGAACTTCTCTTCTCTGACGATTTCGCACTCAATGCAATGACAGAAGAGGAAATGCAAAGGAGCATGCACCTATTTGCTGCTGCTTGTAGCAACTTCGGATTTTGCATTAACACTGAGAAAGTGGTTTTGATGCACCAGCCGCCGCCCAATACCACTTCCTTTGCAGCTCACATCAATGTTAATGATGCCTAACGGAAAGCTTTGGATACCTTCACGTACCTGGGTAGCAATCTCTCCCACAGTACCAAAGTCGATGATGAGATTGCTCATCGGATCGCCAAAGCCAGCCAAGCCTTTGGACGCATGCAGAACGTGGTCAGGAATTGGCAATGTCTCCACCTTAGCACTAAACTCAAGACGTAAATGCTGTCATATTGCCGACGCTGCTGTAAAGGGAGAAAAAACCTGGACGCAGAAGCTACCCCACTTCCACCTCAACTGTCTTCGCAGAACACTAAAGCTGACATGGCAGACAGGATACCGTACACGGAAATGTTGGAACGAACAGGCCTTCGCAGCATTTATGCTCAGCTGAAACAACTGCAACTGTGATGGAGCGGGCATTTTGTGAGGACTGACGACGAACGAGTCCCCAAAGGAATCTTCTATAGAGATGTGGCCTTTTGTTCTCATCGATAAGTGCGTCAAGTACGACGCTACAAGTACACTCTGAAGACTTATCTGAAGCAACTGCAGATGAACCCGGTGACCTGGGAGGACCTCGCCCGGAATCGACCTTCTTTGAGAAGGACAGAGAAGACAGGGTAAGTAGTCTACTAAGCCAACAGGATCACCGCCGCCAAGACTAAAAGAGTGGCATGAAACTTACCAGCGCCCCGGACCATCACCGCCAATGCCCAGGCCCTTCCCCATATATATATAATGGTAGGTGGGCAGTCACCGATCGGTTACAGGACTCACTCGTCCCGCTGTGTCTTGGGGCTTACACTACAGCCACACCAGCAGCCGCAGAGCGGTTAGTAATATAGGCAGAATGATATAACCGACAAAGACAAGAGAGACTGGAATGGCAATTTCTGGCTTAATAGCCATCATCAGCCAGCCATACCCAACCCCAGGCGCTGCGGTTCTCGAGGCTTGAACTCGCAACCTGTTGGGCGAAGTCCATTGCTCTACCCACTGCGCCACGAGCTCGTTTTCTTGCCGTTATAGATCGGGAATATTAACAATGGCAGTTTCGCGCTCACTGATCGGTTAAAGGACTCACTCGTCCCGCTGTGCCTTGCGGCTTTCTCTACAGCCCCGAGTCCTTTAAACGATAGGTGAGCACCCAACTACCATTTTTTAATATTCCCGATCGAAACCGGCAATACAACGAGCTCGTGGCGCAGTGGGTAGAGCTTTCGACTTCTGCCCAAAAATCGCGAGTTTGAGCCTCGGGCGCCGCAGCGCCTGGGGTTGGGTATGGCTGGCTGATGATGGCTTATAAGCCAGAAATGGCCATTCCAGTCTCTTTTTTCTTTTTCGGAAATATCATTCTGCCTATATCACTAGCCACTCTGCGGCTACTGGCGGGGCTGAATTGTACGCCCCAAGGCACAGCGGGACGAGTGAGACCTGTAACCGATCGGTGAGCGCCCGACTACCATTGTTAATATTCCCGATCGAAACCGGCAAGAAAACGAGCTTGTGGCGCAGTGGGTAGAGCATTGGACTTCTGCCCAACAGGTCTTAAATTCGAGCCTTGGGCGACGCAGCACCTGTGGTTGGGTATGACTGGCTGTTGATGGCAAGTAAGCCAGAAATGGCCATTACGATCTCTCTTGTCTTTGTCGGTAATATCAATCTGCCTATATATATATATATATATATATATATATGATAGCTATATATAGACGTATATATATATGCACGTACTTCCGACATAGATACTAGCTAAAAAGCCCAGACACGTGTTTCGCCGATGTTTCTGCTGCTGTGTGACACAGCAACGAGGGGTTCGGCTCCTCAGTGGGTCCCCCAGCGTTCTCTATGCGGTTTCTGGTATATGGACTCCAGAGAATAATCAAGGAAATAATTTCTGAAATTATTAAGTGCAGGACATGGAGTCAGGTGATTCGGACATGAGTTTTATAGGGTCAGACCCGAAATTTCAATGAACATTTGGGTCGAAGACAATCAACCACTGTGGAATAACCACGTAATGCCCATTCTACAAACAAGTAGTACTACAAGTAGTATGAATCTTATATGGCAAAGACGTTATACCGTACTTCCGACATAGATACTAGCTAAAAGCCCAGACACGTGTTTCGCCGATGTTTCTGCTGCTGTGTGACACAGCAACGAGGGGTTCGGCTCCTCAGTGGGTCCCCCAGCGTTCTCTATGCGGTTTCTGGTATATGGACTCCAGAGAATAATCAAGGAAATAATTTCTGAAATTATTAAGTGCAGGACATGGAGTCAGGTGATTCGGACATGAGTTTTTAGGGTCAGACCCGAAATTTGAATGAACATTTGGGTCGAAGACAATCAACCACTGTGGAATAACCACGTAATGCCCATTCTACAAAACAAGTAGTACTACAAGTAGTATGAATCTTATATGGCAAAGACGTTATACCGTACTTCCGACATAGATACTAGCTAAAAGCCCAGACACGTGTTTTGCCGATGTTTCTGCTGCTGTGTGACACAGCAACGAGGGGTTCGGCTCCTCAGTGGGTACCCCAGCGTTCTCTATGCGGTTTCTGGTATATGGACTCCAGAGAATAATCGGGGAAATAATTTCTGAAATTATTAAGTGCAGGACATGGAGTCAGGTGATACGGACATGAGTTTTTAGGGTCAGACCCGAAATTTGAATAAACATTTGGGTCGAAGACAATCAACCACTGTGGAATTACCACGTAATGCCCATTCTACAAACAAGTAGTACTACAAGTAGTATGAATCTTATATGGCAAAGACGTTACACCGTACTTCCGACATAGATACTAGCTAAAAGCCCAGACACGTGTTTCGCCGATGTTTCTGCTGCTGTGTGACACAGCAACGAGGGGTTCGGCTCCTCAGTGGGTCCCCCAGCGTTCTCTATGCGGTTTCTGGTATATGGACTCCAGAGAATAATCGAGGAAATAATTTCTGAAATTATTAAGTGCAGGACATGGAGTCAGGTGATTCGGACATGACTTTTTAGGGTCAGACCCATATACCAGAAACCGCATAGAGAACGCTGGGGGACCCACTGAGGAGCCGAACCCCTCGTTGCTGTGTCACACAGCAGCAGAAACATCGGCGAAACACGTGTCTGGGCTTTTAGCTAGTATCTATGTCGGAAGTACGGTATAACGTCTTTGCCATATAAGATTCATACTACTTGTAGTACTACTTGTTTGTAGAATGGGCATTACGTGGTTATTCCACAGTGGTTGATTGTCTTCGACCCAAATGTTCATTGAAATTTCGGCTCTGACCCTAAAAACTCATGTCCGAATCACCTGACTCCATGTCCTGCACTTAATAATTTCAGAAATTATTTCCTTGATTATTCCGACAAAGACAAGGGAGACCGGAATGGCCATTTCTGGCTTATTAGCCATCATCAGCCAGTCATACCCAATCCCAAGTGTGGCACACCTGGGATTCGAACCCGCGACCTTTGGTATTTGAGTCGAACGCTCTACCATTGAGCCACGGGCTCGTTGTTTTGTCGGTTGTGATCGGGAATATGATGATAGTGTGGGGCTCACCGATCTGCTTAAGGAACATGCATGTTCCGTTGTGCCCTGGAGCTCAGACTAGAGCCCTCGCAGGCGGTCGCATAGCGACGTGAAGCATATGATGGAATGGAACCGACAAAGACAAGGGACACCGGAATGGCCATTTCTGGCTTATTAGCCGTCATCAGCCAGTCATACCCAATCCCAAGTGTGGCACACCTGGGATTTGAACCCGCGACATTTGGTATTTGAGTCGAACGCTCTACCATTGAGCCACGGGCTCGTTGTTTTGTCGGTTGTGATCGGGAATATGATGATAGTGTGGGGCTCACCGATTTGCTTAAAGGAACATGCATGTTCCGTTGTGCCCTGGAGCTCAGACTAGAGCCCCTCGCAGGCGGTCGCATAGCGACGTGTAGCATATGATGGAATGGAACCGACAAAGACAAGGGAGACCGGAATGGCCATTTTGGCTTATTAGCCGTCATCAGCCAGTCATTCCCAATCCCAAGTGTGGCACACCTGGGATTCGAACCCGCGACCTTTGGTATTTGAGTCGAACGCTCTACCATTGAGCCACGGGCTCGTTGTTTTGTCGGTTGTGATCGGGAATATGATGATAGTGTGGGGCTCACCGATCTGCTTAAGGAACATGCATGTTCCGTTGTGCCCTGGAGCTCAGACTAGAGCCCTCGCAGGCGGTCGCATAGCGACGTGTAGCATATGATGGAATGGAACCGACAAAGACAAGGGAGACCGGAATGGCCATTTCTGGCTTATTAGCCGTCATCAGCCAGTCATACCCAATCCCAAGTGTGGCACACCTGGGATTTTAACCCGCGACCTTTGGTATTTGAGTCGAACGCTCTACCATTGAGCCACGGGCTCGTTGTTTTGTCGGTTGTGATCGGGAATATGATGCTAGTGTGGGGCTCACCGATCTGCTTAAGGAACATGCATGTTCCGTTGTGCCCTGGAGCTCAGACTAGAGCCCTCGTAGGCGGTCGCATAGCGACGTGTAGCATATGATGGAATGGAACCGACAAAGACAAGGGAGACCGGAATGGCCATTTCTGGCTTATTAGCCGTCATCAGCCAGTCATACCCAATCCCAAGTGTGGCACACCTGGGATTCGAACCCGCGACCTTTGGTGTTTGAGTCGAACGCTCTTCCATTGAGCCACGGGCTCGTTGTTTTGTCGGTTGTGATCGGGAATATGATGATAGTGTTGGGGCTCACCGATCTGCTAAAGGAACATGCATGTTCCGTTGTGCCCTGGAGCTCAGACTAGAGCCCTCACAGGCGGTCGCATAGCGACGTGTAGCATATGATGGAATGGAACTGACAAAGACAAGGGAGACCGGAATGGCCATTTCTGGCTTATAAGCCGTCATCAGCCAGTCATACCCAATCCCAAGTGTGGCACACCTAGGATTCGAACCCGCGACCTTTGGTATTTGAGTCGAACGCTCTTCCATTGAGCCCACGGGCTCGTTGTTTTGTCGGTTGTGATCGAGAATATGATGATAGTGTGGGGCTCACCGATCTGCTTAAGGAACATGCATGTTCCGTTGTGCCCTGGAGCTCAGACTAGAGCCCTCGCAGGCGGTCGCATAGCAACGTGTAGCATATGATGGAATGGAACCGACAAAGACAAGGGAGACCGGAATGGCCAATTCTGGCTTATTAGCCGTCATCAGCCAGTCATACCCAATCCCAAGTGTGGCACACCTGGGATTCGAACCCGCGACCTTTGGTATTTGAGTCGAACGCTCTACCATTGAGCCACGGGCTCGTTGTTTTGTCGGTTGTGATCGGGAATATGATGATAGTGTGGGGCTCACCGATCTGCTTAAGGAACATGCATGTTCCGTTGTGCCCTGGAGCTCAGACTAGAGCCCTCGCAGGCGGTCGCATAGCGACATGTAGCATATGTAGCACAACCGACAAAACAACGCGCCCGTGGCTCAATGGTAGAGCGTTCGACTCAAATACCAAAGGTCGCGGGTTCGAATCCCAGGTGTGCCACACTTGGGATTGGGTATGACTGGCTGATGACGGCTTATAAGCCGAAATGGCCATTCCGGTCTCCCCTTGTCTTTGTCGGTTCCATTCCATCATATGCTACACGTCGCTATGCGACCGCCTGCGAGGGCTCTAGTCTGAGCTCAGGGCACAACGGAACATGCATGTTCCTTAAGCAGATCGGTGAGCCCCACACTATCATCATATTCCCGATCACAACCGACAAAACAACGAGCCCGTGGCTCAATGGTAGAGCGTTCGACTCAAATACCAAGGTCGCGGGTTGGAAATCCCAGGTGTGCCACACTTGGGATTGGGTATGACTGGCTGATGACGGCTAATAAGCCAGAAATTGGCCATTCCCGGTCTCCCCTTTGTCTTTGTCGGTTCCATTCCATCATATGCTACACGTCGCTATGCGACCGCCTGCGAGGGCTCTAGTCTGAGCTCCAGAGCACAACGGAACATGCATGTTCCTTAAGCAGATCGGTGAGCCCCACACTATCATATATATATATATATATATATATATATATATATATATATATATGTATAGGAACATCTTCCACCATTAAGAATAGGTTATACTACATAAGTAGTTTCTTACGGCCAGTAAGATTGTTAAAGGAGACGTGAAAGAGGTGCTCTCAAATTTCTACATCATCTGTGTCTGAAATATATCGTGCCTATCCTCGACTATAATCGATTTTACAATCCCAGACTCTTTTCAGTAGCCACAATAAAATTTTAAATGTCAGCTGATATGTCGCAAGGTACGCCATCTTTAGATCGTGAGTTTGGCTATGGAATTGGAGATCTGTGGTTCGAGGTCTACGTTATTGAAATTGCAGCCCGGGGTGCTGATAAAGCGTTTAGCGTTGTGTTTTGTTAGATTTTACAGATGACTGGAATCTTCCCTTTTGGATCCGTGTTGTGTTTCCTTTTATAATCCTAAGTTCTATTCATCTCCATAAAATGTTATCCTACGAACTAAGTATGAATACCAAAGTACTGTTTTGCGTACTGTGGCAAAGGTTTGAGAATGAGTGCGAGTTGGCACACATGACTTTATCATTATACCGGGTTTCGATGATTGTGACCGTGCAATTCTGCTGTAGCGTCCTCCACTAATGCTACATTCTACAATAAATTTCACTTACACATTTGCCGTCATAAGCTCGGCTGTAAAACTAAGATGCCCGGTCGTGCCGTAAGAACCCATAATTAACAGGTTGTTTTCTTCGCAAAAACTCGGATAAATTGATTGCAAGGAGAGTTTTTCAGGTATATTTCTTTGGTCAACATACGCATATGTTTCCGCACCATATTATTTAGAATGTGGAAATTGCGCAATATCTCTAACTGCACCACAGAGATTACGTAAATAGGAATGCAAAAAATGTAAGAATCCTCAAAAATATTCTATGAAAACGGTTAATCGTAAAAGGTTAATGTAGAGCATGTGAAGTAAATGCCAAGCAAATGATAAAATTTGAAAGGTAAATAACTAAAAGTTTCAAACCATTATTTTATAAATTGATCGAAGAAACCCGTTTGCTGCAACACATTGTTTGGCAGATTAATGTCATCAACAAGTTTCCATGATGCCATCATTTGCAGTCAAAACGTTTGCATAAACGACTAAATGCGAATATAAAGTTTACAAACGTTTAATTTCGTGTAATACAAATAGTTCATCCAGCATATTTCTATGGTGTCCTGATCGTCAGTGTATGTTTATAAAACAGTATGCTTTATACAAGTAGGTGAAATACGCTTATAATACTTTGTTGCGAATGTAATCTTGCCAGCCAGGTACGTGCTTGGTTTAGTCAGCATCAAGATTCGTTTATTTTGAGCCGATCTTAGGGAGGCTTTAGGGACCGCTGAAGAAAGAAAGGCATAATTAGGTGTCATAACCAAAAAGCAAAACTGTTGAATCAGGTTAAAAAGCCAGGAAGCACACAAAATAACTGAGTTAGTAAACAGCTAAGCATAATGTTGCGGCTTTCTAGATTAGACAATCAACCCAACAATCTAAATGAGAACACGAAACTTGGGAAGAAAAACATTCGGAAAAATTAATTATGCAGAAAACATAATCGGGAAAGTCATGAGTGCTTTTCGACAAGATTGCGGTAGTCATCAACATATGAAGTTGGAAATATATTTATGTAACAGTTAAAAAAGTAGAATTTGCGAGTATACGTTTTGCTTCGGTGAATACTCGTCGGGCAACTAAATTTGTATGAGAACGAGGACGAGCAAAACATTTAAGAAATACCAGACCGGCTAAAGTTAGTCGTAACCAACAGTTAAGGTGTAAGAATATGAGAAAGGGTAATTAAGGGGCATCGAGGCTTATAAGGTTTATATCAGCGTGGAGGGAGCGAGAGGGTGCCAAAAGTCACATGAAATTAGTCAACCTTTCACCACGGTGCGCATTGAGAATTTACTCAAAGCAAACCTTAGCTTCCTAGCTAGCATTCCGAATTCTTCCTTTGAATTAAAAAAAAATTATGAGCCAAAGTTCGGAACTTCAGAGCATACATTATTTGGACAATCTTTGTAAATGTTAACTAAAATCCGAAAGTAGAGGGTTATTTTGGTATGATTATATTATTGATTATTGCAGCAATATCACAAGAAATTTAACTGATGATAGGATGCCGGCTTTTGAATAGGTTTTTCCAGCTGCTTTCATCAGATAGATATGGAAAAATAACAACTTAATAAGTATTATATGCTTTTAATTGATTCAAGTTCCCTTATCTTTTCAAATATTTTTATTTTAAATACTCGATAAAGTTTTCTTTTTTATGATTATTTAATAGTAAAAAACAGACAACTATTCCAAGTTTCTCTTTTGTTTACAGCGAATTTAATTGTTTCATGTCCTAGTTTATGTGATTTTCCGCAAAGAATTTAATTTATTTCATTAACCTAACCCATCTTACTCTAAATTTACCTTCATCTTACTGAAACTTATCGCAAGGGCATCCGCAATGCGGTGGAGTTTCACACTCATGCCCTGTACCCATTTCATCAGCGTTATGACTAAGCTTATGCATAAAGAAAAACCAACCGAAAAGGCGAGATTTATAGAAAAATTAAAATGATGAAAATTTCATTCCCTGAATACATGCTGTGGTAAGACATGAGAATCAAAGCCTTCAGTAATAAAGGCGACCATATGCTTAAGGTTAGTTTTCTAACCCTAACCATCATAAGCGTTTGACAGTCGATTAAAGCGAGTTCAACCGTATGATCCAGAGTATGGTATTGCAGGGACGGTGAGTTGCCCATGGGTGAGCTTTAAGTGATATTAGACTTGCGTTGCAACTATTGCACTCTCTTATCCCTCACCCGTCTGTGTCCGGTGTCAAGACAGAGTCAATTAGACTGCAGCCAAGAGAAAGCGCAGGTGGCTGGCGCTATAGCTGGCTCCGATCCAATGGGGTAGGATTACCATAAAGGCCATATTAAGGAGGAGGTAGTGCAGCCTGACTCTAAGTCCGCCAGTCAGCCACTCCGCACAAAAGCGACCCGCACTGATCGTGCGGTCCGAGTGAGCCAGCAGTTGGCAACCATCCACGCCATGGCTTTTAGCGAACCCTGATAGATTTTAATCGCATTGGTTTGTTTCTAGTGAGGAATATCCAGTGAGACATCAACCTCACTCTCTAATCCCATGCCCAGACAACAGGGAACGTCCGAGCCGGTCAGCGGATTGGTTTTTGGGCGCAGCTGCTTATGTATCTAACGACATCGTCTACGCGTACCACGTACACGACCAGCCCCCCAACACAAGCACCAGCATTTCACGCAAAAAAGGGGTTTAGCGGCTAATGTGTGTCACAGTGCCAGAGGTCACTTTAAGAAGGAGACAGTGCATTCTGCCTCTCAGACCACCAGTCGGCCGCTGTGCACACGTACACTGACTACCTGCGAGGTCTGAATGTAACAGTCAGTAAGCAAACTTCCAAGCCATGGCGCTTAGGGCACCTTAATAGCCCTGGGCTCGAACCACACATACAGCAGAGAAGTCACATAGAGAAGGAACCAAGAATCGTACGTCTTTCTCAGTGAGAGGCACTGGTTGAAAAATAAAGAGGATGTGGGCGACAACGTGGATCCAAGCACCTGGGCCTCCATGCAACTCAACCAGCACACCTCCCCTGGTCTTCGCCTACAGTCGACCAGGATTTACGGCACAGAATCCGCACGTAGTTGTGAAAGTCACTTGAAGAAGAACCATAGAAAACCATTTTCATTTACGTTAAAGATGCTTATTTTGGGTGGTGATGACGGAGTAAAAGTGTACTGAATGCGTTTAGGGAGAGACTGTGTACTGGTGAGGGCAGGATTGGGGCAATTTACTGCAGATTTTCGTGAAGGCGCATATGACCAAGCAGGCTCATGTGGTACATGAAGGTACGTGAGCAGTGGGGATATTGGAGACGGATGCGGCGACTGTATATCGAAACCTCTGGCACCGGTTGACAAGTCCTCGTGCGATAGATTCGCAAGTGCCCAACTATGCCGATGCGTGAGATGAATGCGTGATACCAATGAGAACAGCTTAGAACCAAGTCATCATCACTGGAATTTGGGGTGGTAATGGTGGTGGTGGAGGTAGCGGGTTGTCGGAGGTGGTCTAATCGGTGGTTGGAGTGGGGGAAATGGTGCCAGTGGTGATGGTCGTTGTGATCACCGGGGATTGCGGAGAGGGAGGAGAGTGCCTGTGATAGAAGGTAGCGGAGTACCGGCAAGGTGATTGTGGGAGCGGTCATTATCATGGGGTTCAAAACAGGGTTGGCAGAAGCGATGGTCACTGACGCAGAAGTTGATGTTGTCGAATTGTTATTGCATTGCGTCCGAAGATCTCTGACCAGACTGATTCACGCGCGGAAGGTGCGTTGACAGCGGCAGCATATTGAGTGGGCTTGGGCGTTGGTTGTGTGGCTCTGGAGCGTTTATGTCTTGCAAGCCGCCATTTTGGTCTTAGCAGCGGATATCCGGTTGACTTCGTGGATTACTGCATCGTTCTTCACTGCTCTTCTCCAGGCCGGTTGATCCTTGGCGAGGTACACCCAGATCACCGGGTTGAATTGCGGTCATTTCAGAGTTCTTCAAATTGTCCTCGTAGCGCTATTTGTGTCCTCACTGTCTGCGAGTATCCGGAGCGAAATCTTCGTAGAAATGTCGTTTGGCTATTTGTTCGCCATCCTTTCTCACCGGGTGTGCCACTCCATCGCAATTGCGATTGACTCAGCATGGCGCAGCTGCTGAGGATTCCAGTCCAGTCTAGGACTTCTGTGAACAGGATCCTGTCTTGCAATCACAGCTTAAGTATTCTGTGGACGCAGTTGAGATAAGATGATTCAGCTTCCTGGCTTGGTCGAAGTAGACTGTCTAGGTTCCCCCTCCATAACAGAGTATCGGCACGATGAGGGCCTCGTACATCTTCAGTTTGGTGTTCAGTTGTAGGCCGTGGCACTTCCACACGAGAGCTTGCAACTTGCAAAAGGCCTGGGTGGCTTTGGAGATCAGTTAAGCAACCTCGTTGTCGATTCTCGTGTTGCGTGACAGCGTGTTTCCTAGATAATTGAAGTTGCCCACCGTTTTCAGTTGGGTGCCGTTGACATTTCGAGGAACATTGCATTCCGCTCTGGGTGGTGGTTGGTGCATGACCACCGTTTTTTCCGTGTTGATTGTTATGCCAAAATCGGTGCAGCCAGTGGTGAAGAGGTCCCTGTTCCTTTGCACGTTCTCCTCTGTCGCAGTGTTGAGGGCGTAGTCGCTGCGTCTCCCCTTTAGTCACCGCGAATGCTCAGGAGCCTGTTCCGCTGTAGGTGACGCGTGCCACAATCCCTTTGTGGAGCTAACGCACAATGTGCGTGAAACACTCAGGACAGCTGAATTTCTGCATACTTTTTCACAATAAATCACCCACATATTGTCCCAGGCTTGGGTCAGATCAACAAAGGTAGCATAGAGGTGGATTCCCACTTCCCGATAATTTTATTGTAGCTGAAAAGCGTAGAAAATCATGTCGGTTTTTCCGCTGTGTCGTCGGAAGCCAAATTGGCTTTCAGAGGGCAGTATACTGCTTTACGTGGCCGTTAAAACGATTAAAATGGATAGATGCGAAGATCTTACCGGCGATGTTCAACAGTCAAATGACCCTGTGGTTATCACGATCGGAGTTGAGCAGCGGTGCGACTCCATTGGTGCAGGGGCCGTACAAGGCCTTGAAGGAGTTTTTCATTTCGTTGTGATCAGCATACATTTGAGTTCCTCAGTCTAGCGCACCATCTATGTAACCTACATCTTCCACGCTTGTTTATGTACATTGTGGTGGCATCTGAAGAAGACTGCTTTGTTGGCGGCAGCCTGGCTGTTCATGTAGGCTATATGTACTCGGTTTTGTCTGCGAGTGGGCTACTGATGTCGGCGTCACTGTCGTCAAACCAGTTCTGGTGATGACGGCGTGCGCGTCCAAGGACTTCGAGGGCGGAGGGCTCGATGATTTTCTGCTGTTGACACCATCGGGTGTCCACGCCGGCATTATCTGCTGGAGCCTACAAGTCCTCCATTTTCTGGGCTAATTTGCTGCTGAACTCAAAACGGTTAGCAGGCAAATGTAACAAAAACATATTTAACTTACACGGTTGTTGCCTATCTTGCGGCGTTCTGGGGGTTTAAAGTCTAAGCCTCACATTGGGAAAGATCAGGCAATCTATCTCTCTAGCCAGCTGCGTCTCGAATCGCCTTGATCTGCAGCACGCTCTGTCGATCCCGCCTTCAGACTAGAACATTATCCAGCAGTTGCCACCGCCGCGATAGGGGGTGCATTCATGTGGCCTCCACGCATATCAGAAGGCGGAATAATGTGTTGCTCAGCAGGTTACGCTTTACCGCGCAAGTTCGGAAAGGCAGGAGGCCATTATCCTTACAACCACTAAGACCCTGGGGACCAAAAACGTCCTGCCAGGCAGCTTAGTCTGTCCCGACGCGGGCGTTGAAGTCACCAAAGACTATCAATTTATCTGGCCTCGGCACTGCCGCCAGGAGGGCGTGCATGTCCTCGTAGAATATGTTCGTTGCCATGCCAGAGCTGATTATCGGGGGAAATGGGGGTGGGGCTTAGAAGTTGACAAAGCTTACGAAATTGTCTCCCCGAAGGAGTAGTCGAAGGCTCATCGGACGATCGTTGATGCCCTTTGGTATACAGAGCAGGCTTCGCAATATATCGGTCCGGATGGCAAAGCGAATCCGGCGTCGCCTCGTTCTGCCTTTGGGTGGCCACTTCAGGAAAAGATGTAACGGGCACCCACCTACTTCAGTTTGCGTTGGTCGGATAAATCTTACAGCAAGCCACGCCCAATAGGCAACGGGCACCCCATTCTCCTTTAAATTTTGTGAAAGTACCAATAGATGACAGGGGTTTCCTTTTCTCTTATATGCCCGTTTTATTCAATTATTTAACTTTCAGAGAAGATTCGCATTGTATTTAGTAGCATGTCACATAAATAAAATAAAGGAGTTACTTTTGGTGTTCAATTTAACCTGCATCCTCTTAAATTGACCCGTTTCATCTGCTAAGAATCAACCACTCTACAAATGTGTAATAAGGAGTAAGGGTCTCACCACATATGTACATTCCATTCGACAATGCCGTTCAGGTTAGGTGGGTTAGGAAACGGTTTAACTGTTTGCTTACATTTTTAGCAGTTTAGTACTTGCAAAGGGCATCACGATAGCAAGCTTGGAGCAAGACGCTAGATGAAACAACAGTATCATAGGTGTTTTCAGTCTTCGGTTCGTGCCTTGCCGCGTTTATGGCACGTGGAGTCTGATCTAATTAAGGCTCGAATCTGAGAGTCTATGATTGAGTGTGACTACTAAGACAGATTTTTTTGCAACATAATTTTCCAAATAAAATAATAACGGGAGATCATTAAGCAATAGTATAGAAACAGTGCTGGTTATTAGAAAGATAATGCCATCAAAATCTATGGCTTCTTCGACTCCAAATGCAGCTCTTTTACAGGTATCTTCAAATACGGTGTTTAAGGGCAGTCGCTCCTGAACTTTTTAAATATATCTGGTTAATTTTACCGGGAATTATTTAAACAGTATACCACCCATATGCGCAGTTGACTGTGCAACTAAGGTATTCAAGATAAAGGTCGAATTTTCTTCCCGGAAAATATTTACCTACTGTTAAAAAATGCAAACGTACAATAAGTTCTAAATTTATTTAAAACGTAAAATTTTCTCATAGGTAAGCATTTTTTAAAACGTGACGATATATTGGTAATTTTTTCGCACATTTTATGGAATTCTAATACGCTTAAACGCACTATGTCATCTAAACTTTCCTTGCATTCACTCATATATTCATTATAAGAGTTAGGTTTTCGAACAAATATTTAAAAAACTTTCGTAGTTTGCCGAATTTCACTTTATTTGGACACTTTCGATCATCATTAGTTTAACGGTTTTCTTAGAGATACGGCTTACAGTACATGATTCTACGAGGATGTAGAAAATTGCTACTGAATTTCTTATAAAGAAATGTAATTCATTAAAAGGTAGAATTCTTTAATCAACACCTATGCGACTTTGATATCTAAATCCATTTTTTCATCAATAAGACTTCAGTTTACTTTTGATTGTTTAATCTTCACCTTATTTGGTGCCCACCGATGTTCATTTCTGCAACCTCCGATCTACCAACATGCTACTTAGCAAGCCTATAGTGCAGAGTTCGCAAAGACGATATACCACTCTTCTGTCATGAGAAAGTTGCCGTTATACACTTTATCCTCTGCACTTACCTCCCTTTCCTAACATTCATCATTTATTTTTTTACTTTAATTTATAGGCAGACCATGGGCAATACTAAAGACGCACGGATATTTTATTGCTTTGTTTGCAATTTCACGTTTAGCTGACGATTTCCAGAAATGCTCGCTTTCGGAGACAAGGAAAATAATATTCTAACTTGGTTTGAAATGAGTATCATTTGTCTCCTTTCTTTGGTGTATTATCCGTAAGGTTCAGAATGCTGATGCTGGCAGAAACAGTGAAAATGGTTACTTCTAAAATCAAGCGTGTAGAAAAGTGTGCAATTTCTTAAAAAGGAACCTTTATTCCTTCCTACTGAATTCAGGATTACACCAATTATCAAATATTTTTGCTCAAGGAGACATCCATCGAACTTTATCTAATGTAAACTTTGAGCGTTCTTTTTCAGGTGATCGGCTTAAGTCAAACGTCAGCATGCTGCTCTGTAAGAGCTCACTTTGTTTGGTCATCTACGACATTAACCACTTATTTTAACGTCTCACTCCGATCAAAAATGAAGTTTTACGGCTAGCGGAGGGAAAGTAACGAGGGACTTGAAAATATTTTTAATCTTACTTTCTTGAACATCTGAGAAGAGGATCAGAAGTCTAGGTGTCCATAATCACTCCTTGATAGTGTGAGGTGCCATAAAATCGTATTCCCGACGATGGTTATGAAGTAAGTGGAACCATCTAGCTCATAAACATAGAGCAAATTTGTTGACATTTTCTTATTCTTTTATTTCCGAAACGCCAAGTCCTACGGCTTCTGCCTTGGTATTCTGACAGAAAAGCCGAATATGAGCATCATTTGTGATACACGCATGGGACATAAACACATTCTGTAGTTGGCATCTACTCTCTTACCCGAATTAATACCAAAAATAGCTGTTCCGCTCGACTGCTGGTCCACAAGTTAAGCAGCAAATGGAAGAAATTTTTAACTACTTCTTAAGTTTGCAATTCAATTTAAGGTAAATTCACTATTAATTTTATTTCAAAAAAAACTCATTTAAGTGTTTACTTCATGAAAACACGTTTTTCTTAAATATATGTGGGAAGCTGTCTTTTTTGTCTCGTTTATGCGTTGTACATAGATGTGCTCTGATTGTGGGACGAATGTGAGCTGTTCCAGTGTATGAGTCAGGAAGAGCCAGGGCCCCTAATATATACATTTGTGCGTGCTTCGACGATGGTGATATGCTTAATTTCCAATGGTCATGATAATAATTGCGCGATAAATCCGTTTTTCCCTGGCTACGGTCGATAATGTGGATCAGTGCCTCTAGTTGAAATTTACTTATTCCGTTTGTTATACAGTGCATAAAGTTACCATTAAGGCCTTTCAGCAGTAAAATTGTCCTGTCCATCCATCATTTTCTTCTTGCGCAGGCGCTGTTTCCTTGTCAAGGAGGATTCTAGAGATTTTGAAACATTTTCCTAGCGCCAGGATCCCACAGAAACAGGTCTAATTTCTTTTCTCTGAGCACACAATTGACGCGATAAATCATATTATTTAGACCACGAGATAAAAGTTACAACAAATAAATTATCCCTCAATTGTATAAAATAAGCAGCCCATAGCGAACGCCCATATGCTTGGCAAAACGTTCTGGTGTGTAATTACATATGTTCGGATGCTGCATATTTGTTAGCTGTGCATTTAAAGTTACTTAGGTTTCTCAGAGAAAAACATCTCAAGACGCCAAAAGGTGTTGTTTCTGGTATTTTACAACAATATTTGTAAAGAAATTTACAAAATGCTCATGTTAGGAAGAAACGGCTTGGAGAGTTTATCACGTAATTTAAACTTGTAAAGTAATATGTAATGCAATAAGACAGAATATCAGCTCGTTTTGCTGTGCAGAAAAATGTTTGATTAATTTTTAATGAAAATAAGTTGAGTTGACTTAATGCTTAAACCACTGCGCAAGGAGATAAAAAAGACAAAAACAAAAACAAATTATTACAAATGACTCAAACCTATACGAACTGGTGTCTTAACGAACTATTATGCAGGTCAATATGATGCGGGGGCAATTTGTATAATTTTTGTGAAAAAGGTTCTAATTCTTTTAAACTACTTATGAAAAATTGGCGGCTTTGGTGGTATTCCAACCCATGCCAGCAAGGGAAAGGCTTTAGTACAGCCAACGCTCTTGCCAACTGAGCTACAAGGCTTCCCTACTAAAAAGGTCTTAAATTTAGCTCAGGATATAAATAATTTCAAAAGTTAAAATACGACCTATGATCTGTATTCAATGACCAGATTAAAAGTGGATATAATTTGTTTGAAAAACCCTATCGGTCCGGTGTTGTTGCAAACAAATTTCCGGGGTACCTTGGAATTTCAATCATTATTTTCAGAGGCCACTGGTTGCCAACATTTAATGAAATGTTCGAAGTGTTGTCCGGTGGAATTTTCTGCCAAGCATAAAGGCTTGAGTTAACATGGGATATAAATGTGGGCTGTCCATAATTCCCCTGAACGAACTTCTTTGAAGGAACGCGTTCCAATTGTGTTGACTGTGATTTGGGTTAGTTAACATCCCGTAGGCACGATATTTACCTATTCAGATTACATGAGGGCATTCAGACGATTGAGTGGTGTGATACGGACCTGCTGGGGGCTTTTCATTGAGAAAGCTTTGAGGTGACCTTACAAAATTAAACTAAATTGGAAAGACTGGAAATTAATAGAATAATTTAGTTTCATATTTTTCCATAAATTGTTTCATATTTATACTGTTAACTAATGCAAACGGTTCATTGTCTAATAAAATGTTTGACGGACCTTTCGAATGCCATTACGTTCAGAGATGTTTCTGCACTGGCAAAGTTTATTGTCATAGCTTGCGTTAATTAATTTGTGAACTCCTTTATTCTAACAGTTTGAGGCATCTGGTAAACGTTTGAATACCTTTTAAAAAACATTTAATTTAAAGTACCTAGACACCATTCACCTAGAAAGAAATAATATTGAAGACCGAAAATATTTAGTCCACGGTTCAACACCTAACCATGCGCAACTAAATAGTACTCTCAAGACAACTTCTCATATATTTTAATAAACGATCAAAACGTTTGCGAAAACAAGTTAATGCCTGTCCAACTACCTGATGAAGACTATTCCGAAAACTTGGCGCAGGCGACGCTGCGTTTGCCAGTTGAGGTTTTTACTAAAGACTAGGAAAGCAAGCTTGGATGGACAATACGAAGCTTTTCATAGTTTTTACTTGCCATAGGAACAACGCTAGAAGTATTCCTGGATGCGTTGTAGGTGTTGTGCACTTTTTATGGCTCTTCCGCCAGAAATGGCATTCAAATTCAACTACTCTTGAGTGGAGTCATCAGTTAAACTGCCAAATGAAATTGCAAAATGGTGAATGAATCGAAAAGGCCTAAACAAAAAGAATCCGTGATGTATTCCCGAAGCATTAGTCAAGGAGATCTACACAAAAATCGACTGGGTATAATAAAAATAATTATAAATATTGCTGTCAAACAATAATAATCACCAGGATACTGAGGTTTTTCGTATAGAATGTCAAGCCACTCAACATTCAGACTCACCTTGCTCTGTACATTTGACTCTGCTCTTCACTACTACCGTATCCTTTTTAGAAGCTCAATTTCGTAAATTTCCAAAAAGTGCCGGAAAATATATCAAAAGTCTCTGTGCTCACAAAACAAAAGTATTTTTTGGAAGTGTCAGAGGAGGAAAAGAGTTGGTATGTACTAATCAAGACATTATAGACAGCTGACATTTTCAGTTTCTTTAATAATGGTTGCTGTTCTTCTCTGTTTCAAAACTGTTCTTATATTACAGATACTGATGGCTTCGGTTAGTCCCTTATAACATTAGAGCCTCTTAATGTTTGAAAAATACAGGATATGTAACCGACCTGTATAACAGTAGTTGAATTAGGAGTACGTATATAATCACTTTTTGAGAACCCATGCACCGGTAACTTAGACTTTTTAAATTATACCCTGCCAATATCTGGGAATGGCTTCTGACTTTGGTTATGTTGTCAATACCTTTAAAAAGAAATGTTCTTTAATTCTACAACTTAACACTTTTATCATGTCGATAGAATTAAGTAAGCGAATTCCATGAAACAGTTCAGATTTCATCGTTGATCCAAATGGTTTTATTTTCAGGATGTTTCCGATTCTTACTCGATCTCAGCATCACAAACAATTGCTAGTAAAGTGTTACGGAGGCACAATCGATGCATTATGTATAGGATGTAGTTGCCACTCTAATTACCAGCGTCTGTGTTCATCACTTTGGTTTGCAATTTAGGCTATTCCTCTACAGGTTTCGCTGATGATAGGAAAAAGTGAGAATTCAAAACGTCTGGTCGGTGAATGTCTTGTTATAAATGCTTCTTTCCTTTCATCTGGTACGTCCTTACATTTAATTTAAATTATTGGGAATCAAATCTTATATTTAAAAAATCCATTATATAACAATGCATTTATTAAATTAAATACAAAAATTAAAAATACGTGGGCTTTTGAAATCCTGCATAAACAACTAATATAATATACATAAACAAATTAAAATTAAGTAAAAACAAAGTAACAAAATATTTCTAGACCTTCTTCTAATGCTTGTTAAAGTAAAGGCATTATGCAGACGAGCAATAACATGAATGCATAATTTTCTTACTTTGTTAACCCTAAATGCCACCTGGAGACGAGATGATTGCCCGGAAAAGGAACTTTACTGAAGTAGCTAAATTACTTACATAGTATATGCAAGGAGTAAGAAGTCAGCTCAACCATTAGCCAAGAAACCTGGTTTAAACAAAATTCGAAGGACCAGCGATGGCCATTTAAACATCTCTGCTATTGTTGATTTTCGTAGGTTGTCCTACTTCTTCTAGACCTTCTTCTAATGCTTGTTAAATTAAAGGCATTATGTAGACGAGCAATAACATAAATGCACAATTTTCTTACTTTGTTAACCCTAAATGCCACCTGGAGACGAGATGATTGCCCGGAAAAAGAAACTTTACTGAAGTAGCTAAATTACTAACATACTATACGCAAGGAGTTAGAAGTCAGCTCAACCATCAGCCAAGAAACCTGGTTTAAACAAAATTTGATGGACCAGCAATGGCCATTTACACATCTCTGCTATTGTTGATTTTCGTATGTTGTCCTACTTCTTGCAAGCTACTCTTAGCAAGTAAGTATGAAGGTAGGTCTGTAGGGCTAGAAACTTTTGAAACAATTTTGCGCTGGATGCACAGTCGGTCAATGTACAAGTAATGTATGCGAGAAGATATTGATTTGAAAATATATCATAAACTCATTTCTCTGTAATATCACGGAATGAAAAACTCTCTGTCAAAACAACTGATATTTACTGATTTACAGGATATTATTTTCACGTGTATCATTTGGATGTCAGTTGCTCAAATTTCTGTATTCACACTATGGGCCTCATATAAGATTAAGGCATATTTATGCAACGTTCAATTTACTAAATAGGTAAAAATATGAATTTCATTTTTGGATGGGGATTCGCTCATCCAGGTGTGCAGCCATCAATTTAATTTTCGGAGAGATTTATAACCAATGCTGAATTTCATATAGAACGATTGAAATGATTTTATCCCGTAATTATATAATTGCAATTCATACTCTATTGTTGAGATAATCGTTTCACATAAGAATTGAATAAAAAGCGCGATAAGGATTAATTTTGTTCCTTGTCTTGAAAATTACATTTGGGGATGCATTTCTTATTCTCTTTATTAATTGAACTCAATTATGAATTTCATTTGGTTTAAAGGAAGAAAACGGACCATCTGGAAAAATATAAGTGGTCTGTTTATTTTTCATTATTGCTGAAATTTTCAGTTTCTACTAATAACGCCGTCAAGTCCTCAGCTTCCTTTCCTGCGTCTGCTGGATTGTGCTGATTTAATACTTTTCGCTGAAAATTTTGTTTTCTTAAAAACGCGTAATGGCCCATTTTCGTAAACCTTGTGACTTGAGTCAAACGTGTACGATGCACTTCAGACTGAATTTGAGGCGTAATTAAATTTGAGTCATAAAAATTTATTATTCACATCGCACCTAATATTCAAAATTTCAAGACACGAGTTTAATTCTATGATACACATTACAACAAACATATTATATTATAGAACTATAAGAAGGCTAGCCAGTTGGAGAACAGACAAAGTTTCATTTAAAAACAAAACGCTCTGTTTTGGTGTTGTTTAGGCTCCTAGCGGCTACATTTATCGTTATAAGTGTTCATCAGCAATAAAGTTTCTATAGCGCAAAAGCCGTTGAGAGCATGACTACCAAAACTATGAAACCGCCAGCAAGCTCACGTGCTGACATAAGATAGGAGTGCGTTTCCAAAGTCATTAGAAAAAGGTTACTTTAAAAAGGCTTATTAGCAACCGAAGCAAAATAACAGTTCTGTACTGCAGGCGAAACTTTTATATCGAACAATGGCATCTCCTATTGAATGAAAAAGCGCTCAAAGGGGAAATTAGCAAAACTATACAGATGGGATTTTTGATGACTGCGCCTATGCACGACAGACATTCATTGATTGAATTATGTGTCATATTCTTTTGTTGTGCTATGCAGCTAGTAGTGTATGCAGGAGAAAGTTCATAAAAATAAGCCTAGACTTTATATTAATCGATCACAAAGAACGTAAGTCAAGGATCAGGTGCTGATAACCTGATATCCAATAAGCCAAAAATAGCAATCAGTGTGATGATAAATCTGAAATAAGAACAATAGTTATGCTGAATTCGTTCATTAAAAAGAGGAAAACGAGCACCATTTGGACAGCCGATATTTTTATATGTCAATATGACCATAGATAAAAACATGACGTCAGATAAGAGTTGATCAAAATCAGAGTCAATACTTGAAAATTAAAGTAAAGTGAGTAAATGTTATTGAGCAACTCCAACTGAGCATTTTGAACTCTGTAGTCTGACAAGGCTCTATGAATAATCATTTCTGATTTACGGAAGTTACAGCTTACATTTATTTAGTGCTCTCCAGCATGAAATATTGCATTAGTAATGCACTTAGTCTTCTAGGACCAAAAGATTTTGTTGAAGCAATATTTGGAAGACGAGTGACGCAATAAGTAGAAGGAAGTAGAACCTCGTTAGCACATCGAGCGCATGGGAGCAAAGTCCTGAAGCGATGCATTTCTTCGGTATAATAAAAAAAGGCCTTAATTTGGGTGTCATATTGCAATGTATTTTCTCTTTGTGTATTTACGAATATGTGCCGGCAGTATGGAGACAAGTCGATTTCTACAAAATATCTCCAAAGAATCCTAAAGTAGGCTCTTTACGAATGAAGTTAATTGTCAAGAACAAGAATTGGATATCTGGCAGAACCATTGATGTCGCCAACATATAATCGGAAGGACGTAGTCATTTTTCAACATTCGATGATTTTATAGCGCCTTTGGTGAAAGAGATATCTCTAAAGCGAGTGGTCCGAAGCAGTCAATACTTATCACAGGAAATGGGCTATCTTTTACATGCAACTCTTATTCAATGAGAATAACGCTAAATGTGATATCGGCATATCTGCTGCCCCCATGTCGATGCATTTCTTTTCTGCTTGATTTAACCAGTTGTAAATTTTCCTAGTTTTCTGGGATTGCGCCTCTTGCTACTCTCCCGGCATAGACTGCAGGTGTTAACGTTTTGACCAGTACGACTTTGGCAATTCAAAGGCTGACGTCTGGGTATGACAAACAGCAAACCTGCTATCGGCCGTTTCTGAAATTGAATTTGCTAGATGGCCAATTTCGTTGCATACTAAAGTTTAAAGAGGAATACCGCTTTTAGTTAATATTTTTAGCCTTAAACTTTACTTAAGGAGGAAGCGATTTGTGCAACCTAGAAAATAAATAGGATTTCATGATGTCTGGTCGGTCAGAACATACTTAAACCCAAATAGCTTCATTGAAAAATGCAGACATACCAAATTTATTTATTGTTTTATGTACGTATTTTCGAAAAAAGATAATTTGGGGTAGGTTTTGTAGATAAGTATCCCTCAACATATATGTTTAACCATTAAATTTCTTAAATATCTACTGATATTTTGCTTACACTTTTGAATGTGAAAAATTGCGGACTTACTTTTTACTTTGCTTGATGATTAACTTTCCTTATGTAAATCTAGGTGCGATAGCTGAAATAAAAACATTTCAACCTGATGTTTTAAATTTGCACTCAAATCCATCATTAGAGACAGCAGCAGAGCAGATTGTTTTATGCAGCGAGTTCTTTGGGGAGTGGACAAGCAATTCCATGCGTAACACGATAAGCAGCTCCCCCATTTATCGTCAATGGTCTTACTTAATGCAATGGTTACCTGATCGCCGGTATCCCACTGTTTAATTGCTAGAATTTGACGAAAAGTGTTTGTTATTAACGTTCACCAAATTCTTTGGCTCATCGATGTTATCAATGAAAGCAGCTTTCGTCCGCGGCTTCCCGTCTGATGATATACTCTGCGCTAACAACACTGATGATCGAATAAGAAGGGGAAGTTAAGGACTTTATTGGTACACTGTGGCCAAACACCCACGTGGACATCAAATCGTCCAGCTTGAAGGTGTGACCGAGTTTCACCGAATAAGATGCTAAATGGCCCTATATTCCAACTACTCTAATATTCGAGAAAGGACTCAAGGAGTTTCGTACCGTGGCAGCCTGTCTTTCTGTCTCATTACCAAATGCATGCTGATAACCTCCATCCTGTTGGAAACAATATATCCATGGTGTGGCTGACGGATTCCGAAGGATTAATTAATGAGCGTGTTGGCCAAGATATGGGTCCAGGATAGTTTGGTCTCACGTCTTGTTACCACAAGTACATACTGGAAAGCCTTTGTCAATGTTCCTTGATCCTGGTCTCTTATTTAAATTAAATTGACTCATTTACCATTCCTTCCGATCCATGTACTTGCATTAAGACACAGTAATATACTATTATTGCGCAAATTTGTTTGCGGTCGATTTGGTGTTGGCAGTTGAAATGTTGTATGTTCGTTGCCTTATCAATGTGCTGAATGTTGTAGATTTAAACTATTTCAAACTCTGCTGCAGATGAGAAAATCAACAAAAGTCAGAATTCTATTTAAATTTTTCATTCATCCTACAATGCGCAACCAGCAAGATGACGCTCGGGTTATATAAATAAACGATAATATACAAGGACGTCAAAGTTATCATTAATATATGGAGCTCCGTATCCCAATTTGTAATTTTTGGAGATCAGTGATACAAAATATTCAAGGACCTAATCCACTATGAGGCCATAGCTAAGGGACTCTACTAAACTGCATTCTACCTGTTGGTTAACCTTTTCATTGAGCATAATGTCAGACTTTAAGTAACACACGGAATTTTTAAGGAACTGGACCTGCAGGAAGACATCCTCTGTCGCCAGATCCTGTGTAACAGAAGAGGAACGTGATATCAAATGCTACCATGACATACTGCGGCAGGCAAATGACCCCTTTAATTTTCTCCAACAATTGTGTCAAAGAATTGTCTGTTGTTGACGAAGACCGATCAAAAATTGAAGACGCGGAAATAGGCACTTGTGCAGTACGTACGTTTTTGTGACTTTAGTGATAGGGTATGTTGAAGAAGAGAACCTTTGCTGGCTTCATGCTACTAACCGGCCTTTGTCAGTCCTTGGGTACGTTATTCCATTGCGCGAAACCTTGGACAGCCTTCTGCGAAACTTAAGCACCATGATGTAAAACGAAACTTCACGCCAGACAGGGTTGTTCGTTACCTCAGTTATTTCCCCTTCAGTGATGACGGACACCATTGTTAAATCGAGTTGCTAGACTTAAACTCAGTCGTCTTGAATGAGGCTACCCACCTTCACAGCAGTAGTGGACAAGCCTGCAATGTTCAGTGTAAGGCATCTTTCGTAAGCTTTACTCCAGTACAGCGTTTCGAATCACTCTGTTTACGATCACAAGCATTCACCCCTGTGAAAGCTGTTTTTTACTGTCTTCGCTCCCTCAACTCATGGCATGTAGTTTGCTCTGGATCTAACAGAGAATATGCAGTCTCGAGTGCCGAGGCGTTCTCTTCATTCCTCAGTCAAAATAAAAATATTGCGCATTTCGCACGATCTGTGCTAATAAATGGATTTAATGATGTATACTTGAGCAACATGTTACTGTCAAAACAATGGCACAATAATAAGGCTGTTTACTTTCCTTTAAAGTTCATTTAAGCTAAACAGTAACATAAACACTTAGAAGGCAAATTAAGTAGCTTCTTGAAAAGTGGCTGCAACAGAACAGATAAAAATGCCATTTGGAAACTCTGATATTTTACAAGCCTTTACCTGTTGGCGCGAGAAAATAGAGATTTTGCAAGTTAAGTTTTAAACCGTACCAAAACTCTCATGCACACTTTGTGTTGCATAATTGTGTACTATTTTATTAGCCAATACGAATTTCCGAAATCCTAAACGGCCATTTAGCACATCAGTATCGAGCTGCAGTAGCCACCAAAAGGAAGATAATCAACATGGAAAATCCCGCTTAAATTGCAAAATTTTCTCGATGACGTGCTGAGATAAAACTGTATGTACTCTCTTCATATTGTGTAAATTAATTTAGTTTAATTTTGCGTAATATTTAGTTACTTATTTTTGTATATTTTGTCATGTGTCTAGTATAAATCATAAAACCTTTGCCTAAACTGTAGAAGTCAATTTTTTTACTTTTTACAAATCCTATTTAATTTGGGCTGACCAACTTGCAGCCAAGTTTCCAAGCTGTTAAACCATATTTTAGCGTTAATGCTCGAGTAGCCAGCTTATAAGTCATTTATCATAATCACACTCGTAGTAATATCATATCTTAGATAAGACGTGCTCTTTCTTTAACGGATGATGATTACTAAGTTAATCAAAGGACGCGAAAACTTTCATTTCAGAGACCAGTTTATTTTGCAGCTACGCATAAAGAACCCGGTATACCTAAAAGGAGATTGATGCTCGGTTTAAAGGGCTTGTAATTATGAGGGTACTTAAGAGAGATTCACGATTTTGCGTAGATCAGTTAATATTGTTTCTATTGAAGCATGTAGCGTGGTCCATATAAATTTTAGTACACTATGAACATTAACATTTAGACTTATAGAGTACTGTGATATAAAATTTTCCTTTAGGTAAAAAAGTCAAAACGTAAGTGCGAAATTTTCAAGGGCAGGCAGACATGCAAGACGTCTCCCGACTTTGTTTTAAGTTGGTAAAGATTTTTGAATTGAAAGACATTTTCCCTCCAAGCACTGCAGTTGAAAATCGAAACGACTGGTTGTAAAATACGGACATGGTCATAAGCTTTAATTAAGTAAACATCGAAGATTATTACGGTATTTTATGTTAAGAAAACATATTTCCATCTATTATTTCTTCGCATGATTAAGGAGTGATTAGAAGGAAGCAAGTTTCATAGCATTACAACGGCAGTATACTGAATTCTCATCAACTGCTATTTTTTCTCATTTTAAGAGCTTTCGAAATTGTTATATTACATGGTCGACCTCAGTAACTTAATTTATACCTTAGAATTGCTCCTCTGCAGATGCAAAACCCGTTGTATATAACTGCGTCCACAAACCATCTATTTTTTCGCATGTACTTTACACAAGAGTTTGAAAATATGCCCGATCAAAACCCTACTGGCTACACTGCAGGGACTAAAGTTGGGTTATCTTCCCTGCTGCTCGGTTTTTAAAACGCGCCAGATTAATATTTTGGTTTTAAACAGCGCCAAAACCATTGGGAAATTTTTCCTGAGCTGTGGCACATGCAATACAATTGAGGTTACTAAATTACATCACTAGGCAACATAAAAATGAGGATGTACGTGAAGCCAATAGGCGCCAATATGCTTTATTAGGCAACTTGATTCCTTCAGACACTGCATGATGACATCGAACGAAAGCAAACTTCCTCACTCTTATTCATTTGGTAGCTTGAACAACGCAAACAAGGACCTGGTCGCCACTCTGTTTGGTCCAGGGTTAAATTAAGGGGAGGGTTTCAAACCCTACTTGGTTTAAGATTCTGCATGGGTCACGTTTCGACTTAGCTATTGCAGACTGACCCTCAGTCGTGAAAAGGATAGTGTTACCGCATTGGCTAACAAACTTCCAGGTCACAAATCTTAGCGCGTCGTGAAAGATTGAAAAATTTAATATTTATAATGCAGAGGAGCGTACTGATTTAGCGTGATGAAGGCAATCCCCGAGTTAGCCTTCTTTCCTTTTCCCTCTACTCTGGACCAATCGTCAGTAAAAACCTGCCACCCAAATGGCGACGAAAGTGGATAGATTGTCTGACCTGGCAGTGAGACCTGATGCAAAATTGCAAGCTAGTTATAAGGGAGCAAGTGCACTCGGTATAACAGGATGAATAGTTGCCAGAAGCAGATCTGGTTCTACTGTGATTCAACTGACCTGCAAGACAGCTTCTCTTGAGATAGAAATCAAAACAGCTCGAGAAGGGCATCAAACTGATATTTGAAGCACTGTTATGCCTTCACCTCTTGGTCTCGACACAGAAAACGTCTATGTTAAGAGATTTATTAGGACCCCAGTCAACATAGGTACATGCATTTCTAAAATAATTCTTACATATGACGAAAACGAATGAGAAAACTGATTAGGCTGCAAAGTATACATGTGCGACGATGGGACCGTTTGCGAAATTCGTAAAGGTAGTAATGGATGAATACAGAAGACTCCCTATCTCATTAAATGTGAACCGAAATTCTGAAATGTTTTTTCGACTGAAACAAATAACTTAATTTTGGGTTTGTTGTATTGATTATTAAGCATGCCTAATCCCAGTGTATTTCAGTCATTTCAGGATGCTGGTTTTTGAATGAGCTTCTACCTGACCATTTGCGGAAAGCATACTCCGTAAAAACTAGCTACATAAGTAGTATGCCATTTGCCCATTGGTTTTTGATGTTCTTATGAATTAAAATATATTTTATAGAAAACAGACACAGAAATATTATTTCTTGTATTTGGTTACTAGTGAATTATTTCTTCTGAAAAGATTATTTTTTACAGAAAGGGATCTTTCGGTTTCCTTAAACGTTTTTTATTATGAGATTTTGAAGACTGTGGAATTTTCATTCATAAAACGTTGTATTTTCGAATTCATTGACATTTCCTATAAAGTATAGAACATGATCTACATTCACTGCCACATTTAATGGGAACTATGCGGTTAATTCCATGCAACGCAGACAAATGTGTGATTTTGCCTTTTACGGAAGACAACAGAGCATGTACATTAGATTGCCTAACTCATGAAATGTGGGGATAAAAATTTGAGGTGTTAGTATGGCACAAACTTTATTGGATTATTTTAATTATTTGTTTTGAATTGAAGCAAAGGAAGTTGTTCATTTATAAGCAGTTCTCTTGAGATCTGTTTATTGAAGGAAAAACAGGACAAAACATGGACATATCGCCCGTTTTTTGCCATCCAGTAATTTTCCTAAGGTATTGAAAGATCCGGATCAAACGTTTTGTTTCTATGCGTTGTGCTATAAACGGATATTAATATAAGACGGAATATGTATAAATATCTCTTTGAGAGAACGGAAAATTTGGTTTTGCGTTCATGAAAATCAGGTAAATGCAGGTCTGAGAAATAACATTGTTTCCAGGAAATCACGAACAGATTCAGTTCAAAAAGTTCCATTTTGCAAATTTTGAATCTTTATACCACACAATTAAATAATCAAATTGTGTGACTGTAATTTATTTTAGCACACCCAAAATGAGAAGCTTAACCACGCCTAACAATGAGGAGCCGCGCCATAATGTTTATGTTATCCGTCATGGTGTACGCGAAAGATGTCCTGACAATGTCTATTTGCAGTTGATTAAAAATGAAAAACGAAACTAAAAACGGACAGTTCAGAAGAATGGCATTTCATCGGAAAATTTTAGTATATATTCGGAAACTCACTTATGTGTCAACAATCTTAGGATGGGACTGAAAAGTTAGGAAATACAGCAAAAAAGCACCGATAGAAATTAGTTAGTGAGATCTTTCGTTTTCAGTAGACAAATGTTTTCCCTTATTTTCAGTGACGTCGCAAAACTGGTTGAACGTCTGCATTTTTTCCTGGACTTGATCTTCAAACAGGGCTAAGTGTATAGACATTTGACAATGAGCTAACTAATTTAGGTGTTTGTTAAAGATGTAACGTATTAAAAGAGTTTTTAAATTGATCTTAGGCATATTAACTGCCGAATTATATTGTGGGCGTATATTTTTCTCCGCTAAGAGTTTTCGTGTTCGGGTGAGTCTAAATATATGACCTAAACGGCCATCTCCATTAGAATGAATGACTCAGAAGTCACTATTTCGGTAAATGCCTTTTAAGGAATATGTTATGGTTAAGGTTCTGATAAGCACATACAACAGAATCAACATTTAATGGGCAAAATATAGAAATTCAAATGAAACGTAAAGTATTCACCACCATTTCAAGGATGATCTGAAATTCCTCGTAATCAAACACCTGAAACACGTTAAAAGAAACTTAAGAATAGGAAAGTCCTCTTAATATGCATAAAATGCTACGTTTTCGATTTCACTTGACGATTCTATTTAAATTTATTTAGTCAGGGACCGACCTGACAGCCTGTCAGCTTATGAAATATTTTATTCCTGTGACGTCTCTGCCGCCGCAATCAAGCGAAAATCTGTTTGCCTTAGTCAAACGAAGCTTCACCAATGTATAAACGGAAGAATAAACTGCCATTTCTCGCGATACTATGTTGAAATACTTTAGCAAAATGTACGCTATTTGGTAATGGCCATACTTTCAATTGCCTTTTAATCCGGAAGACAAATTCTGTAAAATATATACTAAAGGACTATTTTCAAAAGTAATTCTACTTGTGGTATTTTATTTACTCGTTTGTTTACGTCGAAAGGCATTCTGTACACTTAAAACTTCAGGTTATTCATCTAACTCAATTTTTTACGTTTTTGGAATTTGTCTTATTTTGAAAACGTGTATTATTTCTAAACAACGTTATATTAATTTTAAACCGCAATATGCCTTTATTTTAAGAAAGGGCACTTCTTTGCTCCTCTAAAACTTTGGGGACGCAGTGTGAGCTGATTTCGCACAACGGGCCTTTTCTAATGAGATCCATGAGATTTCATGAGATAGGGCACCTAATGTAGTTTGGAAACCTTGAATTCAATTTTAAACGGCAAGTAGCGTTCAAAATTACTCAGCAATTTAGAATCCTTTTTAAAAACTGAAGGAAAGCCTTTCTTGTGGTGTAAAATTAAAAGAGAACGTACTTTTTCTATCAAATTTGTAAAATAAAGAATCCCTTTATGTGTTTTTTCTGTAAAATATCTTTAAATTATTAAGAGTAGTAAATTCAATGAGAAACATGCATACTTCATATGTAGCCAAATTTTGCCAATTATCTTTTCTGCAGGCGGTCCGAAAGAAGCTTTTTCAATAGCCAGCATCACACTGAGGGAAAAATAGCTTGGCATTAGACTGCGTGATAATCATTGTGAAAACCCTTCTTAAGTAATTTATGTGAATCGAAAAAACATTTCAGAATTTCGGTTGACATTTCATAAGATAGGAAATCTACTGCGTCTACTGAAATCGTTAAAGGTGATAGTCAGGAAACTTTCCAAATAAGTCTGATAGTGAAAATAACAAGGACATGGCTGGTTATTTTGCGAATACTGGCCTCATTATTGTGGCTGTAAAGTAACTGATGAAGAATATGTTTAAATACTGGACCAACAGTTTTACGTTTTCCCAGTTAAAGACCTCATTAATAAATGGAGCTGTAAAAAAGTAAGGAATAAGTTGCATTTTTTTCTTTGCCACTGGTGAGTAGGAAAGGTCTGACTGCCATAAACCTTGCCTTCATTATTTGGTGAGCCAGCAATACCATAAGTGCATTGGCCTCATTCTTAATAGATTCAAACCATGAGTGTGATTGAGACATGTTTTGCCCTAGTGGTTTAGAAGTTTATATTATGAACAGCTTGTGGTATTTTGACGTTTATTGGTAGGATATTAGTCGAATTTGAAGCTTCTCATTAGCTCAACTCAAGATGGACTCCTTGAATATTCAAAAACTAACAGGAATGGCAAACAGACTAAATGATACCACCTGCACATCGGCATTAACGGGCTAATGTTAGGCTCGCATAGGTTGGCCAGAATTAAATTTAGAATCCCAGATTGAGCTTTATCAACGAGCTTTATCAACATATATCACAAACATCTAGGAAAGGACCAAAAATGAACTGAAACTGAATAAAATTATTAATTTTTAAGTTTACATAAACAGATTCTAGCAGTAGTTTTAAAACTTATTAATATTTGGCCTTAATCCCTAGGACGTTTCTCCACGACGGTTATTCTCTCATTTAATCTCAAAAGAACTTAAAAATGATCTGATAAATCGTCAACTTCCCTGACTGCATTGAACTGTGCCCGGTGACAAACATAGCCGGAATAATGCTAAATAATAATAGTAATATATTTTCCATACCTTTTCGAAACTTATAGTTCAAGTTGTTATTTGAGTGAGTTGGAGGCGTCTGTAGCTTGTATTTAAAGCAGAATAATCTTTCACTTCAGTAATGAACATTCGTGATGGTGTGATCATGATTTAACTGGTAGTGTGCTGTGCAGGAATAGCTAGGAATCGTAACTGTTACTGGAAAAATTATAACAAACCTCTTAACACTTAAGGACCTTCTGGATTCTATCTGATAATGTTTGACAAATTAGTCAATAATGATAGTCAATAATGCTTTGTTTTCTCATAAGCTATCCTTCTATGAGGAAATGATAGTCTGCACGTTTGCAAAACGAACCCATCCATCTGAGCGCTTACGTAATACATTATAATAGAGTAACACATGTACTTACAAACCCTTGGCAGCTAAACCGCCAAAGAAAAAAGGATAAAAACGCCCCCGTGGACAAGATAACTGTGAAAGAGGCTTACTCTTTTTTCAGATGAAATAAACAATAAATTTATGATTGAAGTATATTGTGGTCAACCAATTAGTGATAATTTAACGGTTTATAATCAAAAAGCTTGGCTCGGCAGAATGTAGAAGGTTGTTTATTAGGGATATTCTCCTTAAGAAGTGTCGTTTTAATCACCTATTTAAACTGTCTGCTCAAGTCCAGCCGACAGATATTTGCACCCCCACAAAAATGTGAAAGACTTACCACCCTAACGCCTAAGAGCACTCCTACACTTAATTAAGTTGAATTATAAATTTGGTAATCGCTAATAGGTTTGATGTTTCCTCTTCATGCATTAGGAGAAAAATCGGGGGAGGGGGTGAAAAGAATGCAGATAACGTTTGCCAACACCAATGATAATGAGAAAAAGTATTAAGTCGGCACGTATGTCCGTGCAGACAAAGAGAGGGCTCCACTGGTTAGAGTCAAAACGGCACGATGCGTTTAATTTTACCAAGCTTGTCTGCCACAAGAGTTATAAAATGTTGTTTGAAGTTTGCATTCTCTGATAGGCTCAAAAATGTCTGCACAAAACACCTTGCAAAAGAAAGATGAATGCTTACTGCGAAAGCACATTCCACTTCATAATTATCAACCAGAATTTGTAAAAAAATCTGGGCATAAAATTGTTATTAATAAGGAGAACATGATATATAAAATATCAGTTTTTATAAACATTACGTTGTTTTTCGGGATAAAGTAAATTTGGTTCACAATAATATTCAGTTCGGTGCCAGAATACGAGCCTAACACGATATATTTTCAGGCTGAGCGTGCTTAAACTGTTGCTTTTGGTAGGACATTGGGGCTTCACTGAAATAATATAGGTTTGTTAAAAAAAACTACCTTTGCAAAAGGGTTGCCCACTTTTCGCATGACGGTGTAGGATCAGGAAGATACAATGATGACAGAATAAATAAACCTTGAAACGATGAAAGCCATGTTGAACACGAGCGAAGATGCCGAAGTATTAACTCTCTCGAACCCTTTGAGCAAATAAAAACTGTTAAATTAAGAGACTGTATTTTGGGATCTATAGTTGCGATGTGATGATAGGAACCTCTTAAAAATAAGATGAGGGTTGTCACCTGTACAACAGTTAAGGTTGAGTGAGATCATCTAAAGTTTCTTTTTGAGAAAATTGACGAATTATAATTTCAACTGAATTAGGTAATAACTCATGCTTTTGTCCACTTTAACAACTGAGAAGTACATACAAAAGGCACAACCGAGAGAGAAATTCACGTCAAAGTCGTTTACTTTCTCTCCGGTTAGGAAAGGGTCTTCCAATATCTTTCGAGTGCCCTTGGTTAATAAAACAACTTTGAATCCAATGATGCAATGAAAAATTATATCATGCAAACGCCCAGCTTGATTTCACTGTGAGATTTTAATTAAATTCAAATAGTTTGAAGAGAAAGATCTGCCGAACAAGTGGCATCTTGCGGCCGTTGACAGACATAAGAACAATTTGGCACATAAAATTCCATAGTTCCATAAAGCATTCACAGTCTTAGGCCCTTGAAATGATTGCCTAACTGACAGCGTGCTGAAACATCCTCCGGCTTCAGGAGTTCTTAATATACTGCATTCGTCCGCAGAAAGAAAATCACTCCTGACAGAAATTCGCTCCTGACGATGTCGAGTAACCTTGGGCTATGTTCTTGTGGGCGCGTGATTATTATTTACTACGTACAAGAGATTATAAACTGCACAAACATGCATAATATTTCAATATGTGTACACATAGAATCACTCGCAAGTATATATAATTCGAAGTAATTTATTAATTAACTAGGCAAGCAACCTAACGTAAATAAAATTTTGACAAATCAACAGTTGTTCTTATTCAGAAGTCGATTTGTGAATTTCAATTAACATAACATTGATAAGACCTTCTGCATTAGTAAATTTTAGGCCTTCTCATCATCACTTTCTTTTTATTTATTTTCTATTTCGGCATAAAATTAAGGCGACCTGATCATCGCCTCTCTCTGGGAGAAATGGACTTCTTTCAGGCCCTACTTTAAGCCGTTAACCAGGATAAAACATAAAACTGGGCTAGTCGATCATTGCGAAACCCACTCGACACTGCATAGACACTCCACTTAGTGCACACAGCGATTGACAGTAGCCTCTTCCTGAAACTGCGAAAAAACTTTTCGGCTTCGGCCGTCCTGATATGGAAAGATCGAGAATCTGACAGGCAGATACCGGAAAAGTACGTATGCCATGGCAGCATCTTTTTTACGTGTAAATTACGAGGGTACGTTGCGCATTGAGGGACAACTATCCTGCCAATAAGAAGGGGTATTTCATAGAAGTTCATGAGTGACTTGTTACAGAACTTTGATAGATGTGTCATATTTAGGTAACGTGGTTTTACATTACAACTTATTCCATCTCCTGATGGCATTTCGGCTACCAGTTCACGATAACGTAGTTCCCAGAGTAGGGAAGACGCTAATTCTTATTTATTTATCAGGAAACTCAGACAGTATCGGTGGCTACTTAGAGGAAATTTTAAAGTGGGTAAGTACTTGAGTAGCAGGTGCAGTTTCAACCTGCAGAATTCCAGTTTGCTTTGAGAGCATGTCTATAAATCAATTTTTGAACTGCGTATCTGGGGACATACTTTCCTTCAAGCCCTCGTAACTACAAAATCAGTGTTTATTTGAGAGAGAACTTCTGTTTAACCTACCTCATATTTTGATTATGTACTCTTTCAAAGCAATATTAGACAAGAAGCGTTTCAAATATTTGTAATAATCTTGACATTTAAAACGAGACTGAACCGATTTTCATTCTTTTTTGTTGCCTGTAGCTCAGGTAGGTGACATTCAACAAGAAAGCGCACAAATTCAGGCTGATGGAAGGCTTAACTGGTCACAAAAACGCACAATACTTTAGGAGGACCACTTAGTTGCCACATACGTAGACCAAAAGCAGTATAAATAAACATGAAATCGCTATAGTTAATTGGTTAAACGACTAATTCCTGCTAAACTATGCACTTGTTTTCGAAATGAAAGGCTTAACATGACTTATTTTTTAAAGCCCTCACAAATGTTTTTCAAGGCCTTTTTCTAGACAATTATAAGAGAAGCAGCGATAGGAGGTCCAGATTAAAACAGAAAGCCCACTTCCAACCAGCGATCAGAGTGGATAGATCGCAGTCCCCACTCAATCTTCAGTGTAAGCAACCGTGGCCGATGGGGCTTGAAACCTTAGCTCCAGCACAGGACGATCGAATACAGTGGGGCTTAGCCCTCTGGTGTTTTAGCCTGGGTTTTGAATATCTTAAACCTGGGCAGTAACCAAAGCAGTAGCGTTGACTTCAGTTTTACCGTTCATCTGATAATAGGCGTCCATGGGTTTTTAAGAATGTCTTCGGAGTGGGTATATCACATGATAGGTGCATTGGCACTGCGTTACATGAACAATCCTCGGTCAAAGATACGGGTCCAATTTAAGGCAAAAGTAAATCTTGCAAAACTCGTTGTACATTTATGAATGACCCCTCTATGCTGCCGCACTCTGCTTTACGCCCTTTGTGCCAGATTTTTCCAGTTTTTTTATTTTAAAATAAAGCCTTATTTATAACTTCCATTGATTCCCTAATTTTTACTTTGCTTTTTGATGTGGATATTTCCTTCAACAAAAAAACCCAGCCCTGAATCCATTTTCATTTCCTTACAGGTTAAAAGGCAACTAGTTGTCTATTCTCGACGAAAAAGATGCAACAACTGGAAAAAGAGCTTTCTTAGCCTGATGTTTTTGGAATCTTCCTCTAACACATCCTCAGAGATAGAGTCAGATAAGGGTACTGGATCGCCCAGGTTTTGCAGCATTTAAAGGATATAGTTGCTAGGCCATAAAACGCCTATCAACATTGGCAGTTCCCAAGTACATCGCAAATAGTTGCAGGTGGTGTGATAGTTGTCTGACCTGCCAGCTGTTGCATATGCAGTTGTTATGTCGTTGCTGTGCGCCAGAATGCTCCTCAAGCTGATCGGTTCCCACGCTCATCGCACGTGGTTGTTTGTGGTGCGATGATGTCACGCAGTCGTGTTGCTCACGCCCGAATTTCGTCATCCCTTTGAGCTCTTCCATAATTTGGAGCACCAACATTGACAACAGGAACAGTGCCGAACCGCACGTTCTCTGCGTGGCTTACAACTTTGCCCACACAAAGTATCAATACAGAATATGGAGTATGCAGATCCTTGCGCTTGTTGCTTGAAGGGTGGACAACCATGATTCCAGCAGCTCGAGGCTCGCGTGGTTGTCACCTCTAGCGAGCATTACGGCTCCCTCAAACTTGAATGAGTGGCCGGGTCTCGTAGAATGAGAAGCGACTTGGGACCTGGCGTCTTTCCTCCTCATTACTGTTGCATGTTCTGTTATTCGAGTCTACTTCTCCGCGACTACTTACTGAACCTGGCTTATTCGCTTCTATTATTCGTCCATTCTCAAGGATGATACCTAAAACGCGCCTTTGAGGATCCATTAGTTCAGTTAGCCATGTGCTCGCACTGCTGATTCAGGGCAATTGCTAAGGATTTGGCCATCATATGGACTGGCCATTCCGGTAGTAACTGTACTTACTCTCTCTGACATGTCACACCAAATGGGGTCAATGTGATGTTGGGAAAATTTGGCGAAAGAAATGGCTGATGCCGTCGATCGACACAGTCACATGATGACGTTAGTTTTTGATTTTCAGCCTTGCTCCCAGCTATCACTCATGTCCAGGTGTACACTGCGGGTCTGGTCTGTCGTAGACAGGTTCAGTTGACTGTTCTTGAGCGGTAACCGTCCTCTAGTTTTGGCGGTCACTCCTTTGTTATACGAATTCAACGTGCTCGTAACAAAAGTTTAATGTGGAAATCAAAAAGATTTTTTTAAATTTAGGACAGCAAATGCATCATTTGCATAACAATGAGTTGCCAACGCAAGTGTGTGTGCGTCATAACTGTTTCCCTTTCATCAGTTACATCGCCAACATTGCGTTTTAACCAGCAGGCCATGTGTGAAATTTCACTGACGAGATTCGAATCCCTGGATCAAAAGATACGCCTCCAGATTTTCTATTCTGGTCTCTGAGATTTATCGAGCTTTGGAGGTAATAGAAAAATGGTGGGTATGTCTGAGTCATGTTTGTGAAATCAACTGGCTTTTTTGATCCCTTTTCACTCTACAATACATTGATTTTCATTTTTTTATAAGGAATTTATTTCCATTTCTAAGGCCCCAACTGCAGAGTAAAATGTAGTTTTCAAATATCCAATTTCAATAGGGTGCCCGTAATGTCAGTTTTGAAAATTGAATTATATTTCAACCTGGTGTCCTCCACTTTGTCCTGCTAAGGCCTTCATCTAGCGTTATCTACATGTTCGGTCAAATAATAAAATAGTTTGTATTATTCTTCAACCACAAATATTTTTGAATTTTTACGACGTTCTCTGTTTGCATTCGTTAATCTCACAAAAATATGAATTTTTCCTTCGATTTTACTACTCTGAGCACTTGATTTAAATTCCTTTAATTCCCTGTTAAGGGCGCTTTTTTTTGGTTTATTCCTGTTTGGCCATTTCTTGTTTGGTTATCCCTTTCGCCGCTGTTTGATAGGGAATAAATTCCGCTATCTTGTCAAGGCTTCCAAATGGGACGTTGCAGCGCTATGAGAAGTGATGTGATCGATTGAAAGCGAACGAGAATACGATAGAAAAAATATCGGGAGTTACTATCATGAAGGGAATACTTTTGTTACCCACAAGATAATAGCCAAAGCTTTTCGTTTCTGTTCATAGACAAAGCATTCCTTGTCTCTAACACTGCGGGTTAACAGGCTGAGAAAAATGAAGTCTGATTGCTCCTTTGGGTGCTTTGCGTTCTTTTGATGTCTTTAGGAAGACTTAATTCCAAAGAATTCTTTGTGTTCTCTAACAGGATAATTCAATTTATTAAGAAAACCACTCATAATTGTATACCAATCTCACTGTCCGGCAGTTAATCTTACCCAGAGAGACTCCATAGCTCTACTACAAATCCTTTACTTGCCAGGCAATTGCAGATGACAAACTAATGGGAATTTAAAGGTTTTTATTATCGTGCGCATATTATGATGCACAGTAGTGGGTTGGTGAATCTTGATAAAATGCAGAAATCATTTTTATTGTTTAAATGGATGCAGGAAATCATAACATAGGCAGATGAAGATTGCTGGCAAAGATAAGGGAGACCGGAATGGGCAATTTCTGGTTTATTGTCCATCAGCAGCCAGTCATACCAACCCCTGGTCACGGGTTCGAGCCTTGTGTTGTGTATGGCTAGCTGATGACGACTTATATTCCAGAAATGGCTATTCCCATCTCCCTTATCTTTTCCGGTAATTTTCTTCTGCCTTTTCTACTACTAGCCACTGTGCGTCTGCTGGCGGGGCTTGAGAGTGAGCTTTAAGCAGAAGGGGACGAGTCAGTTCCGTAACCGATCTGCGAGGCGTCCATCCGCCAACGTCACAACATAGGCGCGTTCCGATCGGCATATGGTCCATCAATTTACGATGCTCTTCTTAGGGCTTCACTCGTTTATTTTCAGCCTCATTTCGCGTGAGTCATTTCAAATTTGGTAAATGTTGCATCTGTCAAATGGTGTCAGTAAGATATAGCTTCCTTGCAACTATTACAGAAGCATTACTCTCCTACTTAAAATAAAACTTTAAAGATTTTACTTCGTGTTAGCTGCAGCTAGTCTAAGCAGTCAGACATTCCATTCTGGGATGCCGAATGTCGATACTGTGTTTCATTAAATTTGCAAAAAGCGCTCATCGTGAATGTTGGATTCGAATAACATTTAGCCATTGCATTTTTGCGAAAATGTACAAAAATATTTTTTTATATGTTTTAATTAGTTATTGAGAAATGGGATGTAAAATGAGATTTTTCAACATTGTGAAGGAATGTGACCACAGTATAAGCTGAATGTTAATTCCATAAGTAGCAGAGTAATCCAAAGAAACTGAAAAATAACCACACATATTAAGGTTTTAACAGACCTACACTGTATTCTCTGTTTAAGGATGATGGTAGTCGAAGGCAGGTTAAAACTACCAAAAGCCGGAAAAAAGGACTGCTTTTGAAATTCTTACGCCAGCAAATGCTTATCTAGAAAATTTTTAATGCAAATATGACGTCAAAAGTTTCAGCTTGATCAGAATCTTAAATGTATTTAAAGCATTTAATTCTTATTTTTCAAACTATATGCTGAGTCTGATCAATGCATAAGGACTATGAATATATTTTCTTAAGTATTGTAGAAGGACGTGCAGTTGAAACACCTTTTTAATGTAAAAAAGCAAAATTTACTTCAAGTCAAACGAGAACTTGCAATTAATTGACTTCATACAATTTAAAACACGAACGGAGCTACCGAACTCAACACATCCGGAAGTATGATTCACCGTTGAGAAAAACAGGGGCAGTCGAATTCCCTCTTCATTCATCTGTCTGCAGTCAATCCAGCGACCAAGTGAACCCAAAATGTTTAAAAAACCGAATGAAAAGCCTCAGATGTAAAGCTACCGCAATAACCACCCCCGTAACTCGCACAAAATTTCGCCAAAAGATTCCACCGCAACTGAAGGCTAACTTAATAATTGTAACGGTCAGCCAACGGATGCCCCATTTCCGGGAGCTTTGTACAACCGGGGAATACACAGATGCATCATTTGATTGGAGCTGAATACGTCGCCGGTTAGGGTGAGCACGCTCCCCTTTGAAATGCCGAGAATCAACGAAAATATGTATATCTCGTTTCTGCTCAAGTAACAAACCAGATTTCCGGCATCTCAGGCACTAGCCGTGCAAACGCTCACTCGAAACCGACAAGACTTTAAAAATAAAGGGAAAAAAATATTTAAACGTTAATGCACTCCTACTTATGGCCCTATAAGTCACCATGTTATATATAGTGGGGTTAACTTGGTTATTTAGCATCTAACGGAAGGGCTCCATCACCAGAGCTGTGACCCCATCTCTTTCTGCATTATTCAAGCTCCTGTGGGAATGGCTTTCAGCCGTCTCATTTTACTGTAAAACGGAGGAAGAGTTATTTTCCTCTTTTGAACAGTTAGAGACTTTCGCAGAGTGACTAGCAAGTAATAGTCGACAGGACTGACCAACAGAGGCGAGAGAACAGACACATACCGATGCAGAGAATCTCAGATCAGGTCAAGAGGGAAAAGGTTCGAATATAACAAGATCGAGTTCATATATGCAGATGAATATTGCGGGCAGAGACAAGGGAAACTGCAATGACAATTTTTGCCTTATTAGCCGCTGACAGCCAGTCATACCCAACCCATGGTGGTGCACCACCCGAGGATTGAACTAGCGACCCGTTGAACAGAAGTCAAACACTTTAACCATTGAGCCACGGGCTCCTTGTCTTGGCGGTTTAGATCAGGAATATTGACATGTATTCGTTGAATAACGCTCACTGATCGCTACTCAAACTCACTCTCTCCACTCTGCCTTGAGGCTCACTCCCGAGCCCCGTCAGCAGCCGCACAGTGGCTTGTAGAATAGGGCATTCCAGTCTCCATTGCCTTTGAAGGAAATATTCATCTGCCTATTCTAATACTTGCCGCTGTGCAGCTGCTGGTGGGGTTATAGAGTGAGCCTTAAGGCAGAGTGGAACGAGTTTGTTCCGTTAGCGATCTGTGAGCGATCATCAACGGATGCGAGTTCATATAGTCAAGTAGGAATAACGAGACAAAGCAACCGGCGCACGCGTAGCTGTATGCATATGCCTGCGGCCGCCGCGGTTCTGCGCTACTGCGAAGACAGCCAAGACGTATTGAGGTCTAGTCCGCCAGCGGCAGACGCCGATAGCCAGGACTGGAGGGACATTGTTCACGCTTTACGAACTAGGGGACACCATGTGCGGTCCCATCGAACCGTATACCTCGCCTCGTTTAACTGGCATCGGTGAAATGGACAGAGTAGGCCTCAGGCGATCTGTGTAAGAAAACCCCAGTTGGGTTGTAGATTTCTCGCCTCCAAAGGCGAGATAATAAACAGACTTCTCACTGCGCAGGCTTCTTCCTCATCGGACAAGTCATAAGCGTTAAAGGTTTGTATCGACTGAATACATAGCCATAGCTGATTCCAGCTATGCAAATATCTGCCTGATTCCCGTTACCTACGGTAGTAAATAATGTTCAGAGCTCTTATTTTTGCTATGCTGCGAATTGTAGAAACTTGAGTCGAAATTTTATTAATAATATTCAAATTTAGAAAAGAATCTAGTCTTAAAAAAATTAATCAAAACTAAAAGTTGCAAGTAGTGTTGGCTATAAAAAATATTTTTAGGCATGAGAACCTCAACAGTTCACAAAATGAGTCACTTGACCATAACTAACGACTGCACTATAACTGAGGGTCAGGCGAAAATTATGCCATGCAAAAAGAAATATCAAGGTTTGCTATCCTGTGTTCGAACATAAAGCTATGCATTTTCGGGGATTAACGTAATTTTTCATAAAGTTTTTAAAGAGGTAAATATTGTGAGGAGGCCTTCAAACATTCAAACTGCTCACTGTCCTTCTACATTTACTTTGCTAAAGGCACGTTTTTATATATTAACCTCTGACGCTACTCCTAATTAAAGGGAATTATTTTCTGAGTGTGCATTCTAAATACCTCTGGAGCACTCTGGTTACCGGTACTTATTTTACTGGACTTAAATATTCCCAGTGAAAAAATAAGCTACATACGCCTTTTAGCCAGGTGAAATTAATTGAGTTTGCGTTTTTTATTTATCCCTAGAAGCAGATAAAAAAATCCAATTTTTGTCGCGACACACCCCGTGTGATGCACTGGACTTTTAGTGTTTTAGTAACTCGACTTACAACGTCGGCTTTGCTAAATAAAATTCCAAAATACGATTTGATTATTGAATTTATGGCAGGCCATTTGTGATCAGGTAGCTGTAACGGTTCTGAGACGCTGCTATGATGAATAGTGCAAAGTAATGACACTGGTGAAAATAATTTATGTCTTCGCCGTGCTTAGAAATTGCCTCTACTGTTATCAAAAGCCTCATAGTTATGCATGACGATAAGTTAGTTTGGTCGAAATCATCTGGATGCAATGGAGAAGCAGTTTTGCCAAAAAAGCTTATAATGTCTGTGAGGACCAGTTTCAATTTGATATCATTATCATTCAATCATACCACCAGCTCTGACCCTGGTGGTGGAATTTTCGAAAAGGGGCCAGCATAGCATAAAGGTATCCACTTAAGCTCTCCACTTACATACTCAAATGCTCACTGGCAGTTCACAGTTGAATAGAAGTGATGTGCACTGGTTTGTCCTATGACGATTGTTCACAGTCATCCGCTTGAGGTAAGGGCTTTCAATAGGAACTTCAAGGCAGAAGAGCCTGATTAATTCCTGCAATCAAAAGTCCCCGGAAACAACTGAAAAGCCCCCAAAAGCAGCCGACATAACGTGGAAGCTGGGTCTAATGAGCGTAAGAGACGAACAACTGCTTTAGGTTCATATTATGTTATCTTTAAACTGTAATTTTGACATTACTGCCTGATTAAGACGCATAAACCGAAAATGGCCATCCTAGTTTCTCATATCCTTGGCGGTTACATCGAGGAATTATTGATTGCTTTTGTCAAGCTCCTACTCCAAGAGTTATCGACTACTAGGTCAGTTAGGAATCGATTTGGTCATACTTCATTCTGCCATAAGAATACTCCAATAAACCTATCTCGTATTTAATGGGAAAACTATGTCAGTGAGTTCGGAGCTTTCTCATTGAGATGGAACTAGTTTCGGCATTAGTTAGTCATTTAGAATGAATCCTGTTATCAATGTTGCAAACCTACGCTCGGGGAGAGAAACGTTTAGGACCAAGCGAGTGAAGGATTGAGAGCTTTCAAAGAACGAACATGTTCAGGGCACTTTTGCACTTCGTATTTATAATTGTACACGTGTGCCGATGCATAATTTTGCAGTGCACAAAAACGTCGGTCCGAACAGAGCGCCCTCTAGTATTTACTTTCTGATTTTACGGGTAGCAGCACCATGTTGAAAAACAAACTTCCGATCGTCCAGTCTGCTGAGATGGGTGGCTAGTAGTTCAGACGCTTCAGAGTAGGCTTTCTCAATGGAAGACGCAGGCACGCGATGACTCTCCAGCCGAATTATCTCCTCCGGCATCTCTAAGAGACCCTCAGAAAGAGAAGATATTCGTCCCGAGGGCAGTTTCCAACTGATATCGAAGCCACGCATTATTTTTTTCTCGACACTATCTTGCTGGATTCTGTCCTCTGCCTTGATCTCGGGCTCCATCGATTCACTTTCAGCACAGAAACTTGGTTGTCGTAGGCTTCCATGGCGTTTTTCCGCGAGGCGCAGCTCTTCGAACAAACACCGGGCCTTCTCTTGTTGCTGCCGCGCAGCCTCCTCATGAAGGATCCGGCTTTCATAGACTTGCTGAATGGTCTCACCGGCAGTTTTGAGGTATTGGGGACTGTTGAATAAAAGGCAAGTGGAACCAAAAAGGCAACGCATGTTCTCTGCGTGACGATGTCCATCTGCTCCACTCTGCATGATGACCGGAGATGCTATGTTCACTCTGCAAGCGGACACCGCACGTATGTCCTCCAAACACCTGTCATCTGGCACCAGGTCTGTAAGGTTTTTAGTTCGGAGGTTTATATGGGTTTCAGCGTTGGGTTTAGGCAAGATAAGACCATTATCAGTGTCTAAGGAACCCTCAGCGTCATCTTCGTCATTCGCCTTCCAGGCAAGTTTACGATAATTGGTGCACTCCAGGTTTCCCACGTATACAATTGGCTCATCATCATTGAAGATAGATAGCTGAAAACAAAGGTCATAATAAAGGAAAGGTAGGTGAATCCCTTAAACGTAAATCTACGTCTCTCCAACTGGACCGGTTTAATGAAGGGCGATGGGCCGGGTGGAATACAATTCGTTTAAATGACCACTTATAAGGATATGAACAAATCTGCGCGTCAAATAATTCCCTTCACTAAAGGACCTGTGGGTGCTGGTGGCATCAAATCTAAATCTGTTTTTTTTCAATACTGGGTTATTTAGTGTGTAAAGCGTTCTGTATGGCCCCTTTGTACTACGTGCACATGGGTCATGAAACACTGATCGGCAGATTTGGACACTGATTGAACTGGAAAGGATTACTCAGAAGGGCTTCAAAACCCCATAGTTGGAGGAAATAACCCTAGGTAGGCTCTGACGCTTCAATATGCTGGCTCTTTGGTTGGAAATTAACGCGCTTTAATCATTAATATAATAGCCTACACGTGAGCACTGGTAAATACCGGAGGTGCAAATAAATTCATCAGGTTTCTCATTCTAACAAACTCCAAATGGATGGCAGGGTAATTAAACGGATAACTACCTACCAGACCAAACTCGGCCGTAACGTGGAGGCAGGAGACGTACGGACAGTACTGCTTTTGACTACTTCAAAACTTAATAAGGTTGACGAAAATCTATCGAACTCTAAAAACTGTTGTTTGCCTATCCTTCAGCGATGCTCTCCGAATTTCGAGACCTAAAACCTTTAATTCCGAGGGTCCTTTTCGTGTTTCTGTGATCAAATTTTATTGTTCACTGCAAAACATAAAACGACCGACATGTGATTTTAAATTAAAGGGTTTTCGTATAGGTGTGCAGAAGAATATGTGAGGAATTCTGGTACAAAATTGGAATCGAAATTGTCTGACCGTTTATCTGTCCCTACCAGTCCCACAAACAAAGGCCGATTTTGAGAGCTAGTATATTATCATGGATGATTATGCTTTTCTTATGTTGTGGATATTCTTTGAATAAGTGGCTCTTCAAGATTTACTTTAAACTGCCTTCTTCAATGGGTTGACGTTCAATGGACACATACGGCAGAGAAATGTCAAAGTCGCTTGTGAAACATGTGCTGTGGAACTAGGCTTGTTCTGTCTTATCTGTGTTCTGATGTCCAGGCCCTAACGTTAATTAACTGAATGCATTTTCAGGAGGTTGATAAGGTTTTGCGGCCAAAAAGCTAGCTAATTTGACAGAACTGAATACCAATTTAGTCATCCAAGTCCACAGTTAGCCGACGCGGGCGTTTAATGTGTTGTTTCAGAGAACCGCTGAGCCGCAAAGTGCTTTGATTTCAGAAGTGTAAAGCACGCTCTGTCTTTCTCAAACTGCTAGGTTCCTCTGGCAACGCTTTCGACTGGCTCTCGTTTTCATGTCTTAAACGGCGACTATATTTTATGGGTGAAGACCGCTGTCCTTCTTGGCCCACGAATGAATCCATAATCCACAATGAAAACCAGCAGAACATGAGACATTTACTTGCGGTCATCATCTATCAGGCTTAATTACTTTTTTAATGCCTTCTATACTGGTAACCAAGTTTTAGAATGATTTCAAACTATAACCAAATTTGTTTACGCTCATGCTTTATGCCCCTTTCTTCATTCTCATTTATTATCTTTAATACATTCAACTACCGAATATTAAGCCTTCAGTAAAGATATGAAAAATATAATCTTAAACGTAAGGGCTGTATGTGTGATTTTTCAAGATAGGTTTCACACTTGTTCGTGACGTACCTGTTTTTATTAGTTAGGAAGTAAACTTTTATGCACTCTTGTGTCTTCCTTCTTTCCATCCATCTTGAATTTTACTCAAAGTTATCCTCGACTATAAAAACTGGCATTTTTATTTACGTGTTTGGACGCATTTTTCCGACTGCTCATCGGTTTTGCCTGGAGGCTCTAACTATCAGTCTCCATATTAGTTTGATAAATTCGCAGTGATCTTTGTAAGCTCATGCTAACACAGTGTATGAATCTCTAATTGCTGATCCCGAAAGAACAGGGCACTTTATGGAAAACCAGTAGAATGGAAAATGCTGTATAAAAGGATAGGCAGTCTCCACCGAATGATTCGGACATAACTTCTGCACAGGAAAAAAGTTGGAAAAATTGTGATAAAACACGTTTTCGAAAGTGGGTTCGAATAATTTGAGTACACTTAGCTCATACTTCCCAAATCAATTCTTATGCTTTTATTATCCGATGGATAAATACAATTTTCCTCATTCGCACAAGATGTTTAAGCCACATCTCGCTCTTTATCTCAAAAAGGGGACGGCATGGAACCTGGAACGTTCATTCAACGGAGTATTCTCTGGAATAAAATCAGGACACTCGAGAAGGTAGGTTTGATCACACGGAAAGGCAACAAACTGGTTGGCAGGCATCCCAATGACCCGCTTTACAATAAAACCGACTTTTGCAGGATATCCTGATAGTTTTTTTGTCAAAGTCTGTACGACATTAACAACAAACCTCTACGCGTATAATAAAGAATTATGCGAAAACATCATAGTTTTATACGAAATATACCTTCACAGCTCGATTTGCCTTTGACGACGACGTATTTTTACTTAAAATGTCTTGATTTGGATGGATGTGAACCCATTTAAACCAAAAACTTAGAAAACGTTCAGTTCACCCACATTTGTTTAGACTTCTCAAACAACTTACTTATTAATTTACTAAACTTATTGTAAAACTGTTTATAAAAGTCAATTCTGTTTTTTTAATGCAAAGATTGATACATAGAAGAAAGGTGGATTGTCAAGCTAATTAAAGGTATGCTCTATATCTGTACTGAAATACTTCCTCAGCGGATTTAAACAGATTTATGAAGACTCAGGGGATTATTTGCATCACAGCCACCTTGGCGAAAACTCCGGAGGATTTGCTCGTAATGGCAGTAAGAAACCACGTGCCAAAAAGGTAGAAACATTTTTATGTCCCGTTTATGAAGGATAAATACACCAACTGCATGCGCCGAAAGTAAAACAAAACAGCACCGTTTCTGTGGCTGCTGTTGCGATGTGGGAGGCCGTCGCAATTCTACCCAACATATCGTGCCTGACTATATTCCTTTGTGCGTGAGAGAACACGAGACATTACACGTTCGTAGTCGGGAAGTGTTTTCACGAGTGTGAGGCCTATGCTCCGTAACCACCCTGTGCGTTACGCCCGCTCGAAACCAAACTGGGCAAAGGATTCATTGCAAACTCATTCTTCCTTCCCCAAGCATCTGCAGGGGGACAAAAAGCTGGCAGTCTGGACAGGCTACGAGGAAACACCGGATAAAAGGCAACTAGAGAGCATTGACTACATGAACTGAAGGTACAACAGTACCCTCAAGTCATTGCACCAGTCAAGGGGAACAGATAATTTGCCTACTCAAGATAACTTGATCAGGAAGGATTTGTTCAAGATAATTTTTCAAAGGTGAAAGCAAATCTCAAAATTTTGCTCTGTGCATTTTAACGCTACCACACATTAATATGCATGTCCTTATAAGCTCTTTTTGTTTAGAATGTTGAAGTCTGTCAGTTATAATAGCACATTTTTAATGCGAGTCTAAGCGCTCAAACAACACAAACATGGCTCTGCGCTAGCACACTATTGAACGTATAACTTTGAAGAAAGGGATAAAATCAGTATGCTAATTGTCTATACCACTCAAAATAGTACTATTTGCTCTCCAGGTGGTAGTTGGATGCCTTGCAGGTAATTTGATGTTAAAGGACTGTCCAAATATTGGCTGCACTACGGGTGCCATTCTGATTTGATGGTTAAACTTATATGCAAAGTAGAGTAGCACTGGTTGCATGGCTACTGTACATCACGAAATAAGAAACGCCTTATAAGTTCAAAAAGTTGTGGTTTCTATCAGCGTGGCCTTTCCACGACAGACCATCAGCTTGGACATTAACGAAATGGACTGCCTGCCCCAAATTTACGTCCAAATTGCTCTATTCTCTGGGCTTATGCAAAGCATTTCATCTTTGCTGAGGCGCGGATACTGTATCGCTGGACGCTTTTAACGCTTTTAATCTATATCGAATTTCATTATTTTGTATACTTCTCTTAAGACATACAAAAATACCACCATTGTTAACATTTCGGCACTTAAGGGGTTCCCTGGAGCGGAAGAAATGCTGTCAGACGTGTTATCTTATAATTGCAACTCTGTGAATCGCGTATTATTACATTCGTTTTTGCCTCTGATTGATCCTCCCAACTGCATCCAAATAGCATGGGAACTTGTATCTGTATTTCAGTCTTTAGCATACGCTGCTTAATAACGCATTCTCTCCGACTGTTCCATCCTCCCAGCAGCTTACTACAGCAGAATTATATTTACCCCGCCGAGCATTCTGACAGTCAGATTTTCAAGGAGCCATCGAACCCATGCCCTAGATCAACGTACAGAAAAAACATGATTTTTAAATTGCAAAATCCATCTTTCCACTTATCGGCAGTTTTTTGTTTGGGACCATTTTCTCTGTCTTCGTCACTGGTAAATAGACCTCGGTTGAGCTTGAAGACAGTTTCTAATTATTAATCAGTGAAAGGACTTTCACACATTTATGACAAAAGCTTGCCATCTGCCTTCGCCAGCGTTTATAAAAGTCACCTATGAGGTTTGATACTAACATTAACTGCCATTCAAACCTACCTCTTCAATATGAACTTGGGTAATGCAATTTTAAGTAAAAAGCACTGAAAATGTCATTCTAGAAGCATTCTTGAAAACATTTGCACTTGATAACACAAATGAAGGTTATTTTCTTTGTACCATTCCCCGCAAACAGCAGCGGAATTGCCAGAAAACGCTTCTCTCATTGCCTTTATAGAGAAAGAGTATTAGTTTTTATTCTCTCAGTGAAATTCGTCCCGCTAATCTAGCTTTTCACAAACGTTATTGCAGTGGATCATCATCATCCAAAATTTCTACCCTAAACTCTTCCTTGGTATCCTTGTCTGATCAAAATCGTCAAAATGGCAAAGTCAATTATGGTTGCTCTTGCAAATGCCCGTGTACTTAGTAACTTTTTGAAGCTAATTGGATGCTCCAAACTGAAGCTAAATTAAGACTTCCCCTTCAGATAAGACCACTGTTAAACGCAACGACGGAACTTTGCCGAAGGTGACAAAGTTGGTAGTAAACGAAATCTGACAAACTGCATAATGCTATGATTTCTGATCCGATTCCTTTTATAATTATAGAACAATCTGTCCACAAGAAGTCCTTAAAATATTCAAGATCGTGACTCCAAAATGAAACAGTCCGACCCAGAGTCACGGGCTTCCATTACGTTCGAAAGCGTTGCTAAGTGGCTACTTTGGGATAGATGGCTGAATTTATATGGTGTAAGAAGGACCAAGGTTAACTTGTATTTAAGTTGCGTTGTAAATGGGTTTTTTCTCGCATTGATTCATAAGGATACGCGACTAGGATCTAATATATAAGAAGTCTATTGAGGAAATAGAGCACAGGGACTCCTATAAAACAGAAACACTGATCATATATGTTTTGAGTATGGCAGATAAGAGAGGCGATTAACAGAGCCTGCGGAAGGCATTAAAAATATTCGCATTTGTAGCGTGAGTTTGTTTTATTACTCTAATTAGGTGCATGAACAGACGCGCAATATAAAATATGCAAATAAGGGCAGGTAACCTGGTGGTCCAAGTTTATTAGTTAAAGAAGGTAAGATTTGCTATCACGGTCTAATGCAGGTAGTCTGCAGCTTAATACTAACTTTAACCTTAAATCCGACCCTAACCTTTGTCTTGCCTTAAGGATAACCTTAACTTATTCCTTACTCATTTTATTTATCTCAACTAGAACAATAATCCTGATATAAAATGCCTACCTGAACTGAATAAGCAGGCATGTTATGCTAACAAATCTACTGCCTTATATATTAGATCGTCACCGAATACTCGAATGTTCAATAAGCAGTAATGAACTGGTAAAAATACCAAAATTGGTTTCTAACAAAGCATCCAAAATCATGGCGGATTATCGAAAGCGTATGCAAAGTCTATGCTTAGGCTCAGCCGCTTGTAAAGCATACATATGCTTAATGCGATGACCCTGGTTTAATTTTTAAAAAAATATGGCAAGCAAATATCTAATAAAGAAGGATAACGAAAAATCTTTTATGAAGATTCACAAAAATGTTTTAAAAAAACTACAAAGAAAGAAAATTTGCCTACATCTGCTCACTTTGAACGGCTTTTCATTAATGTGCAGATTTTCAGTTTGCAGGTCGAATCGACTAATCTCCCTCGTTTGCAATTTGACATAAACGGGGTTTTCGGGATCTATATCATGCGAATGAGCGCGAACCCATTCTCCAGTTGGTTCAAGCATGATAGGCCTGGACGCACGTTCGGTTAAGCCCGAAGAAGCTGCTTGCCCATGCGCCCTTCTATTCAAGTCTGATCGATAAACTAACGTGGATTCAACGCCTCGGCCTGGCGCGGTTTGGCCACCCGCTAGTGGAAGGTCCCACCAATATCTTTTAACTTACGTTAGTGAATAATGGATAAATCAATTATTTTTTTGGTGAGTTTTGAATGCGCAATAGTTTATTTATGTATCTTTTCATAATTGTTGATGCTACCTTAAAACATAATGAGTGGATGAAACGCGTCTGGACACTGCCTAATTCTGCTTTTTAAAAATGCACAATCCGAGTTACAGCCGCTTATTTTGTCGTTAAAATTCAAGAATCAGGAGATAATGTTTCTCAAATAATTTTGATAGCATGTTGACCATAAAATAATGCTTCCTATGGTCCTCCTCACTTAATTAACATGATATTTCGTTGTTTTGTTTCACCTGGAATTTTTGACTCCTTCTCTACCTTATTAAGCAGGCCTTCGTTTTAAAAAGTTCAGGACCCCGTAAAACAGAACTGTCTTAAAACATTAGTCACACTGCTAGTAAGTGGATTTACATGTTTTGCTTAACTATCTGGCAACAACACTTTCAGAATATTTTTGATAGTCACTTTCAATCTATGTTTGTCTTTGCTTTTAAGGGAAGGCCAAAAATATATGAACTTCATGACTGCAACGCAGTGCCATGGTTGCGATGCTAATGAACCTTATATCATCATTATTTTCAAACAAAAATTTAAATGGTCCTAATACATTGAAGTGGTTTACTTGCCTCAAAATTCCATTAGTACGAAACCAAATGAAAGATAAAGACCGACGACAAATACTTTATTCATCGGTTTGTGTATTAATAAAAGGGGACCTTAGCCTCTTTGTCTGATTCCGCAGTATTCTTTTTCGTAACTAAGCAAGATCGCATAAAAATTGAAGTCATTTTATTATATATTTCCTCCATTATCAGGAGATCGCTGACCATCTGGTATGGTTTTTCAATATTTCCTGACGTAACGGGTTTCACGAACGTTTCTCTCTATTTCGTAGATTTCGTTTTTAGTCCTGGAAATCTGAAAATCTATGCAGGTTGAACCCGGATCAGTATTGATTGAAGGACGTTTGGCTGTACTAATGGAGGAAACACTTGACTTTCTTCCTTAAATTGGCTATTAGGTGACGGTGCCAACTTCAAAGATGTTTACTTATTATCACATAACGCCGATAAATATCTGTTGTTGCCTGTTGATTGTTAAATTGAAACGTCACGCAAAGGTTTTCCTTCCGGCGAGCGCACCTTTGTCGCCTTAAACGTCTCTTGTAACCCGCTAATGGGCTTATATCGCCAATGCACCTAAATGCGTGCTAACCCTAAAGCCCAGATTCGAGCCTCAAACAATCCTACATTTGAGCCAAAATATGAGCTGTTCATAGAAGCAACTAAGTCTCTGATAGTGGTTATCCAACATCTCTTGTATTTTCAGTCATATCTTCTTAGCAAATACTCACAAATTGGCAGTAGGAAAACCCTGTCATTAGTTTTATCTAAAAGACATTCAAAAGTATAATTTTTAGTTCGCAGCTTTGGATTCTTAAGAAAAGGCGGAAGCTTTTCAAGCTTCCCCAGTATGAAACCGGAAATTTTCATTGTGTTAGTGATTCCTAAGATTTTCAAATTTGTTTTAAATTTATATTGCTTTCCAAAAAGCAGGATTAGTGTGAAAAAATCAATCACTTTCATAACCTACCTCAACACTATGGATTTTAGTCATAGGGTAACTGTCACAGTTCAGGGCTTTAAATTTTAATAGGTTGTTAAACTTAATTTGCGTTGATGATGGACTGCTTTTAAATAGATGAAACGTGTTGCTTACTTGCACGCAAGGGCGGAAATAACATCCGAAGCAATTTACTATTAATGTATTCGTTGAAGGCAGTGGTGCGCTGAAGAAGCTGGAAAGCATTCCCACGTAAGTCTAGAGGGAATGAAGTCAAGGAGATGTTAATATTTTGCGCCATAAACCTGTCACAAGCGTTGTTACAAATTTGGAGGACAAATTGAAAGAACGCTATTCGTACTTCTTAAGTAATTTTGTTCAAACGGCTGGGCAATCATATAAGCAAGATCTAAAAGATAAATGAGTAAATTAGAGGATTTATTCTCTTGCTCGATTTGGGATTTTTCAGATTCTATTAGCATATTTTCCGGTCGTTGCTGCTATTCACCTTAATTATCCTTTTACTTAAACATTTAATGTTGAAATAATATTACTTACAAAGACAAGGGAGATTAAAATAGCCACTTCTGGCTTATAAGCCATTATCAGCCAGCTATACCGAGCCCCAGGTGTTGGGGCACCCGAGGCTAAAACTCGCGATCTTTAGGTTAGACATTCAAGGCTATTGTGTGGATGCTGGCGGGGCTTGAGAGGGAGCCCCGAGGCATAAAGGGACGAGTGCGTCCTGTAACCGATCGGTAAGTGCCTTCTTATCATACCTTTAGTGTTTTGATATTATCATCAATGTCAGTTAAGTACTTGTAAATACTACTGAATTTGGCTTCTGTGTACTCTGTGGAGAACAGGGTGATCATCTCGGAAAACTATCTACAGAAACCTATTGAGCAAAGTAACTGCCTAAAGATTTGGAATATCATTGGAAGTAATAATCTCAATCTATTCCAGCGGCAATGATTAGCACTGAATAGCTTATTCTTTCTTACGTATATAATAACAGTGTTTTTCTATTTTCCGTTCTCTGTCGACAAAACGCGTGTTCTTTCAATCATATACTCATGGTGAATTAACATCAAATGTAGCCACCGAAAAAGCCGTCTCCGTTCTAATAATCTATGTGGAAATCACACAAAATGAGCACTGTAAGCTAAGAAATATTTCTCTCGAACTTAGTGTGGATTTTGAATTCCCCTCGATGTCTTCTATTATCGGAAAAACCAGCTTGTCCCTATCACCAAAACTTCGCGGGAGTGACAACTAATTAAATTTCATCCTGGGGTTGTAAGTGCCAATCGAATCCAAAACCATCGTGTAAGCGAAGGTTCAATAAATTTTATTATTTTTTCCTGGACTGGATATCCTTCCCGTCGAAGACACATGACACACCTTGCAAGAGTAAGTAAATAGAAATAAGAGTATGCTAATGTGATACTTGCAATACTTTGTCACTATTCACCACTTGAAATTTTTCAAGATCCACAAAATCCATATGCTGGATTGCCTGAGTCATAGGTTTCGATATTAAATTTAAACTTGTGATACATTAGAACACCTTCCACAAGGCCAACTATTTTCACATAGGTTGAAATAAATTTCTTTCATAAATGTTGAAATAGTAAAGATAAATCTGCGTCAGATTTTTATGCACCGAAGATTTCAAACAAATATAAAATTCCCATGAAAAACGCTAGCATATGGCTGGAATCAAGGGATTGCAGTACTGAAAAGGAGGGAAGAGTTATCCAGCATATCCTGGTAACTATGGTAGATGTCCTAACTCAGGAAATCGCATGGATTTTACAAAAAACGGCCGCTCACGGAAATTAACCCATGCTGCCTCTCCCATAGTTTCACAGCAATAAAGAAGCGATTTTTCTCAAATGAAGGTATTGTTTGGTTTATAACTTAATATTTAATGACCTAAAAATTATTGTTTTCCACTAAAAAAACCTAAATTTAAGAAAATTGCTATATTACAACTTACTCAGATAATGCTAACTATATAAGTGTATATGGAAAGGGGGCGCATACAAACGGGAAAAGAATGTGAAATACTAACAAATACACAAGATCAGATTTTATGAACTCTTCATTTACATTTATGAAAGCATGAAGTCGGTCAGATACGGAGATAACCAGGTTTTCTAGAGTATATTTCTCATGGTGAGTATGCAGCACAAAATCAATTTTTGCTTGCATGAAAGCACCTTTCTTTATCTTTTTCCTGTTTATTTTAGTAATTGCAAAATGATTTTTGATTGGATTCAGATCCGGACTGTTGGCGGGAATATAATGCAGTTATAACCGAAGGCAGACTATACAATGTCGACGAGCATATTGCGGTTAATATTCTCCGTTGCCAATCGCCAGATCGGTCACTCACTAAATTTGATAGCCATCCAAATCACCAGGCGTCGGCAGTTCTTGAAAGATGCTGTCGCCATACCACTTCATATTTCGAGCATAACATTTCCTGATTTAGGCAATCTACTTTATGTGCGCTACGTGTGACCGAAAAATTTGACTTTATGCACGTCATAGGTTTAGAGGAAAATAACGAAATATAGAATTTCAACTAAAGAAATATATTGCTTAACTTTGTAGCATATCACTCGATGCAATTATCCTCGTCCATGATCATAATTGTACTTAGAACCAGAACTAGAATTATTGAGTCATGCTCTAGGCTATCCACCTGCCGTTCCAGGCCATAAGTACGGCAATTATCGGTGTTGTGAGTTCTGAACACTCTAATATACAGGCCTCAACTCGAATGGACTTTAAAAATTACGTATTACAATGAATTTGGCTCCTGAGAACCGCGTGGCCACAGTTTTCTATCGGAATCTTAGTTTAAATTCTATCATTACTGGGTCATCACGGTTGTCCATCAGTTTGCACAAAACCATCTAAATACCAGACTGCACTTTGAACCAGAAGAGGAGATGAAGCTAAAGGATATGATTCACGTTCCAGCGACCGCATCTACTTCTTCTCAATTACTTCCTGGGACTCGCATTTTCGCTTGTATTGGCAAGGATTCACGGCATTTTTGACGAAATTGGAAGGCTTTTTCTCTGGGAGAAACGTCGCCATCCATACATTATTTGATGTTGTAGAATACGCAATGGCCTATCCTCCAAAGAATTTGCTTAAATTCGTAGGTGATTTACGCTATTCAAACCAGACTAAGCAAATTCGCCATGAGGTGGCGGCATTTGCATGAATTAAAACAAGATTTTTCATAAGTTAACTGGAGTTTCAGTACATTAACACAACATTCAGCAACCCGATTCCCACTGCCGTGGTGCTAGGGAAAAGCCGGTCACTCTCTACTGTTAGCAAAAGTTCTAAGTAAAGATGACTCGTATGTCCGCCTATTCGGGACACGGGAATGTGGACTGCCCGTAGGGTATGTTGCTTTGTACAAAATTGCGTGGAAATTAGGTTTAGGATTAAGATGAAGGTTAGCGTTAAGTTGAGGGTAAGGTTTAACTTTGACGCTAAGGTCAGAGTTAGGGTGAGAGTCAAGATAAGGCTAGGGGTTAAGATTTGCGTTCATGTTACCTGTAGGGTTTAGGTTTAGGATATGGCTTGGGCTAAGATTATGGTTAGCATCTATTTTTTTGTCAGATTCAGTGTAAACGTTAAGCCACGGAAATTTTGTATCCTTGAAATTTATCGCAAGGTCCTCGATGTTAAGTGGGCGAGGCCTACCTACTCCCGTGTCCCGATTAAACGGCCCTGCAAGGTATCCTAATCGCGTTCAACGCTCTTTTCACTATATAAAACAGCTGGCGCGATAGATGGGTATGTGGTTTCTGCCTAGTTATTCATTTGAACGCGAAAGTCGGTGACTTCGGCGGGATTCAAAACCAGGACAGCAAAGGGAAGGCTTTAGTGCAGCCAACGCTCTAGTCACTTGAACAACGAGGCCACAACTAGAGCCTTGACTTTAATCACACTTGGCGGTATCACCTTTAAGCGGTTATCTAAACAGCTGAGACGGTAAAAATTAATTTCATTACCGACCTTTTGACCGCACGAACAACAGCGTTCTCCACAGCATAATGTGCACAGTGACGGAAACTTGAGCGTGAACTATTTCATAATGATTTCATCTTCTCTCACCCACCCAATCGCGGTGTCAAAAGACAAGAGGTGGGATCGAACGAATTGGTGGAAAAAGCTAAATAGCCCTTCTATATGTACCACGTACGCCTGCTCCACGCACGATGAATTTGGTTTTCAAACAAATAACAAAGGGGTCGATCGATTCTCACCGCTGTAGTAATCCTATCGAGGAAACATGAAAAATGAAACCTTGCAGCAAGCTGGGCGAGCTGGAAGATTTACCACCGTCGTCAGATAAACCGTTGGAAATATTACATGCGCTCTGTGGATGGTATATACGCAGTTGCATTTAAATAGACTGACATTTTAGCTCTAATGGATACCATAAATGAGGCACACCCGTCAATCCAATTTACATTGGAACAAGAACAGTTCGGATTGTTAACTTTTCTGCACGTGCTACTGAATAGAAGGTTTTAAAGGAATGTTCGGCTTAGTGTCTATCGTTAAAAGACGTGTTCGGGGCAATATACACAATTCAGGAGTTTCTTACCGCTTAACTTTAAGCGTAACTTTGTTCGCTATTTGACAAAAAGGGCGAAAAGGATTTGCTCGGCCGATACCATGGTAGATGAATATAAGGCCTTAGAAAGCATTTATCGACAGAACGGACGCCCAGCTTGATTTATTGTTAAGAACATGTCCGAAAGACAACCAAAGCCCCCAGCGCTAACGGCAGACAAAAAAATACTTTTTGCCAGGGTCCCATTTCATGTTGACGCAGCAAGTGAACTGTTAGGGAGGTGCCTAAATCAAGCTGTATCAACCTTCCTAACCATCAGCTGATGCCCATGTACTGTTTTAGACTGCTCCGAGCCTATATGGAGAGGGCAAGGACAAACTGTTAGCTCAGACCACCTCTATGTTCATCTATTCCTTTACCTGCTCATGTGGGGCAGAATATATTGGTCGCAGAAGCCGGCGTTTTTCCAAAAGGATAATAGAACATATAAGCTAAATAATGAACATAAAAAGATCCATTCCCGCGCATATGGCAGTCACAGGTCATCGCTTAGATGCCAGAGAATACTTTCAGGTGATTTACAGGTCCCCTCAAACTATCCAAAATTTCCTGGGAGAGCGTCTGCTGGCTACGCCAGAAGTGGCTGCAATCAGGTAACACCAGCCGGTCCTGTGCGCGCATACAGGCGCCGCAATTACCAAAAGCCACACACAGTTAATGACTTGTCCCGGCGACCACCATGCCTACGATGTTGATCAGACGACTGACGGCAATTTTTCCTCCCCCCTTCCCCTCCCCCATCCTAATAACCGCACGATTTTGTTTTCTAATTACCCGCATATTTGACTTGATGACATAGCAATATAAATGTAAAGGCCAGGGGAGAATGTATCGAAAGCGGGCGTAGGCGCTCCAAATTATCTTTTAAAATTTTCAATCGGAATTTTCGCAAATCTCAAACAATTCAAATTCAATATACTTCAATTCTACTTTCATCTAATTGTTCGTTCGTTTTGCTCAAAAAATTTCCACTGTTACCGGCTGACCCCGTGAGAGTTCACGATGTGAAGCCTTACTCACAGAATAAGCTTATATATATATATATATATATTCTGTTACTCTGTTATTCTGTTATTCTGTCTATATACTTAGCTGCCTTACGGCTGCTGGCGGGGCTTGAGAGTTAGCCCCAAGGCACAACGGGACGAGTGAGTCCTGTAACAGATCGGTGAGCGCCCTAATACCGTTGTCAATATTCCCGATCGAAACCGGCAAGCCAACGAGCTCGTGGCGCAGTGGGTAGAGCGTTGGACTTCTGCCCAACAAGGTCGCGAGTTTGAGGCTCGGGCGCCGCAGCGCCTGGGGTTGGGTATGGCTGGCTGATGACGGCCAATAAGCCAGAAATGGCCATTCCAGTCTCCCTTGTCTTTGTCGGTCGTGTTATTCTGTCTATATACTTAGCTGCCTTACGGCTGCTGGCGGGGCTTGAGAATTAGCCCCAAGGCACAACGGGACGAGTGAGTCCTGTAACCGATCGGTGAGCGCCCCATTACCATTGTCAATATTCCCGATCGAAACCGGCAAGACAATGAGCTCGTGGTGCAGTGGGTAGAGTGTTTGACTTCTGCCCAACAAGTTCGCGAGTTCGAGGCTCGGGCGCCGCAGCGCCTGGGGTTGGGTATGGCTGGCTGATGACGGCTAATAAGCCAGAAATGGCCATTCAAGTCTCCCTTGTCTTTGTCGGTCATGTTATTTGTCTATATATATATATATATATATATATATATATATATATATATATATATATATATATAGAAAAGACGAAATTCTTTGGGAAAGAATCGAAACTTTAATGCGTAAATTTTTCGAGACTGGTCCCCCAGCTCGTCGTCAGACTACAGGCAGTGTACAGGAACAATTAATCAATTAACCGTGTTAAACAAAGGATTCTGAGATTGCCCAAAAATCCGAACCAATAGGCTTTCAGTGTATTTCGTCATCCCGTCGTGATTGGTTGTGCGCGTTTGAATTTTTTTCTTTAACGATTTTGTATGTGGCATCCAAATCGATATGCCGGTTGATGCATGCCTCATCTGAGTGCATTGCTTCCAGGAATTCACGGCCTTTTTCTGATTGGGCAGATGCCAACAATCCGTGTTTTTCTCCCATGCAAATTTATGTCCGGTTTTCCAGTGTATGCATAGCCACTTGGGATAAATGGTCTCGTCTTCTAACCGCCAACTGATTTTCGTGTAGGCGGGTTGAGACAGATTTCCCAGTTTGGCCACAATAAACGGCATTACAACTGGAACATGGAATTTTGTAGACAACACCTTTTTTTATCAAGGTAGCTAACCCTGTCCTTAGGGTGTACAAGCTGTGAGCGTAAAGTAGATGTAGGGTGGTGTGCTACTTGTATCTGGTGTTTTTTAAGTTGTCTTTCGACAAGCTCAGATACATTTTTAATGTATGGGAGAGTTCGCCAGGTCATTGTTTTGGGTGCCTGGGTGGCCGTGGTGTTTGAAATACCTTTCTCTTTGGATTCTTGTTGTTTTTAGACATCGATACACGAAGTCACGGGGGTATCCATTTTTAGAGAACAAGTTAAATAGGTATTTCATTTTCTGCTCGATAACTTTTTTTCATCAGAGCAGTGTGTTTTGGCTCAAGTTAGGAGACTGTAGACAGAACTCCTTTTGTGAGAGATAGGATGATTACTCTCAAAGTGTAGGATGACCTCAGAATATGTTTCTTTGCGGTAAACTGAGGTGTGGAGTGATCCATCAGTTTTTCCGATGTACGAGGACATCCAGAAATGGGAGTTGTCCATCAGCTTCCGTCTCGAACGTAAATTCAATTCCTGGAAATGTTGAGTTTAGAATTTTTGTGGAGCGGATCTAATAGTTCTTTCTTGACGATGACAAATGTATCATCAACGTATCGCAACCACAATTTTGGTTTTACACCAGGGAGAGCTATCGATTCCAATGTCTGCATTACAGCTTCAGCCAGGAAGCTGGATATGGCCATACCTAAGCCGCACCTACAAACCTCCTCGCGAGCCTCAAATCTCTCCTACTGACCTCTGCTGTCCCTAAAGACACGCGCGCAGACATACGCAGCTGCACCACGGCCCTCCTTCGGCAAAGGAAACACCGCCAAGTGTTATCGATCGACGAAGAAAAAGGATTACGGTATCTGAAGACTGATTTCAGCATAGTTATTGTGCCGGCTGACAAAGGTGGTGCGACTGTCGTTATGGAAATGGTTGATTACATCAACAAAGCTAATCGAATCTTCAATGACCAAGACGCCTACACATCAATCGCTGCATACCCGAACAAAAAAGCAGGCCGCAGCCCTGAAGAAGAAAGTGAATGAGCTCACCCGACTGAAGCTCATAAGTACTGCTGATTCCAAATTTATGATTCTCAGTGACTCCCGTATCACACATGCGTATGGCCTTCCAAAGGTGCACAAAGCCGAAGCACCACTGAGAATCATAGTCCCACTCATTGGATTGCCCATATACAACCTTGCCAAATGGTTATGCAGGTACCTGAAGCATCTGACTGATGGATCGCAATATAGCGTCAAAAATTTCAGGCCTTCCTTCAGCAGATCCAAGGCGTCAATGTAAGTCCTGATGAATGCATGCTATCATTCAATGTAGTTGCCTTATTTTCCTCAATAACGCATGACCTGGCAATTGAGAGTGTAGTTCGACGCCTACAGGACAATTCCGTCGATATGCCATTGCAACACATTCTAGATGTCCTTAAACTCTGTCTGAAGAACTATTGTCAATTCGATGGGAAATATTATCAACAGGTTAAGGGCACTCCAATGGGCTCGCCGATATCGGGTCTCCTCACGGAACTCGTATTACAACAATAAGAGGAGGACGCAATGCGAACTTTCAAGCCAAAAGTGTGGCTCCGATATGTAGATGATACCTTTGTTATCATGAAAACCTGTGAGGTTGAGCAGCTGCATCAGAGTGTGAATAATATTTTCCCAGCTATCCCATTTACTCGCGAAGAGGCAACGAGAAATATCCTCCCGTTCCTAGACGTGAGTATTCGAAAACTGGAGAATGGTGACCTGACGACAAGCGTGCACCGCAAAGGCTTAACTATGACAGCAACCATCAAGCTAACCACAAAAGGAGATGCTTCCGAACGCTTTTTCACCGGGCTTTTCGCTACTGTAGCAGGGACGACCTTCTTAAGAAGGAACTTGCTTACTTGTATCGTTTATTCCGACTCAATGGATACACGGTCAGCTTTGTGAAAAACTGTCTCAGACGCCAGAGACAACCACAAAGCGTCGAGTCATATGGGGAAACAGTTTTGCGGAAATTCTACAGTCTACCCTACATGCAGGGAATTTCCGAAGCGATCGCTAGACAATTAAATTGGTTTGGCATCTCCATAGCTCACAAGCCCGCGTCCTCCCTGCGCGCAGCACTATCGCGAGTCAAAGACCCCACAGTAAAAGAGTAGCAAACGAAGGTAATTTACCACATTCCGTGTGCAAATTGCTCTAGCACTTACGTAGACCACACGGGTCGACAACTTGGGACCCGCATAAATGAACATAAACTGGCCGTCCGCCGACGCGATCCCTTGTCCCTCGTGTTTGCGCACGCCGTGGACTGTGTCCACCGCTTCAATTTGGGACGCAACCGAAGTGGTCGCCATGGCTAACAACAAGCAGGCACGAGAATTCCTCGAAGCTTGGCACTCCAACACAAACAGCATCAACCGCCATGCCGATCAGGACTCTCAATACGAAGGCCTGCGTGCCCGGCTCACTGACATGCGCCCACAACCTTACCACAGCCGTTAATATTTTCTGGACCAAGTTGAATCTTACTGTCTAGCCACCCCCTCCGCTGACATGGCAAATAACAGTTGAAACTATTAACACCTCCAACATCGGTGCAATTACCTCTGTTCCCCATCCCGCATCGACGACCATTAAGTTTACCGTCTGCAGTCGCATTTAGTTACCAGCCCCCTTCGCCTCCAACACAGGGAGCCCTAACAGCCCCCCCTTACCGGCCCCAATTATTATCTGCTCATTCCTCACACCCCAGTTGGTTGTCTGTCCTTGTATGTCCTTAGCGCAAACGGGTCATCTGACCATTTCATTTCTCCTCTGTTCATTTCATCTGACGACGGGTTGGTGTGACCAACTTGAAAATTCACGAGTAAAACTCGATTTTATCTGACGAAACTTCTTTCTTGATTAGCATCTCGATATGCATATTATCTCAGTTATTCAATATATATATATATATATATATATATATATATATATATATATATATATATATATATATATATATATATATATATATATATATATATATATATGAGAAGAAAAGGCGATCTCAGGGACTATAGGTGTATTATTCGGACGTTTCAAAAGCATACAAGCTTCCATCGTCGGAGGTGAGTATCGTACCGCGTCTCACAGTATTTATAGGGGTGATAGCCCTTTTGTAACACAGGGTTGTTTGTATGGGTTAACCTTAACAGTGTACGCTATTGAAGGATGGGGTGGGGGAGTCCTTAATTGGCTTTGAGTGTTCTTTGCCGGCATACACACAGGATGCGGGTGAAGAAGGGTTCTGGAAGGAGGAAATTGCTGTCAGTTGAACTGTCTCTCGTTGAGGGGCCGGCCATTGTCTGGGTCCGCATTGACCTTAATTGGCGCCCTGGGTCAATAGTCCTGAGTGCATGTCTCCTCGTCTGTTGGGGTAGTAATTGATGCGGCGGTAATCATGACTGCGCCTTCGTCGGCCCTGAATTGAGGCGTGGTTAGGTGCATATCCTTCCTAGGTTCTCCAGCGGTGGAATTCACGTTTGGCCTAATTCCGTGTTTGCTCTTACGTTCGATGAGCTACGCCCGGAGGGCCTGGTAGGCTGCCGGAAGGGTGACACAAAGGGTTGATTGACGTAGGTTCCGTGTGCTAGGCTTCAATTGTTTCCCTGGTTACGTGGTCATTCCCTCAACCCAGGATTTTGGCGTTTTGGAAGGTGAACGTGAACCCAGAGTTTGCACAGTGTTCCGCCACCAGGGACAATGGGTCCATTTCTCCTCACTGCCCGCACGTGTTCGGTAACACGGGTCTGCAACCGCTTCCCTGTCTCTCCGGCGTAGTTAACTTCACAGGAGTCACATTTGATCCGGTAGATGATGTTTGACGTCTCACCTCTTGGAAGGGGGGCTTTCGGTCTTATAACTAGATTCCGAATGGTTGAATCCGGTCGATGGGCGATTCCGATCCCCAGCGGTCTGAGGAGGCGGGAAACTGCCTCAGAGACGCCGTCAATGTATGGCAGTGCGCACCAGACTTTTGGCTGTTCTGTTACCAGATTGTGTCTTGGTTTGGCCAGCCTGCATACATACATAATCGTGACGGTGGCTTCGGGCTGACGTAGACAATCTTGTCCACTAATTTGGTAGCGCTGATGGTTAGACTTAATGACCATCTGAAAATACGTACTTTTTGACGTAGCTATTACGCTTGACCGGACATCTTTTTAAGGTCCAGGACAGATGTAACGTGAACTTAATTTTGTTTTTTCATAATGGTCGTGATGAAATATATGAAATGGCACGAAAAGTTACAAATCGCACATGCAGAGGCAATGCATAATAAGCCTTATTATACGCGTATAAAAATGACAGTCCCGTTTTTTTATTGTCACAGTAAGGTGCATGCGATTCAACGCTGGGGTCTTTTTGTACAATTCTGCAGTTCCCAACAACTTAGTTCCTTCGAGCATTATTCCTCCTGCGGTATAATTTCCTTCGAACATTATTCCTCCTGCAGTATAATTAACTTTTTGGTCAAAACGCTTGGCAGGCGTGAATCCGGTTTGCACGGCAACTGTAATAATCAGGAAGAAGTCCGCCTGGACGGCCGACAGAAAACAAATTATCTTTTGTGGAGCTTTGGCCGGATCTGTTTTTGCCATGTCGAGGCAGTAAAATAGTCCGCTTATTTTAAATCGATATTATGTTGGGAAAATTTCCTCTGAGTGTTTCAGTTAGTCAGAGGATCACTAACCCAATGCATGCGCTTCGTTGCCAGCGCGAGTCCTTACTTTGACGTACGGACCGGGGCTCTAAAATTCGTCAATACTTACGTGATCTCATGGGGTCAGTGGATGAGTTCTTGTTAGACGTTTGATAACACGGCAATCACACGTCATCCAAAGACCATGGGCGTAGCCATCTAAGTTGCCCAACAACTAATAATGCTCATGGTTCTAGCGTTACATTATCAAGCTGCTCCTCATTATCTTATGAGATTGGTTATTGATTTTGGTAAACCAAATTTCTCAAGCATCGTACACTTCTAGTCTTAAGTGTTTTTAAGTTTGTGTCTGCCTTTCTGTGGGCTAATGGCGGTGACCTATGAAGAAAAAACAGCCGATACAATTTGGCCTTTCGGTAGCCAGGTAAGATTCAGTTATTGGCTGAAGAATGCTAGGCTAGAGCTCAACCTGCCGTCCTTAAATTTCGCATATTCTATGGGCCTAGTTTAATCCACCGAGTCTAAAAAAACTGTTATACCAGCTAAGGTATAATTCCGAATTCACATAATTTTATTTCGGTCCGTGCAAATTTCACATTTCAAACAGGATTGCAGTTATTCCAAATCCTGCAGGAGCTCTCTGGGTGAGATTAGAGCGGTACGCTTCTGTAAGAGCGCCCCAGGCTGAAAAACGTTTGGGGGTGGGGCAGCGAACACTTGATTTAATGCTCGCTCTGCACTGACGAACATCTTTTCGACAGACTTCTCCAAATGAATCATCGTTCTGGGCGTTGACGGCAAACTTTTGGAGATAACCATTCGCGGTGTCATAGGTAAATCGAACTTCTCTGATACAGGACTCGCGGCAACCTTCTTCACCCTCTTTTTTAGGCACTGTGCTGGTAATTTAATAATATAATTGTCCGTCTCCTTTTTTTCCCTTCGTCGAATGCAGGCTTCGTCCATCTCTTGTTCATAGCGCTTCTTCCACTGAAACCGTGCCTCATGCATATGCGATGGATGGTTCACACAAAAGTACGTTGTGTTTAGGAGCTCCCGTCTTCGACGCTCTAATCGCTGAATACCGAGATAGCTAGCATTCTTGAACTCGTTGTAATTGTGTCGGAAATGGACCGAGTCAATGGAGCGGTAAGCCTCCATACAGACTTCAGTAGGTTCAGCGTACTCGGTGCTCACAGCGTCTTTGTTAAAAAGAGAGGCTCGCGATGGATGGTTTTTAAGTGGACTGCTACCGAACTTGACGGCAATCGGCATCTCCCAAGGTAGTCTGCGATAGTTATCACAACTCAGCTTGCGGAAAGGAACCTTCACATTGTTAATTACTGAGTTCCTTCGGAACGATTTGAAGCTCGCAGTAGGCGCGTGCACGGATAGCATGGTTTATTTTACTTTGACAGCGGCTGATAAGCGTGCCTACCTGCGTAGCATCAGCCCCAATTTTGGAGTTTCAAGCTTGTGTGTGGTCCCACCGCACGTGCATTTTAGCAGTTGAACAGTGCATATCGATCGACTGCTGGGGCTCACTAGTGGGCTTGTCGGATTTAAATGACGCCACTGGAGGCAAATCAGTCTGGCATATCGGGAAGAAAATGCTTGCCGTTGCCGTTGGTGTCGCCAGGATCACGACAATTACCATATGTTTATTTTAGATCACATGGAAACAAACGCGACTCTGTGCCTACCCAAAGTGTTTGGTTGTTTTAAAGTTCACTATAAACGAAGTACTGCTTGGATATAATATATATAATCATATAATTGGGGAAAACAACAAAAATGTGTACGCTTATACTGTACACTAAAGAGCCAGTGCCGGTAAAATCGGATACACAGTCAATCAGACACTACATCTTGAGTTAACTACTGGTCTTCTAACTTCAACTTCGATGAACGAAGGTTGGTAACATGACACTGAAATTCTGGAAACCAAACAAGCCCGAAATCACCTTTTAAAAAACAGCAGAATAGATGCATACATTCATCAAAATCCCTTAGATGATCGAGTGATTAGCTGAGGCTTGAATGGGAGTATAACGAACATTAAGATGTGAAATGTTCCAAAGGTAACTATGAATCAACTGAGTGCTAATTGGCCACGCATACACTGCTGGTTGCCATAAGCCTGTCTGGACTGGAAAGACCGGACAAAAAGAAAATGCTCAGTTTCGTCATGCAACCAAGATAGGTTGATGCATAGCAATCTTTATATGACTGAATTTGTGTAATAACATACATTCATTGGAAGGGTGGTGAGGAGGTGCGTTCTGTACACTGTTTATGTCGATGCGATGGCCAAAAACAGGAAGAAGTACTTATATGGCCCCCTAAACAGGACATGGAACGTGAAACGTGAAACAAAGGTGGTCCTGCGCATAATTCCAGGAACGGTAAATATTTTCATGTCCTGACCCCGACAGAAGCCAAAACCGGAACCCTTAGACATAAACCTTCTCTAAACCCCATCTTTTTGATGACTAATGCCGACGAAGACAAGCGAAACTGGTAGCCAGTCCTACCCAACTCCATGTGGTGCTCAACCTGAGGCTGAACCTGTGACCTGTTTTTTCAAGATTCCAACACTCTAACCATTGAGCCACGGGCTCGATTTCTGGCCGGTTTAGAGTGGGAATATGAACATTCGTTGATGAACGCCCGCCGATGGGTTACGAAACTCACTCGTCCCGATCTGCCTTGGGGTTCACTTTCGAGTCCCACTAGCAGCCGCCTGGGTTCAAGAGTGAGCCCAAAGGCAGAAGGGGACGAGCCTTATCCTAGAGTTAACACGAACACTAACCTTAGCACTAAATATAACCCTATTCTAACTGTATCCTTAAACTTAACCCTGACTCAAACCTTAAGTCTGATCCTGCTCTCCCGGAATTTGGCCCAAAGCCACCTGTATTGTCTGGGGCTCCTTGTGCAGAGATAAAAAACTTACTTACCGAAAGGAGCAGCCGGTACAAAGCCTGAACTGACCACCAGACCGACTCCAACAAGGCAGTCTTTTTCATCGCTCGGTGCAGCAAAGCCTGTGATAGATGCTAGACGCCTGCATGGGTAGCAAGCATGAGGAAAAACAAGGATATGCGGATCGCAACTAAACTAAAAACAACTTCGCCTCCAGACTGTAGATCACCGTAGTTTGATGCTGGTAATTTGATATCGTCAGCGTAGTGTAGTTCAGTCAGGCGGCGTCCAGGTGCAAATTCCACACCGTCAGAACCATGTAGGGCCCTCACAAGAATCCAGTCAATGGCATGGTTTAATCAAATGGGCAACAGAACGCAACCTTGTCGAACACCAGATCGAAAAATAGAAGGGTTAGGAGAGATTTTTTTATGTACGAGGACTTGCGCTGTGGTGAGGCGATAGTACGCCTTGATCATGGCAGGGATTTGGCCGGCACACCATCTCGTTCCATTATTTGCCACAGTGACTTACGATGGATGGAATCGAACGCAGTGGCGAATTCAATAGAACAGATGGTCATTGGCTGCTGGTAGCCATGGTGGAATTCCAGAATGCGCTTCAGAGTGACTAGCTGATCCACGCATCTACGCCCAACTTGGAATCCGGCTTGGTTTGGCCTCGTCCTAGAGTTACGTGCAGACTGAAACCATCTGTGAAGGACAATAACTGAGACCATCGCAGCAACGTCGATGAGGCCTATGCCGCGGTAGTTTTCACCTGTTGTCATATCTCCATTCCTCAAGATAGGCAAGAGGATGCCCGAACCCCAGTGTTACGGAACTACTTCGTCTCTCCGCACTTGCTCAATTACCTCATTGAGACAGGGCACCAGAGTGTCGACCCAGGCCTTGTAGATTTCTGTGGGGATATCGCCCTCTCCGGGTGCCTTGTTATACAGTCTCCGCATTGCATCGGAGATTTCTCCTTTGGAAGAGGGGGTCGCACGAAACTGCATAGGCTGGTGAGGTATAAAAATTAGGTGCAGAGGAGAGCGAGTGTGTGATGAGTTGCTCATCAAAGTTGAGGAGGTGCTTGAAGTGCTTACACCAGCGATTGACCTCGGCCGAGTTGGTTGACCACTTTCCAAATCAGATTATTCAGATTGGTGCAAGTGGGTCTTTACATGTTTGGACTGCGTCTATAAACTTCATGGGCAGCTTCATTGTCAAACATAAAAAAACATTCGCGTATTCGAGAGTCATGTGTGTGCTCATTGTAGCGTCGTACGATTCGACCATATTATTTCAATGTGTGGAGTCGAGAAACTCAAGGATTGGAGCTTCGATTTCTTTACGAAATCCACACAAAGGCGTTCCCTAAGGAGTGGAATTGAAACCAGAACCGCTGCCAACCCCATGTTAATGGAACACGATGAAAACTCGCATAATGCTACACTGAGCAAACACCTTCGGTATACGATCTGGTACTAAGCCGATGATCTCCTTATTCACATGCAGTAGCTGGCCTTTCTCATGAAATTTAAATGAAAATTCTGAATCATGTCTTTGACCTGGGGAGGTTGTGATACTACTTATCGTTCGGCATAAACCCATATTATTTCTGACAAGGCAGGGTGCCTACATTTGAACAACGTTCTTTTCCGTTACCTGCAAGAATACTTTCGATAAAAAAAAACTACTTGAGTAGCACGCATTTTCCAGATGGATTTCAATGTTCTTATATATTAAAACAGAAAACAAGCAAGCGATTTTTTGCAGAAAATTGTGCTTCACTTTTAATATGTAAAGAGTAATTGTCAGTTTGAAAAACTCTTTCACTGTTCTTGAATAAATTTTATTCCGCCCTGCAGTTCAGTTTGACCTTATGGTTTCCAAACTACATCCTGTATACATTTTGTGCACAGAAAATTATTTATTTTTCTATTCTATTACCAAGGTATGATGTGGAAATCATAAATTTTGCTACAAATTCAGACCACATGGTATACTTCGTAGGCAGCGTTATCAATACGAATGGACATCTTGCTCCCTTCAAATCGCATAATTAAACACATGTCCGAAATCTAAATACTTTGCCGTCAGGTAGATAGCTCAAAGAAGACGTACTGAGCAACTTAATTAGATCATGAAGGAATATTTCGGGGACTTTCTCTACAAAATATATTTGAATTTATAATGAACTCGAAAATAAATTTGAAAAATGCATAATACTTATACCGTCAATTTTACCAACCTCATGTTTGCGGGACCTGCGATTCAAACCCCGATATATAAAGAACAGCACATGCAATTTTTCAAACACCAAACGCCCTTGGAATCATTTGAATTTCAAAGTGCAGCGATCACTCATGTCTCAGAATTCGAACAAAAGCAGTAAGTAATAAATGGATGTTCATTTCTCTGCAATCTAATGCAGACCAGAAGACTTCAACGAAGGTTACAAATCTGTTGATGAGGGTGCCTAAACAGCAGAATGGAATGTGCGTTAAAAAGGAATGAAGTAAAATTTTTCCTATTCACTTTACTTAGATTTCCTTGCAAGCTTTGAGTCCATCATATCCGCAGCAAACCTCACAGCGGAGGAGCAGTTTACAATTTGAAACAATGCTGTGCTAATCCTGAAAGACCGAAATCGTTTTTAAATTCTATCACACATCGTCAAATTGACAAAACCATTATAATCCTCCCCGCGGACATAGGAAGCTCAACTGCTATTTTGAAGTAAAGGGAATAAAATAAAAAAGATGTTGTCATTGCTAGACCCTACATCAAACTACAAACCACTTTCCACAGATCCTGCCAATACCCAGGCGTCATCTATTGACAAAGTGTGCAACCGCGTTAGTGGGATGAAACAAATGTCAGGACATCTTGTGAAAGCCTTGATACAAACTGAGCCAACCATCGCTGAGATTTATGGACTACCTAACATTCATAAAACCGAAGTTCCGCTGCGATCGACAGTATCATTAACGGGTGCGCCGAACTAACAAAATGCTAAATGGTTATTTCATCAGCTCCGGCCGTTTATGAGGAACTGTGAAGCTTCTATTAAGAACTCCATAAATTCCTAAATAAATGACAAGGCATCAAAATTTCTGTTGATGAGAAAATTTTTTTCCTTCGATGTCATCTCTTTTTCCACAGCCATACGGCTACACATAGCAAGGAAGTGCACCGAAGAAGTACTACAGGTTTACACTACGAATGCTTCTGCAATTGCCTTTCTTGAATTCATAGCTATATGCCTACAGAAACTATTTATTTGGGCACAATTACTATCAACGGCTGAAAGTTGCTCCTATGGAGTAACCTCTATCTGACTTTCTTTCCGGAGTGACAAGGTAAAAATTCGAGGCTACAGCTCTTCCCCTAGTCAACACTAAATTTTGCATACGATACGACGGTGATACGTTTGTTATAGTGAGAAAGGAGCAGTTGGAAACACCGCACAACGCCATCAACTCAACAATTCCAGGAATACAATTCACGCTCGAGGAGGCTGTCACCAAACTCCCATTCCTCGATTTCCCCGTACACTGAAGGCCTGACTGAACATTACACAGCCGATTACCGCAAAGAAACGTATGCGGAAGGCATCCTTAACTATGATATTTATCACCCTATCTCTCACAAACGGAGTGTTGTCAACAGTCTGTTTAATTGGATAAACACACACTGTTCGGGCGAAGTAGGCAACCAGGTCCAACGGAATTACTTATTCGAATCATTTTATCAAATGGTTATCCTAGAGATTTCGTACGCCGCTGCCTAAGACACAAGAGTCAAAGGAAAAGGATTCAGGCAGTTGCACTTAGACGCCCAAGGCGAATTCTTCCTTACATAAAAAACGTGTTCGAAATCGTTGAAAGACACCCATGAAAGCGCCAAATCCAGGTGGCGCACAAGTCAAAAAATATTTGAACAAGAACGATGTCGTGTGCAAGATACCATGTGACACATGCGATGCCGTTTATTGTGGCAAGACTGGAAAATCCGCCTCTACACGCATTTACGAACATCATTTGCCGGTAAAAAAAGAAAGATTCAAAGTCGCCATGCTTTTCCTGGACACTGGGCACGCCTCCGCGTGGAACAAAACGCGCATTGTCGGTGTCTGACCTTTCAAGAAAGGCCGAGTTTTTCGACTATCCATAGATCAAACGGCATATTGATTTACATGCCGCGTACAAAAATCTCTGGCAGAAATGGGAGAGACTTGAGCCAATACGAACAGGATCAAGGACACGGCGAAGGCCTACTGGCACAAGCGCCACGCCATTATCGATTTTTTCGTGCTCTTACGATGTTAGATGTATCCTGGCTCATTTACCTTACTCTGCGTGTAACGACGACCAGGCGAACCGACGTCAAAAATTTAGGCAATAAGTTATCCTTTCTATAGAACGTATTCTGACTCGAAGAACAGGAATTCTTTGGGAAACGATAAGAGGCTGTACTATGTAAGGTTTCGACGCTTCCACAGGTCATCGTCAAACGTACAGTAAATGTGCAAAACAGTAAATGGTTTAAGTATGCCAGAAAAAATTTACATTATCTAGCCATTCCTGTCACTGTGTGCTGACATCTCGTCCAGATTGGCTGGTGCCTTTTACTCTTTTTTTGTACACGGCATCCAATTTAATGTGCCGATTAATGCACGAGCCCTCGGAAATAATGGCCTCCAAACATTCTAACTCTTTCTTAGATGGGCGGAAACAAACGATTCAAGTCGTGTCCAATACAAATTTGTGCCTGGTTCCCAGTGTATGCATGGCGAATCCGGAAAAGTGGTCTGGTTTCTCTTCTGTCATCTGTTGTTCGTGTAGGCGTGCAATGACCGAATTTCCAGTTTGACCACAGTACACTGCATTGCAACTGCCGCATGTAATTTTGTAAATGACTTGTTTTTTTATCAAAGTAGCCAACCCTAGCTATACACACGAAGAAATTCACTAGAGATGAAGGGATTTAGCTTAACCGAAAATAATTAGAATGGGTATTCAACCGAGCCTCAAAATTGCATTTCTGGTAATATACTCCGAGTCCGAACAGCATTGTGTCAATTTTCTCCAAATACACCATAATGGCAAGCTATAGCAGCAATATAAAGCCAAAGAGCACCCATAGCACAGGGTTTACCCCAAAAGACCAGAAGTAAGCCTAATTCGAGGTGATAATACAACCATTAGTGGGCAAATTAGTGGGGGAGGGAGAGAAAGAGAGTGAGAGAGAGAGAGGACCACAGTTAATACGGCACTGGTGTGCCTTCTACCTATCCATTTATCACAACACGAGGGGTAGCAGCCATTTTCTCATTCGATTTCTTGGAAGGCGAGCTCTGAATGTGCACGTCGGTGTAGTCTGGACTAAAAAATTCAAATCCTACTGGGCATCAGCTCAAGTCCCAGAATGTGGCAGAAGAAAGAAAGAAGTCAGAGTGTGGAAGAATAAGGCTCTTAGTCAAAAAAATCGCTCAAGTCAATGTTCGGGTCCAGCAAGTGTTCACCAAAAGATGTCAAGTCTAATTGGTTGAGGATGAGGTTTTCGAATGTCTCCTCCAGTTCAGTCTCACCAATCAGCAAAGCACCCTGCATCCGTCCGTCTTTCATGACACATTTAACGTAAGTCTCACCGGGTGAGATTCGCATCAGGAGGTGACAGTTTGGGGCAGTCAGGTCGAGACCCTGACCGTTGAAGAGACCAAGAAGGACAACCTGTTTTATACCGGTAATGAAAGCAAAAAATCAAAGTTAGAACGCAGGCAAGGATGAAATTTTGGGAACATGAATGGTTAGGTTTATAAAAGGAACCATGAACAGTCTATATTGCCAGCTTCATAATTTCATTAGGCAGAAAAAAAAAGGGATAATGGATAAACGAATTATTATTTCGGGTATATGATGGGTCTGTAAGAGGGTTTGGAAATTACCCGTCTTCGTGCTATATTTACCAAAATTTGGACGAAGTTTCTGCATCATTTTTTCTAGTGGAAAAAAGAAGAGGGGACAAACTCAAGGGGTGAAGTTAAGGTAAAATTACCATCTTTGCCATGAATATAAAGTACAATAGAAAGCTTAACGTAACAATTCATTCACTTGGTTGCCATGGCTCGCAGCCAAGTTAAGAAAAGGACAGTATTTTGAGTCTGGGAAAGTGAATGAAGACATCAAAAGAGAGACTACTTAGATACCACCCCCAGCAAACATCGTAGAAGGTGGTGGGCTAGCCCAATAATACTCACAGCACTCAATAAACAATGTTAAAAACCAATTTTTAGCCATTGTCAGAGGCGTGAAAAAATGTATAAGGGGCTCTTGTTACAGGCTATCCCTTTTCTCCATCAAATCATGCGATCCAGGCGTCCAGACCGTGAGGCCTGATAGGAAAAACCGCATTATTTTCCCAAAAGGAGCACGGGCTTAGCTTAAGAAATTCTGATTTACTGGTAACAACTCCATAATTTTTTGTAAATAAACGCCTGTAATATCTTAGTATAAAACCTCTTTGTTCCAGCAGCAGGCGGTAGGAAAATGGCACTTTTAAAGATGCCGACACATCCACATTCTGACATTGGATCTTGCGAAAAAATATTCGACGAGCTTCCTACACTTTTCGAGAAAATAAAAGTTCCGACACCAAACCTAATTTAGTATATGCGGGGTTTTGGAGCAACTTCCTCTTATAAATACTGCGCAGCCTGTGCGTCCGCAACCTCTATCAGTAGGTGACCTTGGTGCTGGGTTCAAGAAGTCGGCTGAAAAAGTCCCACATCTGCCGAAACAAGCGAAAATGCGAGGCCCGGGCAATAATTGAGAAGTAGACGCGATCGCTGGGACAAGGACTATATTCGTCTGATGTTTCGGATCGCACCTCGATCTCATCACTGAAGATGGGTAAGAACTGGAATCCGAAACGTCAGACGAATATAGTCCTTGTGTCAGCGATTGCGTCTACTTCTTCTCAGTCCCACATCTGTAAGTGTTTCGAAGTTTAGACAGACACTGGGCATTACAGTGTGCTCATTAAGCAGTCGCACCAGCGACCTCTACATAAATTCGGCCTTTTACATCCGGCCGTGCACTGCCCTCTGTTGCTGGTGATGCTGAAACCACCCAAAGATCCCATTAGTTTTGGCTCACTAAAGACGCTGAACCAACGAAGCCAACTGAATTTCCAGTGTTTAATTCACAGGCATACAAGAAAGCCATGCAACTCGATAGATATAATCTCATTAGGAGTGAATTCTTTTGTAATTCATATACGAGGCAATTGGTCAACCTTCGACCGAGGCGACAGACACCACAATTCGCCTGTGGTACAGGTAAGCATACAGAAACGACCTTGTTAGACCCATCCAGACTGCCCAATGAGTCGCTTTCCGACGGCACTTCTACATCGCCACGAAGGAGGACCAGCAGTGCTCACGATTTTCCATCCACGTGTTTTGGTTAAATAGGTCGTGTGGGGAAAGGGAGATTTCAAAAGAAAAGCGCCAACAACCCCCCGCCCCTCGCCGCTGCCACCGTCCGGCTTCTGCGCTCTCCTCCGTTCGTCAACTTTCAGGTAAAAAGAAGCTCTGTATGTGCACTCAAGCGGGCAGGGAAATAAGCTGCAGAAAGAGCAAAAGGTTAGCCGCAAATGCTGCCTTTTGAACAATAAATTACCCTTACTAATACCCTGGTCAAGGGTTTATGCTCACACAGCAGACTCGCCTCTCTCCTTCCCCTCCGCCCACAGCTCAGGAGAAGAAGTCCCGACGAAAGTCCTTTGAAAGCGTCACTAACGCAAGCGTACATACAGTCCTGTCATTGCCTTAGCCTGAGGAGGACGCAGACAGCAAAACTTTGCAGGTAGGGGGAAGGGGCACGCTGACAAGGTGTGGCGCGATGGGTTAAAATCGGAGAGTTTAGGTTTCACCGACACCCACACACTGTCCGGCTAAGGAGCAGGTGCGTCTATGGGCTTGGGTATACGGCCATGAGATTTTACGACAAGTTCTTTGCGACAGCAGGATTACTGGCAGCTTAAGCCTGACAAGTCAACATTGCTAAAAATATTTCCATACACAATGAGGCACATACACACAGCAACGACCACCAACTCACTCTGAAGGCATATTAAGCAGTGAGGGTGCAAATGGTGACTTGGCAGACACCGCGCCCAAAGGAAAATCCTGTACGGTAGATGGAAGGAATAAACTCCCGACAGCGAGTGCTCTCAATCTCCCAAAACAGAGAGCTGAACGCGTACGAATTGTAAAGGACTCTTCAGGAGATTCTGCTCCGCATTGGTGTTGCTATTGCATGGAGGAGGAAGAGAAGACATTTCCATTCCAACGCAGTAAATTAACCTAACTATAGACCTTCCACAGAGCTGATTGCTGTGATTGCCGTATTTCGCACGATGTGTTTTACAGCTATCAAACTCGGTAGAGATGCCTTGCATGGCCACCTAAACAGGAAACGGGTCCAGGAGATGCGGCTACAATGACGCCTTCCTCAGGACCGCAAGGATGCCAGCATCGCCCACATACACGAAGGCAAAGGGAACCGCCAACTGTGTAATAATCAAAAAGTCATAGTCCCCCAAATATAGCACGAAAAATCGTCGTCCGCGTCCTATCCAATCGTCTGAGAACGCATTCGGAGCAAGGACTCCTTTCAGAAACGCAGACACTTCCTAAAACACAGCGGAACCACAGACATGTTCTTCGAAGCCGACAAACACAAGAGGAGTGTCATAAAATTAAGGTCAGCCTTTATGCCACCTTCGTGGATCCGACGAAGGTCGTCGAGACAGTGAATTTCAATTAAATCTGCAGAATTCGATTGAAGTTCAGATGTCCGCCATGACTCGCACAAGTTGTAGGACAGCTACAACATGGAACGATGGCTCGCATCACAGACAAAGGGAGCAATCTGAAGCAATCGCGGTGGCAAATGGGGTGAAGCAGGGCTGCGTACTCGCTATCACTTTATTCAGTCTCACGCTCTTGGTCATGCTCATGGACGTCTACCGTTAAAATCGACAGGGGATTGACATCTACCACAGAACCCGTTTGATATCCGCTAGCGTGCCAAACCTACAGTTCGCGGATGAGGACATGCAGCGCAGTGCGGGTCTCTGCACACCGACTGCACAAACTTTGGACGGAACATACCTAACTAGAAGACAGTGAGCATGTACCAGCGAGCCCTAGCAAATCTGAGAACATAGAAGGCTGTTGCCCTGACAACGTTCCTGTACGGGGTGGAGACGTAGACTGTGTACGAACGTGATGCAAAAAGACAACCATTTTCACCTGAGCAGCCTCGTGGCCAGACAAAACCTGTGACATGGACGTTGTGAAAAGGGCTGGTGTCCTCAGTATACACGGCATGCTAAAGGCAGATACAACTGTGATAGGCTGGGGGGATGTCATTCATGGTAGTGGCGGTGGCAGTATCGGTAAGAATGGCAGGAGCAGAGGGTGTGCATGGGGTAGCGGTGTCGTCAGTATTGCGGTGAATTCCGCTGTCATAGATGCGCATGTGACCTAATAGGCCCATGCGATGAGTGAATGCGCGGGGACAATGAGGGCAGTGGAGGTGGCGATCTCTGCTGTGTGTTGATGTTCCGGACACTAGTTCACCCGTCTCTGACGATGGATTCGCAAGTGACCGAACAGGCCGATGCGTGAGGTGAATGTGCGGTCGCATTGAGTACAGCTTAGGAGAGATTCCCCATCGCTGATGGTGGTGGTGGTAGTGAAGGCGGTGGTGGTTGCGGTGGTGGGGGTAACAGGCGATGAGTATATGGATGTGGTCTCTATGATGGTGGGATTAATGGAATTGATGCCAGGAGTGAGGGTGGGGAGTCTGAAGGAGGGTTGACAGAATTTGCCGTAGAAGCTGGAATTGTCGGATTGTTGGTGCCTTGCGTCCGAAGATATCCGACTATACCGATTCGCGCGCGGAAGATGCGTTGACAGCGCGGGCATGTTGGCAGGGCCTGGGCATCGACGGTGTTGGTCTGGGGCGCTGGTGACTTTCATGCCGCTCTTTTGGCCTTGGCGGCGGCGATCCGGTTGGCCTCTTAGATTGCTGCACCAGTCTTCACGGATCTTTATCATGCCGGTCTATCCTGGGCGAGGTACTCCCAGGTCACTGGGATGATTTGCAGTTGCTTCAGAGATTTCTTCAAAGTGTTCTTGTAACGTCGTTTTTGACCTCCCTGTCGGTGAGCACCCATAACGACATCTCCGTAGAAAGTCGTTTGGGTAGTCGCTCGTCGTCCATTCCTACCATGTGGCCGCTCTATCGTAGTTGCACTTGCTTCAGCATGGCGTGGAAGCTGAGGATTCCGGTCCGCTCCAGAACTTCCGTGTCCGGGATCCTGTCTTGCCATCTCAACTTTAGTATTCTGCGGAGGCAGCTGAGATGGAAATGATTCAGCTTCCTGGCTTGGTTCGAGTAGACGGTTTATGTCTCCGCACCGTAAAGGAGTGTTGTCAAGACAACGGCCTTGTATATTTTCAGTTTGGTGTTCAGGTGAATACTGTGGCGATTCCACACGGAGGCCTGCAGACGGCCGAAGGCCCGACTGGCTTTGGAGATCCGTTGGACAGCCTAGTCATCGATTCTCGTGTTGCGTGACAGCATGCTTCCTAGATAAGTGAAGGTTTCCACATTTTTGAGTTTGAGCACCGTTGACATTGATTCGGGGAGCATTGTATTCAACGCTGGGTGGCGGCTGGTGCTGCTTGTTAATCCAGAATTGGCGCAGCCTGCGGCGAAGAGGTGCATACTCCTTTGAATGTCCTCCTCCGTCACGGTGTTCAGGGCGCAGTCGTCCGCGAAGAGCAAGTCATGGACTGTACCAGTAGACACGCGCGTTATAGCCTGCATATGCCGACTGTTGAGAAGGTGTCCGTCAGTTCTGTAGGCGATGCGGATCCCAGGCTGCTCATCACGGTAAGCATCTATCACCATAGCAGAGAACATGAGCGTGAACAGATTGGGGACCAATACGCAGCCCTGCTTTACTCCGTTAGTCACTGCAAATGCTTCGGATACCGTCCGTTGTCAGTGACGCGCGCCGTCATCCCGTTATGAAGCTGACACATCATGTGCGTGAACCGCTCAGGACAGCCGAATTTCTGTATGACTTTCCACAGTCCGTCGCGATTCATCCTATCTAAGGCTTTGGTCAGATCCAAGAAGGTAGTAGAAAGGTGGCATTGCATCTCCTGGCACTTCTCTTGTAGATGGCGGGCGCCAAAGATCATGTCGGTTGTTCCGCGGTGTCGGTGGAAGCCACAATGGCCTCCCGGGAGCAGGCCCTGCTCCAGGTGACTGCTCAGACGATTGAGAAGGATACGGGCGAAGATCTCCCCGGCGATTTGAGCAATGAGATGCCTCTGTGATTATCACAGAGTTGCCGGTTACCCTTTCGCTTAAAGAGATGGACAACGGTCGCGTCTTTGAAATCCTGAGGAACTTGTCCTTGGTGCCACATCTCCTGGAAGAGTGTTGTGAGTTCTGCCATAGGCCGGGGCCCGCCATGCATGTAGACTTTCGGTAGGATTGTGTCGGATCCCGATGCTTTACCGTCGGAAATCTGCTGCATGGCCCGGGTGGTTTCTGGTAGGGAAGGCGGCAGATCCAGGTCATTGTTTGTGTCCACTTGAGGGAGTCGGTCAATGGCAGCATCAGAGATGGCTGATGAGCAATTAAGGAAACTTCTGAAGTGCTCGGCCTAGCGTTTCAAAATTTGCGATTTCTCTGTCAGCAGTGTTGTGCCGTTCGAGCTGAGCAGCGGTGCAGTCCCCTTGGTACAGAAACCGTAGATGGCTTTGATGACTTTGAAAAAGTTTTTAATTTCATTGCGGTGCGCATACCCCTGGATTTCCTCAGCCTTTCGGATCATCCAGGTGTCCTGCATCTCCCGTAGACGTTACCATAAAAGGTGGCGGCATCTCAAGAAGGCTGCTTTGGTGGCGTCAGTCCGAAGGTCCATGTAGGCTTTGTGTAGTCTTTTCTTCTCCGCGAGTAATTTGCTGATGTCGGCGTCATTGTCGTCAAACCAGTCCTGTTTTTGACGGCGTGCACGTCCGAGGACTTCGAGGGCGGTGAACTGGATGAAATTTCGCAGCTGACACCATCGTGTCTCCACGGTGGCGTTATTATCTGGAGCATGCAGGTTCTCCAGTTTCTCAATTATTTGGTTGCTGAAATCAAAACAATGAGCAGGCAGATTTAACAAAAGAGTATTTAACTTACCTGGCGGTCGCTTACCTTGGGGCCTTCGTCAGGGTTGAAGTCGGAGCCTCGTCTGGGAAATGACGAGGCGGTGATCCGTCCAACCATCGGCAGCGCGGATTGCCTTGGTTATTAGCACGTCCTGTTGATCTCGCCTCCGGACGAGAGCATATTTCAGCAGCTGTCAGCGCCCGACCGAGGGTGCATCTACGTGGCCTTCTCCCGGGTCGGAAAGCGGAAGGTGTTGGTCAGTAGGAGACGGTGTTCAGCACACGTTCGCAAAAGGAGGCCGTTATCGTTACAGCTACCGAGACCTTAAGGACCCAGCACTGCCTGCCAGGCAGCGTGGTCCATCCCGACGTGGGCGTTGAAGTCACGAAGGACAATTAACTTGTCTTCTTTCGGCACAGTCGCCAGCAGGGCGTGCAGGTCCTCGTAGAATTTGTCCTTCGCCACGTTAGAGCTCGTCATTGGGGAAGCGTAGGCGCTTTTGATGGTTGCGAACTTGTCTCCCCGAAGAGGCAGGCGTAGGCTAGTCAGGCGATTATTGATAACCTGCAGCAGACAGGGCAGACGTCCCAAGATGTCGTTCCGGATGGCAAAGGCAACACCAGCGTCGCGTCGCTCTGCTCCAAAAGAAGGTGTAGCCGGCACCTACCTCCTCCAGTTGACCCTGTACAGAGAATCGGGTCTCGATGAGAGCAGCAATGTCCACCTTGTAGCGTGCCAGTTCCCAAGCGACTAGCGCCGTCCTCTGTTCCGACCGGTTGCTCCTCGGATTGTCTAAAATGGAACGAACATTACAGGCTGCTAGTGTGAATGGACTCACCCAAGCAGCCTGAAGGGGAATGGCGCGGGGGATGGGGACGGGCGGTATTTTTTTGGGTTTTACGACGGCGTATTTTGCGATCTGCGAGCCGCGGACGGCTGCAGAAGACGTGAGACCTAGCATTTGTTTAGGGCACCTTTTCGAGCCCCTTCCTCCGCGAAGAAGCCAAGCAGTGCTGTCCATCAATAGGGCTGCTCGGACATCCCAGACGGCTGCCGAACTCTACTATGGGTCACGGTATTGTTTTAGTGGAAGAGCGACCCGTTAGCCTGGGCCGCCTACGGGGTTGTTGTTACCCACAACGTAGGACTTTTTGAGAGAGGGGGTGGGAAGTTCGGGAGTCAGACATACCGGGTGTGGAGGCACACACAACACCGAGATACTCAGTTGGTTAAGCCCACCTGTCGTGACGGTTGCCCGGGGTGTGGCCGCTGTGAAAAACCGAACTTCAAGGAGCCACCGGTAACAGTTGGGTACCAGTTAAAGGCGGCCACAGGAGCATTCACCACCTGTGCGAGACAAATGGGGTGACCAAATGCTATCGGTGTGGTGCTTCCCCTAACTAGTACCCGTACACACACACGACAGTTCGACCGTCGTAGTCCAACGAGGTCCACCGTATGCTCCAATGAAGGGTGATGCAGGGATGGTGACTTGCGCGTGATTTAGTTTAAAGTGATAGTAGACTTGCGCTGCGTCTACCGCACTCTCTCCTCCTCACCCACCTGAGCCCGGTGTCATTACAGAGTAAAGAAGACCGTAGATGGGAGAGGGCGAAGGTGGCTGGCGCGGCCGGGGCCACCCATGGGCGTAACACCACACCTGACTCGGATCCCACGGAGTGGGAGTGCCATACAGGCCACATTAAGAAGGAGCCATTACAGCCTGACTCTCAGTCCGCCAGTCAGTCACTCCACACAAAACACACATTGGGCTGACAACGCGGTCCGAGTTATCCCGTCAGTTGGCAACCTTCCAAGCCACGGCTTTTAGCGCACCGTGATAGTTTCAAACGCGTCAGATTGTTTATAGTGAGGAAAATGTGCTAAGCTGTCGACCTCACTCTCTCCCCCACCCCCGCAAAATCAGACCACCGTCCGAGCTGATTATTTGTCTGAAGTGGAAGTGGGCGCAGCTGCTGGTGACCTCGTCTACGTGTACTACGTACACGAACTGACCCCTCAAACACAAGCACCAGGATTTCAGACAACAAAAGGTTGAAAATCTTACATCTCACATGTGCCAGATAGCCAGAAGTCACGTTAAGAAGGAGACATAGCAGCCTGACTCTCAGACTACCAGTCAGCCACACCACATAACACACATTGAACTAACTGCGAGTTCTGAGTGTAATTGTCGAATGGCGACCTTCCAACCGCGGCGCTTATCGTTATCGCACTCTCTCCTCCTCCCCCACCTGAGCCCGGTGTGTTGGCAGAGTCAAGAAGACCGGAGATGGGAGAGGGCGCAGGTGGCTGGCGCGGCCGGAGCCGCCCCTGGGCGTACCACTACACCTGGCTCGGATCCCACGGAGTGGGAGTGCCATAAGGACCGCAGGAAGAAGGACCCATTGCAGCCTGACTCTCTGTCCGCAAGTCAGCCACTCCACATAAAACACACATTGGGCTGACCACGCAATCCAAGTGTTCCCGTCAGTTGGCAACCTTCCAAGCCACGGCTTTTAGCGCAACGTGATAGTTTCAAGCACGTAAGATTGTTTATAGTGAGGAAAGTGCGCTGAGCCGTCGACCTCACTCTCCCCTCCCCCCCCCCCCGCAAAATCAGACCACCGTACGAACCGATTAGTTGTGTGATGTGGAGTGGGCGCATTGGCTGAAGGGTCGGCGTACCCGTCTTCGCCCACCACAGCACGACCTGGCCCCCATAAAACACACACCAGGATTCACTAAAGCAGGGGATATGGAGTAGCCATCACCATCTCACTCCCAGTCCACTGTTCAGCCATTCAACACACAGACCATACACTGGGTTGACGACGTGGTCTGGTTTAAGCGTCAGATTGGCAGCTTTCCAAGCCACGATTTCTAGGAAACCATGATATTCACGGGTACATGATAACGGTGAGGATTTCGTCTATGTATTGGTGTAGGTAGTGTGCGCTGATGTGGTTTAGCCTCCGGTGGTGGGAGGGGGAATCCGAAACTTCAGCCCAATAAACCTCTTGTTGAGGTGGTCGCATCTTCTTCTTTTGAACTGTTTCCAGGAACTCGCCTCTTCGCTTGTATAGGCAACCTCTCTCAAGCACCTACGAATTAATCCTGGAACCTAGGTTGTCCTCCTTAAAAATCAGCACGCATAGCGAACCGCATTGCAGTCTTCGAAGCCAACAAGATGGCGGCTGCCAAGACAAAAGAGGGCCCGCAGAACTCAGGTGTCGCTTACTAATAAGGCGAATACCAAACCCTTATCACCGTTTTCATTGTTTAAGTGGACACAGTGCAATGTCAACGTGTCATTACATTAAAAAGCCTCCACTACCACCGGTTTGATCTCGTCTGCCGTTCTGTCAGTTCTCGTCTTTTCCACCAACAAGGTGGACTTAGATCCTTCGAGTCACGCATCGGTCTGACGAGCCACTTGCAAATTTATCGCACTAAGACAGGTAAATTAGTGTCTGGAGCCCTGACGTACACTGTCACTCTCACCTAGGCTGTCCATACTACCCAAGTACTTGAGCTATTGCTTGGACCTAATCAGTCACACACACTACCATAAAATCTGCAGTAAAACACCACAGTCCGGAAACCACCAACACACCTCACTATACGTGCCTACAGACATTCCAAGTTCTATGTGAACGTACTCCAAAACATGCGCATACATCCCACTCCTGTAACAGTAGGCAGCTCTCCTGCATTAAGCATGTAATTCACTTCGCAATCGTCGATACGGTGGGTGAAAGTAGCATGTTATAGCAGTCATATTTAACCAAGGTATGAAATATGTTCTTTGGTGCATATTTAAATATCTGTCGTGGGGACAATATGGTGCGTGGTACGTGTAGACGGTTCGTTTAGCTTGGTCAATCACTGAGGCCAAGCACATCGTCTGATGACTGACAGAGTGAGACAGTTGGCTTGTGCGTGGGAGAAGGAAGGAAGGGAACCCTAGAGTGCGGACTCTATTCCCACAAAAAGGTCAGCGCATTCCTCACTTCACTAATCCTTAAGCGCAAGGTCGGGCAGAACGCCTCCATCCCACGTGTTTCACACGTTTTTAGCCCTGACGGAAAAGCGTCATTTGTTTTGGGAGCTCAGCCGAGGGCACAAAGCATCTATCACAAATACATACTATGGAAATAAATTGCTAGGGGCATCCACAAAAATCGCGTCAGGTAGACCTTACACTGGAAGAAATAAAAAAGCAAGAGAGACTAGAGTAACCATCTCTGGCAATTTAGTTAGCCAGCCGCACCCACTCCAGGTTTGCATGACCCGGGATTAAACTCCGAATTCTTTCGTCACAAAGGGTTCATTCTTACGCTCTATAATTAAGCCAGAGGTTCAGTGTTCTCACAGTTTTCCACGTTATTCCAGTCCCGAATTAAATGCTCGGTCACAAATGTAACTGCCTAGGGTATGTGCGTTTACATACCTTTTTTAAGCAGTTAACCTCATCAAGTCACATAGCATCGCTCTTTATAACATTTCTTAGCAAATATGGTTCTACCTTATAGCTTTTCTTAGAGAATATAACTTACCGTAGAAACAATCTAGCAATCATTAGGACTAAATGCAGACTCGATAATAAGGCTAGTAAAATATTCACAAAGGATCATGTAATACAAACCTTGAATCCAAAAAAGAAGGTGACGTGGGAGAAAAGCTCGAAGGAGAAATCTTGAGGTACATCAGCAACCTGCTGACTGTGGAAGAACATACTCTTGGCGGCTTGGAAAGCCATTTGGCGGGCTTGGGACCACAAACGCATTTGGAACCAATGCGGCGAGGGTTTCCAGCCAGCATACGCACAGTCGCCCACCGCGTACACTTCTGGTATGCTTGACTGCATAAATTCGTCAACAATGATACCGCCACCGTGGGCTCGATCGATCACCCTGAGCGCAGGATTGTCTTTAGCGAAAGCGTGAGCACCGCTTGAAGTCTCAGGACCGAGATTGGCATCCACCCCAGTGGCGTTAATGATAAAATCGCAGCCATAAACATCCCCATTGGAAAGCCGGGCATAGATGGGCCAGTCCTTAACATGTTCGGGGAGTAGGTTTCCATCAGAATCGGCCTCAACCTGCACCAGACCAGAATCCTTAAATTCATCCGGCGTAAATGTACCGACTACCTGCGAGTTGTAGACGATCTACAAGAATAAAAGAGCTACTTAATGTATAACAGTAGGTTTACTGTGTAAAGTGACTTGAAATTTAGACCTGGAGGTTTGTACTAGGCAAGTCACTCCACCTATACGATTTGGAATGCTGGGCTGTTGAAAAAATGAGCGAAAACTGAAGGCAGCTTATGACTGCTGGCCGACAACTATCTTTTGAGTGAAGTTTATTGACCTTGTTTTGCGAGCGAACGATCACACTCGCTGCGACATTGTGAGGACATCTAGGTACACCCCAGAATTACGGCTGCGGTGGATTGGACACGTCGTCCGCCTCATGAGCTCAGTGTTGATACCGCTCAGCCAACATCGTTTTTTACCTTGAGGCGTTGTAAAGGATGTAAAATAAAAAGCTGCCTTAATGCAGTCTACCCAGACATGGAGGTGGTTCCTGGAATTTCTATATTCGGTCTACGTCATTGGAGGAGATAATATGTCGGGCTTTCCAGATCCACTGCCACAGATGGCCAGGCATGGAGAACGCCATTCGCAAAAGCATGGAGAACGATTACATCGAGTGTGATCAGAGCCGTAGCCTCGAAATTAAACGAGGTCTGTTATTTTATACGACGGCAAATGGTGTAGCATGTCACTGACAAAATATGCAACGTGTGGTAAAAACAGTAACTGAAAAATACTCAGTCTATTACACATTCCCAAGTACTTTGAGAATGTTATGTCCCAAGCTGTATCACACTTAATTTTGAAAGAGCGTTGATAAGGTAAAATATCGTAGTTTATTCGGGAATTATCGAGACACTTTACCAGGCGTCTGATAAGTGTTCACCGAATCGCTAAATGTTTGGCCCCAAAAATCATGTTAATGTCACAGGCTTCATGCAACGACACTTGTCTCATGCATCAACACGAAATCGAAGAGGCGTATGTCAGGGGCTTTAGGTCTTACTTGCCTTGGAACATGGTAAATAAATCTGATTATATATCCGTGGGTTGCTTATGAATATGTAGCGGTTACCACGTTGAGACTGGTGGAATCGGGACGAAATATTTACAACAGGCTTCAGGCCTAATAAAAGAAGGCTTATCCTGAGAACTTCCCTGCAAATCGATATACTGATGCATAACAAAATAATGAAGCCTGGGTCCGAAAATTTGCAGTACTTGTGCATGGAAATGATGGTGGACCCACTGACCAGCTTAATAACGTCAGCTGCTTTAGCTTTTAGCTAGTACCCTCGCTGGAAGAGTGTAAATCAGTCTCAATGTGGCAATGCCTACTTGTCTACGTTCTAGTGAGACAAGGAACGCCCAAGACTTGAGATGGGGTCCAGAAGCTCTGTCTATTTGAGCTACTGTGCTTGTTACCAAGAAAACTCGGAGACCCATGAAAATTTTAACTGATGTGTCCACATCGTAGCACGGAAACGGGCCTTTTCGTCTGGCCTTGAAAATGAGGTTGGGTTACCAATTGTTGTTGGTGACCGTTGTCGAGTCCGAAACAGTTCTTTTGGTCTCCCTACTTTTTACCGGCAACACTTCTCAGTAATCGTTACTTAGCAAAATTACTGACCATAACAAGCTCCATTTGCTTGACTATGGAATCTGCAATCAACGCTAATATTGGAAGTTCAAAGTGACTGCCAGACTGGAAGTGGGCACTTTGGAATAAAACGCTACTTAAAAACGGTTGCCAAAGCACTGGCTTCTATTTGCAGTGATTGGGTATGCCGTTGACAGTGGTCTCTCCTAAATGACTTCCGGTGACAACCAATACAAGTAAATATCGGTAGAAGCAGGAAGAACTTAACTTTAGGGGTCTTGCCAAATCTTTTTCGCCCATAATACCAGTAAACTTGAGTCCCTGGGCCCAGTCCGGACCCAAAGCCGAGCCGAAGGGAATTGAACTGGAGTCGCTTGCTTCCTTCGCCGGTACCAGACGAGCCTCTCCTCCGTGCTGACGCTCAGCAAGACTGTAGCGAAGAGTTTGAATGAGTGGAGCAGTTTTTTCCTCTGTCTTTTCTGCTGTTAACGTCTCACTACCGCCAAGATTTCGAGAACGTGATTTTCGAGACTGAAGGAGAAAGTATGCCGCCGTGGTGTCCAGGAAAGGGACGCTGATATTCTCATGCTTCACCACCCACACCACCTGACAGTCTTCGATCTCGTAGGCCACTTCGGTAGCTATGCCTCCATTTCCGACCAAGAGAACTCGCCGAGCACCTGGGACAGTTGGAGCAAACTGTAGGTTTAAGAGGGCAATAACAAGTAGTTGGTTGAAAACTGATACCATTACAAGCATAAGGATTAATTCTGTGCTGTCGGCTGGTTCTTACATGAGCACCGACGGTATCAGGCAAACAACAGTCGTTCGCCTTTCGGAGCTGCACTGGGTCTCGTCTAAGCGTCCATTATATTGAACGGTTTTATTAGGGTTCAGCACGGTTAAATGTACTCCCGTATTTCTGGCGGTCTTGCTAAGCGCCTATGGGTTCGGGGTTATTGTTAGGACTAGGGGGTTAGGAGTAAGGCTACAATTGGGGTTAGGATTTGAGTTAGGGCATGGCAATAGGTACTTTCCCTGGAATTTAGTGCATTCACCTGTAATACGAGGTGTACTTACACCCGTGTCCGGCCCAGATCAGTCCCATTTTCAAAGGACGATGGCAGCAGAATCATATTAAACAATTAGGCTTTTAAGAGACAAAGTCAGACTTGATTTTACTCTAAATTCTTAGGGAAGAGCAGATGGCTATAGCGTTAAGTGTTAAGCAAAATTGGTTATTCATACATGGTTGAGGTTGTGATCAGGATCTAGTTAGAAGGTCAATGTACATTGAGGTAGGCTCGGTAAGGAACTTGGGAAGTCGCAAAACTCGCACTTGGCAACGAATACTTGTGCAACCCTACTAACCCGGCAACGAATGGTAACCCTAAAGTACACATTGGATAGGGTTTGGGTTAGGTTGGTCTACAGGTAGGCATGGGCGGCTAGGTGTGTAATACGGTCTAATTCAGTGCTAAAAACCAGCTCACTTGAAGACGACAATAAGCATATAAATTCCCATTTAGCGCCAATACGTTACTGCCATTTTCCCTCTTAGATTTCCCCTTCCTCTACTGCCACCGCTCCCGGATTACACGTCTACCTATCGAATGTGTTCGTTTGGGGGTCGTACAAGCATTCGTCGCTTCACATTAACAGGTTTGCATCGTGGATCCTCCCATTTTATGATCAGTCGACTCCTTTACAAAGGTTTTACTCGTAAGCTTATGCTAGGAGAGATCAATTTCGCCAGAAAGCTTAGTTTATTGTCTTCAATGGTGGCGGGAATCAGTGAAGCCTTGTAGCAAGAAGCGTTTACCAAGCAACGTTTCGATGTCCTTTGCAGTTATGGATAACCTAAATACGCTTTTTGGCTGCTAATCACTCAGCTTAATTTGCCTCCATTGGTGCTTCATTGTAGCCTAAGACCAGTCTATTGTCTTAAAGTCGGAAAGTCCACAGACATTGTGACGTCTATTGTTGACAAAAAAACTCCGAAAAGAAGTTGGGTCATTTGATTAACTTTAAAAATGCACGGGTTCCAATCGTAGCACTTAAATGAGCTCGAGAAAACTGAAATTACTTTTAAAGGATATTGATGAAACTGTGTGCAGTAAAAATAGTGCCGGCAAATCATCCATAAGTAAATGACATTCAAATTGAAAGACCAGAGAACTCTGAAACGCTAGTGCTACGCGCAGATGAGTCAACTCTTCCAGAAAGCGTAGTTTATTCGGTTTCATGCCTGGTTTATATAAAAAAAAATGATGGGCATTTTAATTCTGGATGGTCCTAGGACTGCAAGGTTAATGTAAAGGCGAACTGGCCCTCTAAGTGATTATTATGAGCGAAAACTTATCTTTAAAAAACACACAAAATGGGTCTAATTTTTAAAGGATAGCATTCCTAAATGTCCAGTTTGCCACACTTTTGTCCAAACTCGTTGCTGCGGTTTAATGTTGTCCAACAGTTGTCCGTCTAAGCGAGCAAGGAAGACACAGCGTTCACAACAAGTACACAAAACTGCATTTTCCAAAGTCGGTTAGAGCACGTTGTCTTATTGTAACCAAAAATGTACTGTACAACTCAGTAAATATGGGCGAACTCGTCCAATAATTAGGTCTTATAAGTTGGTTATGAAGAAAAGGCTGTGATTTTCGAGTAGTTGCACTACTCAGGAGCTTACTGAAGCTTAACTAGACCCAACCCACAGCTTCAACTGATCCAGTTGAAATTTTTCGATATCAGCAAAATACCGAAGAAGGCTATGCACCCATCGTGATTCCCCAATCGTCAAAAACATCAGCGTGTACTATGCACTCATGTACTCACTCAGTCTTTACAATTGTGAATGTTGGGCTTCACGCGTGGAAGACAAACGAAAAATAAGGCTATTGAACGGCTTATCATTTCTATGCCAATATGGATTGCACATGAAGAGTCATGAATTTGTTGCTCTGTGGGAGAACCACACCTCTGATATCAGCCACTCAGTTTGGTTAGAGACCATTCCAGGAAACACCACACATCCTTTACTTGAAGGCATCTCACAAAAAGTTTCAAAAGCCGCAGAAAATTTCGCTCACGTGTGTGCGCATGCCCAGACCCCATCACCGCACCTCGCCCTACCTTTTCATATGTACAACCCTCGGCTATATATAAACCTACCCAAGAACATACTTACAAACGCCAGCCACCGTAACACCATGCACTTCTTCTGCAGCAAGCATGTGATACGCGTTCCCGGCGTTTATATGACGGGTGAAACGTTACATGTCAGGACATGCATATGTCGCGTAAGTGGTAAGCATGGTAGATGAATTGGGGACCAGACCAGGCATGCAATGGATAGACGAGCTGCCTAACGTTTTCAGACACTGCGCCCACAACCACCTACGGTTGTCCTGACTTTATCTTGACCTACGAGCACGGAGGGTGGGCGGGAGAGAGAGAAAGAGAAAGAGAAAGAGAAAGAGAGAGAAAGAGAGAGAGAGAGAGAGAGAGAGAGAGAGAGAGAGAGAGAGAGAGAGAGAGAGAGAGAGAGAGCAAGGTAGATGCAGCGAAGGTCTGTCTTACTGCAAGCAGATTAATGCTCGCGTCATAAAATTTGAACCCGCCTATTGTTGCAGCAGTAGATGTCATTGCTTTTGATAATTCAGCTCTCATGAGAGAGAGAGAGAGAGAGAGAGAGAGACCGCCATATCTGCGTATGTTGCACGACAAGTCCGCAAAGGTGTGCACTCGCTTTAAGTAAGCGGCAGAGTTGCTGGACTGAAATCGGTTGCGGTGGCTTTAGTCCATAGTCCACGAGGCAAACTTAACAAATATATGATGCAAACCAAAAATCCTGTCTCACAGGGAGAAGGTTGTCAAGCTAGGCAGGATCAACTGCAAGCCAGTGGTTTCAACTACGTTTGCAAAACACAAACTTGCGCAGAGAGCACGCACCCAAATTACTCAGTCTGTATACGCACGTGGATGTAAGGGTCCTCCAACAGTTTTCGCTTGTGTAGAAATTCCCAGCCGACAAAAGTATGCCGATCGGCCGGTCGAAACCCAAAAATGGGAAAGTGCGTCGTAAATTTGTCTACTTAGGTCAGACGCCCAGACGTAAATATCATAGCCATAATAACGGTGCGGAGCATCTAGGTTAATAAAACAACACAAGCGAAGATAAGGGAACTATACAGATTCCAAAATATGCATAGAAATTATTATGCGAGAATACAGTTAAGTAATGAATACCAGTTTTACGAAGGCTACGTGGAAAATGCAACCTCAACGACAAATTCAGTAGTAACAACGACGAATGCCCGAAGAAAAACGGTGGGGCTAGTCTTTGCTATTTTACAAACAAAGACAGTTAACCCAACTGTTCAATAACTTCAAACCGAGGACAGGTATTTCACGACAGAATGTCGTTACTTTTTTGAACTCGGCTATTGGACGCTCGGTTTCTGCTTATTCGAGCAAGTTTAATTCTTTGCCAACCACACCAAAAGGCACGATGTCGACTTCATCGAAAAGCAAGGTGTTAATCCAAGTATGCGCAACTTACTTCAGACTACAATATCAAGTGACGGGTGAACCGACGATGTAGACTCACCTTCAAGGCGCGATCGGAAATGGAATACAGACTCAGTGTCCCGCAGAGTAACCACAAGAGGATTGTTAGGCAGAAACGCTCGGGGAACTCCACCGGTCGCCAGGCAGATGCGACCATAGCGAATTGGCTCATGGTTGGACAAGTAAACGAGTCGGTGTTCGCAACTGGCAGAAGAGAGGGGGATGCACACGCAAAATCTAAGTTCATATTTCTACGATGAGTACACAAATCGACAAGGAAAATCAGAGTAGAAGATTGGATACGACACCTGAATAGCACAGCCATAACCGAATGGAGAGGCTTCCAAATATGTCTAACCAGTTACCCTTGGATTAACCAGGTATTCAAGGGAGTTAGACGGGTGGGTGTAGTAGTCAAAGTTGACAAAAAATTCCAACGTACAGACAAACTGAAATCAGAAGAAGTCGTCAGTAAAACACTTTTTGGGGAATAGGAAGCTCAAACAGTCGGAAGACGTCTACCGAGGGACTATAACGAAGTGTCGAACACCTAAAATAATGCCAGTTTCCCATCTTCGTGCCAGCTTAGCAATTCCTATCAGTCGCGCAAAACGACCCTTGTCATCTTTTTCTGAAAGTGGTGGTCCTACGATCAGTTTTCATGAACATCTGATGGGGGTACAGCCGGCTGCACAGAGCCTATATAAACGGCGAGAATTATGCCAAAAAGATGGCCATCTTCCGCTGTCGGTGTCGATTACAGCAGTGGTTGAGGAAGATAAAAAACCGTTTGGATGAATAACATGTTGATACAGATATATAAACCGTAACGAAATGCAGAACGCGTTCGCATTCATCAAGGCAGCCTACGCTCCCCACCCCGACGGAACTGTACCATCGCTCAATTCCGGTGGAACAACACTCCTCATGGAGATAGCCCCGATCTTGAAGTGTTGGAGCAAGCACTTCAGAAGTGTCCTAAAGTGCTCTTCTACAATCCTCGACGATACCATCTACAGGCTCCCGCAAAGTGGAAAAGAACAGTGAGAGACCTGAATCTTCCCTCTCAGAAACAATCAAAGCAATACAACCAGCGGCGAAGCACAAAGAGCCGATGCACTTCCGGCCGAAGTCTACAAGGTTCACCTCAACCGAACACAGAACGTCAAGTACAAGATGCCTTGATGTCGCAAAACTTCAACAACCTAGTGCCGTCAAGGCCCTGAGCAGATAAATCCGGTCATGTGTTACGGCCTGAGCCGAGGGAGAAGGCCATCTTTAAAACCATCAGTCAATGGAGCAACTAAGAGAGTTCTTACACACATTCGGCGGCGTCGTAGTGACCAGACCAGAGGAAGCACCTTGTCGTTGTCTACTCGAACAGTTCCAGCCGGTTCCCGTAATGATTACGCATTCCGTCAACTGTGGAAAATGACAGCAATGCCTAATTGGGATGATTGGAAGAAATATGGGGCTAAAAAAAGGCGAATTCCATGCAGCATTCTTCAAAAGTTGGCGAAATTAGAATTCTACCGAATTATTAAAGTTAGCGACAAACTGTTTATAATGAGTGACTCCGTTCGCAAAGTGAATGGTGAATTTGTTGCTAAAAAATTGATCAGGCGATGGCGTGAGCACTTCGAGCACCTTTTCAAATTCGATGCTTAACCCACCCCACCTCACTCTTCTGCAGCGGAGTTTTATCCCGCTCCGACCTATACAAAGTAATGCGACCCATCTCATAAGGAAAAATCTGATACAATACAAAGGCTGCGCAACGACAAGGACCCTAAAGTGGACGGCATTCCTGCTGGAATCTAAAATTCCTTTGTAGGCACTGGCGCCTTGACTCCATTATATGAATGGAAAAGCATGGAGAGATGAGTTCGTTCCTGATGAGTAGGGCTTGGTCATCCTTTAACTTGCCTTCAAGAAAGGAGATAAGACAAGATGCGAGAAGTAATGTAGCAAGTCTTGTCGAAATTGTTGCGTAGATCGTTGCTAGTATCTATTATAGGGGATTCTAGGCTGCGCGTCACTCTAATACTAGACCCAACCAGGCCGGAATCTGAGCTGGGCACGGGTGGACAGACCAGATATTCATGCGAACACGTACTCTTGAATTCCGTCAACCGACGGTCGTCTGCATTGTTGACATCCCCGCTGCGTTCTACTCAATCCCTCGTGGGTCCCTGTAACCGTTAATTGCACTATTAACAGATAAAATCATCGTCATGGTCAAGGCCTACTGCCGTCCTATCACTGTACAAGTTCTGGTCCATAAACAGCATTCCTAATCGTTTGATATTCAGTCTGGCGTTCAAAAAGGTTGCATCCTATCACCCGTTTCGTTTAGCTACGTCACTGGCTGAACTCTCGAGAAAGCTTTACACGGAGTTGACGGAATTAATTTTGCACCTAGACAACAGCTGTCTGACCTATAACATGCCAAGGATAGCGCCTCCTTAGCTTCAAGCTTTGGTGATCTACAGTCTAGGATGTCACGGATGAAGGAAGTCACTAAATTGGTCGGTTTAGACATAAATGCTGGGAAGACCGAAGTGCCTTTAAGATTCATTTCTGGCCAGAAAAGTTAACTTTGGAGGTTAATGGCTGTCAGTTTGAAGAAATAGACAGTTTCAAATAATTATGCCAAGGATCATAAGGCGCAAGGTCAAATCCGTGATGTCGATGCCGGCTAAATTAAACCTGATCGCAACCGTACCAAGTAAACACTATGAGAAAGAGGAAAGACTCGCACCACTAAATATAAAAAGTACCGGTTTGCCTAAAATGTTATGAAGGCGTGCTAATTAATAGCCCTTATTTTGGTTAATGGAAAAAACGCATTCAACGTTGCATACATTTAAAATCCCGAAGTGAAAAAGCAGTTTCGAACGTAAGCTGTTTCGTGTTGCACGATGAATACGTTTTTTGTGTAATAAATCGGCGTAAGTTTGTAAGGTTCACATGTCCTTCACGAACAAATACGGCAATACGTCTAACTTAACGTTTCGTATATTTACTTTGTTCATTGCAGAAATTTTACAAAAACTAACGCTGGGCAGCCGATTTCAAATATATTGGATAGCAATCCAAAGCATCCGCCAAAATGGGTTGTTATGGGCTTTTTTTAATGAAAGTGGCGTGCCTACGTTGCAGTGGGTCAACGACGCAGAAGTCAACAACCCTGTGACACCGGGGCTATGATTCAGCGTGGCTTAGCTACACAATGCAGATTTGAGAACGAAAGGACCGGTAAATATTTTGGGGCAAACTGGGATGATATTTCGTGAAATTCAATTTTAAACAAGTGTAAAAAGACAATGAGATGCCTCGTAATTCAAAATAAATGCTCGACTCACTCCAGCTTCAGAACAACGTCCGTTATGATAGTCAGCAAATCGGGCCATGGGGAGGAAATCTTATCCCCTGAGATTTCAGCAATCTCAAGCTTTGAAGAAGTCGAGTTATATGCTTCACATTTACGGCCGTTTTTAAGGTTTTCGATGCGGAAATTATGCAGACTTTAGCGGCTGCATTAGACCGCTCACTATTCAATCCTGTAGGCAGGCCACGTGGCAAGGGAGATAATAAGCCACAAAGAGTCTCTGCGCAAACTACGCCTGCTATTCCTCCTCCGACGACGACGAAGTCGAAGTAGTCCGGCTGAAATTTGCCAGTGAAATATTAAACGTTTTATTTCATTTAAAATTACTGAACAAGCATTCTGAGTGTCAGAGAAGTCCATGTGCATTAAATTTCCATTTCACAAATGCTGGGTGTATAGGAGGGTGTAGGTGTAAACAGCCAAATTTGGACCGATAGTAACGAATATGCCCGATGGAGATCAAATAATGGTGAAATGAAAAAAGTGATGGGAGGGGAGAGATTAGCATCTGTCAGAGAGGAGGTGGGCAGTAGTCTGTTTAGAAGGCTGCAAAGTTGCATCTGCAGTAACTTGCATAGACGCTGGGCATGTGCCTTTCTCCAATTCCGACATCCACAAATCTAACCGATCCACCATCTTCGAAGCACGATGGTACTTAAAAGATATGAGGCTGCGATAGAAGAAAACGGCAAACAATAGAAAGACAATAACGACGGGGCCAACGATAAGAAAACAAACTCCCGCAGACCATTTGCTCATGTTCCAAAATTTGACCCAAGATGCAAGAACAAGAACTACAAGAAACAGCACCATCCCAAGAGCCGTGCTAAATATCCAAGCCATTTCGATGTATCTAATGGACGGACTATGAGAAGAAGAAAAATTACCCTCTCATTTTTTCGTGCGGGGATTCAAGAGATGGGTGTTGATGGCACATATTTATGTGGCACTCTAGCTGTGGTAAGATGCATGTACTTATCATTAGTGCTGTGATGTGCACCACGACGAGTAAGGAGGCCGATGCAGTAAAGCTTATTAAAAGAGCCTCTGGGACTTTGTTGTTCTCATCATTGTCTATCTAAAGACGTATATAGAATGATAAGAAAGTCGAACGTTTAATTCTATCATTGCCATCATCGCAAAACCTGACAACAATGCACTTGCGCGGCTTGAGGCTTTTAATTTGGCCCGGCTCAAATGAAGCCTCCGCATTGAAGTCATGTGATTTTCCATCTTGAAAACTGTAAGACCCCTTGGGTCACTGCACACCTGCAGAAAAAATCCCCATTTTAACAAGCGATGCACAAAACCGTTGGCGTATGCAGACGGTTTTCCGTTTTCCTGTTTGCATATGAAAAGAAAAACAAGCAGATAATAAAAACGGGTGTATTTATCCGTTTTATTTGGTACAGTTGACGAATTCTGACAAAAACATGTACAATAGGTACTAAATATGTAGGCCTAGCGAAGGCTTCAAATTCCTGCATACGCCGGTTCTCCAGTAGGGGTTGGCTCAGCGCTTAAAGAGCGCACACACGAAGCTTTAAATCCATTTCTGGAAAGCCTATTCCGGAGGTTGAATGCCATTTGAATAAAAATGCCACTTAGTTTTAAATGGAGGTTTGCGGCAGTCTGACTTGGGATTCGTCCGTCAGCATCCGTTTGACTATTACAAGTTCGTCATAGCAGCCCATACACGTTCATCCGCGCAGACTAAACCCCGAAAAGCTCTGGATATCGGGGATCGAATTCGAATACATGGAAACTATCTGAAGTATCTACACTTCTTCCGGTCCATGGGCATCTTCACTGCACATGATACCCCAGAAATCACCTGCGGATGGGAGACCATGAGGCGATTATCGGGCTCTACAAAGCCATGGAGTAGCGCACTGTTCCAGATCGGTATCGAACTCCACATGTTAACGACCTTTATCGCAGGTTGACGGGATAAAACATTTTTTTCTAAGATCAACTTCGAGAGAAAATATTATCATATGCCGGTACGCTAAAGAAAGTACTCCAAAACCATTATCATAAAGTCATCTACATGTTCTTCGGTTTGCGCAATGCAGTCCGGTCGTTTCAGCGTTTCATCGAAGAGGTTGTGTATGGCCTTTCTTTACATGGCGATTCTTTACATTGACCACATGCTCGTTTTTCTTGCTCACCAGAGTAACACACCACATTGACATCGACATTGAGCCAGTTTCAGACACGTAGATTGCAACGAAGCGTCGATAAAAGTGTTTTTATTGTCACTCCTCCCAATTTGCTTGGCCATCAATTCAAGCAGCACGAAATAACCAGACTTCCAACACTTGCGCATCTGCAGCGTTTCAATATTCTTATCAGTTACTATCAACAGTCCATTCCTACATGTGCAGTAAACTGGCTCCCTGGGTGATTTTTCGAATTCCAAGTCAAAGCCGAACGAAGTTTCACCGGCAGCTCACTCGGCTTGTTGCGCACAGTGTACAGTATATTTTAACGACTGGCGCTTCCAAAGGTGAGATCGGCACAGGCAATAGGTGAATAACCAGCTGCAACATTTGAATTTCTGTTTATAGGATTTACAATGGTTTAAATAGCCCAGACTCATTACAGTATATTTTCTCGCCATCTTTTTGAGGACAGAGATTTTAGAATGTCCGTCGAAAACACCACGCGTTTAAGGCCAACCAGATAGATACTGGGCAAGGGAAGGGACTCTCTAGCACTATATAGTGCATTATGTATATAGCGAAACCCAGATTATCCCGCGTTGCAACAGGGACGATTTAAAGCGAATTCCAGTTGCTTCGCAAATTGCCGCAACTGACATTGACTTTGGAACTAAGCGTATAGGAGAAATTTATGCATTCCTAGAAAAATTATAGCGGTTCGAAATTTGAAAGGTAACCGAGTCCAGTAGAAATCGCTTAATAGCATCTTTTTGGAATGACTATGTAGTCAACTCGCGGGTAGGCTATTGACTAAAAAGAATTTAGTTATCAAGAGCCTTCTAGGCACGTAAATGACTGTTTGTTTTCTCAATAAACTTTGGGGAAGTTGTACATTAAAAAAACCAACAAAAAAGTAGGGCATTATTCCTTAATCGAGTTTCAGATACTCATCATATATCCCTATTGAATTTGGCGTCTGGTTTTCAGTTCAGAAGGCGCTGCAATTTTAGAAAGTTCGTCGCGCCAGAATAATTACTGTCTGAGAATATATTATTTCTATTTCGAGAATATCACCTCAGAACTCCCGTAATTTCTTGGATCTCCTGCTTTCGAGCTCAGTGTGTACTGCGTCCAAAGGAAATCATACCAGAACATTTTAAAGAACCGATTCAAAAAGTATTCAGTTTCTCAATTAACACCAGTTCAGTACATCTTGAATCCCGCCATAGCGAATAAAGGAAGCTCATTTGTAAGTACAACACACTCATTTTGGTTACTTTTCTCTAAAACCATACAATAGGGTAGATTTTTTGGGTCATTTTCTCAATTAATTCACACGTTTGACAGTGGTGTCTATCTTGGCACTCAGATTTTATGTCCTTACACACTTTCCATTTCAATATTTTCTCATTCACCTGAAATTTTCTGTACTCCTATTTGAATTACTCCTAAAAATACAATAGTGAACTTTGAATTGTGAGAAGGCGTCTTCTGTTTTCGCTGCTGCTTGACATCAGGTCATCATTAATTGTGCTCATCTGCCTCAATTCATTTTAGGCAATTGCGATGTTATATCTTCATTTCTCAATCACATTCTGCCGTATGTGAACTCAGCTGAACAATAGGCTCTGTTAATCGTCCCCTGTGCAGTACATTCTGGATCTAGCCTACGGCATACTGCAATCAACAATAATTGATATCTGAGATGTATCCGTGAATCTGTATTACAAATCTCTTTTGCAATTTTACCTGTCTTTTTGTCACTTGGTAATTTAAATGGGAATTTTCCCACTTAGCTTTTAATTTTTCCTATACACATTATTTCTTTGTCGTTTAACTTGTTGCTGATGGTTCATCTCCAACTGTGTGGCAACATTGGCTACCTTGACCGATCCTTTACAGTGGAAGGCAAAGTCAGTCGAACAATCATTGGCAGCTCGGCAGCTTTGCAGACAGGCATAAAGCCCCTCACTGAGGCCATTAGGATTTACCACCCCATCTACGGTGTCCATGCACCATTGATCTTGACCACTGACGATTGCAACAGTGCTGTCGGCGTAGACTCAAGTCAATAAGTAAATCAAAAATTTCATTAATTTGTTTTTTCCCAGAAATTTAAACTGGCGTAGATTCACTACAGTACTTTCTCCCTAGATTTTAACCATCTATCCGACTATTCATACCTTACGCCACGTTTTAGAGTGCAGAAATTGTAGGTTCACGCGGACCACAAATCACTCACTTATGCTTGTACGACCAAGCCAGATATGTACTTGACCAAAGAAGTGCGCCATCTCAACTATATTTCGCAGTTAACTGCTCATATCCGCAACTTCTGAGTTCGCAAAAATGTCGTTGTTGATGTACTATTCAGATCGTAACTCAACGCTCTTAAATCCAATATCGACTTGGCTAAACTTGCAGCCCTCCAAATGAGGGATGAGTCCCTCTCTGACCGGCATACGTTTGCTACTTCGAGATGCACCACGGCCTTGATCACCCGGTATGATGTTGTGTGACTCGTCCACAGGTTCACCCTGATATTTTGTCATGTCAGCACACGGCCCCCTAATTGGAGGAGCTGATAGGGGTCTTGGTAGGGCAGTAGCCCCTCCACTTTTTGACATATGTAATATTCAGGAACCACAAATTTCCTGAATGCTTCACACCAGTAAGCGATGCAATATCACTTGTCTACGTGTGTAACCGTTAAATAAAACACACTTTTCCTAATAGTGTCTTTCGTGAATAAAATTGCAGCTTTGTTTAAGTTTGCGATTTGGAGGACACTTATCTCCTCATTACGTTGCGTACCAAATATCATGTTTTCGTTCTACTACCTATACGTGATTTAACCTGTGTTTGAATTGTGCGGTACGTAAATCATTGCTGGTTTTTATTTCCTTTTAAAATGTTTGGTTTATTTTTATGAACTATGTAAGTTTGTAAGTAAATGGCTAGTAAGTCTCTAAATGCTTGTGTTTCCTAATAGCATGTCAATATCCACCGGATATTGCCTGGGTATCGCATTTAGAAATATGTATATACTGAAATATAGGAACCCCACGCAATGTAATTAAATTAATTTGAATTCATTGGGAAAAAAATAACTTAGTGTAAATTTTCGATATCGGCTTTGTCCTCTCTGTCAATATATGCATAATATCGAGATGTCGAGATAAGACAAAATATGTGAAAAAGATTATGGTACAGCTTGCCAAACCCCCACGCAAAAAGAATATATGTGGCACACCACAATCCAATTACTATTTACAAAAATAATAAATAATCCTCTTTAAATTGGTTTCGGAGTCCACTTTTTACAATAAATAATCGCTGGGGAATTTAATTTTCCTGAAATTGACTGGATTTCAAACTTTTGTCCACCCAGATTTCAGCCTTTCCTCGATAAAATTTATTTTTCTTATTGGTCCCAGCTTGTCCGTTCTTCAACGAGAGACAAGCATATTAAAAACCTGATTTTCACAAATGACATTGCTCCCCTCTTCGTTGATTTTAAGCAGGGCCTCTACAAAATGACCATACATTAATTCACTGTTGTCTTCTGATTGTGTGAGTGGACTTACCCGAGCAGCCTGGAGAGTATGGCGAGGGGGGTGGGGACGGGGGGTATTGTTGTTTGTTTGAGTTTAATGACCACGTAGTTTGCGATCTGCGAGCTGCGGCCAGCTGCAGAAGACGTGAGACCCAGCATTTTTTTAAGGGCACATTTTCTAGCCCCTTCCTCCGCGAGGAGGCAAGCAGTGCTATCCCGAAATAGGGCTGCTCGGACATCCCAGACGGCTGCCGAACTCCACTATGGGTCACGGATTTGTTTTAGTGGGGAGAACGACCCGAGTTAGTCTGGGCCGCCTACGGGGTTGCTGTCGCCCCCACCGTAGGACTTTTTGAGAGGGGGAGGTGGGAAGTTCGGGGAGTCAGACATACCGAGTGTGGAGGCACACACAACACCGGAGACCCTCACCTGGTTTAGCCCGCCGGTCGTGACGGTTGCCCGGGGTGTGGCCGCTGGGAAGAACCCAACTTCGAGGAGCCACAGGTGAGAGTTGGGTACCAGTTAGAGGCGGCCACAGGAGCATTCACCACCTGTACGAGACAAATGGAGCGACCAAATGCAAGCTGTGTGGTGCTGCCCCTAACTAGCACCCCTACAACCCTCGATGCGTTCACAAAACCCCCGCTCTAGCAAAACCTCTTGAAAAAATTATTTTTAATCAATTTCTCGACTTTTGCTTAGAAAATAAGCTCTTAAGCGACTCGAGATATAATATTCTACCTTGGAGATCATGCGAAGTGTGTCACTTAGCTTTTCCTAACCTCGTCACTTCCCTTTGTAATGAGCAACAGTCAGTGGTTGTGATTTACTTTTACCTGAGCAAAGCCTTTGACAAGGTACCGCACAGACGTCTTCTGGTGAAACTGGAAGCCATCGGACCTGCCTCCTCTCCTTGACTTCATTGGTTCCTTCTTGTCTAGCCGCAGCCAGAAGGTCTTGGTAGGTAATAGCTATTTGACACCTCAACCGATCACGAGTGGCGTTTTTCAAGGCACGGTTCTAGGTCCCCTTCTCTTTATTCTGTACATAAACGAAATTTCAGCTTTACTCACAAATTCAAAAAGTTTCGTTTACACTGACGATCTCAATTGCATTTATTCATTTTCTAAAGACACTGCCAATAGTTGCGTGGAAAAAATCAACACTGATCTACTTATGCTCTCACGTTGGAGCTGTATTTGCACACGGAGTTTTCTTCATCCAAGAGTCATTTCATGTGTTTTGGCCCCGCCAAGCTTCCTGGACACCTAGTATTGCAAAATAGTACTCTATTATAACGATCAACCATAAAAGACTTAGGTCTATGTTACACGAATATGCTAGCATTATCGCCTCATGCAGATCGAATTTCTGCTAAGGCTGCACAGATATGTGGTTTTATATCACATAATTTTATTCCTTCCGGAAATAATGTTAAACCTATACCGCATGTTTGTTCTTCCTATCCTAGAATACTGCTGTCCCCTGTTTGGGCTGATGAACGCCTCTGACCACAGTAAGATTGAAAAAGTTCAGAAGGTTTTTAAACAAAGACTATTTTCTCTTCCTGGATCCGGTATCTCTTATACGGATAGATGCCAGTTAGGAAAGATTAAATTTCTGTGGGTCAGAAGACTCGAAGCTGGTCTCTGCTTCCTGTTTTCGCGTTAACTCTAGCCCAAATCTCCCACGAATTAACGCTCTAACTCCAGTAGGTCGACCCTATGACACTCGTAATTCCTCAATGATCATTTTTACAACCCTTAGCTCCAAAACTGACCGGTCTCAGTTTATTGCCTCCAAATATGCTTTTATATGGAATAATCTTCCACTGCAATTTAATTTGTCACCCATGTTAGCTATTTTCAAAACCAAAGTTCACAAAAATTTTACTTCGGATGATAAAAAAGTCCTTATATCTGTTTTCTTCCCAAACTCGCAACTTATGGATTTTGAAAAGGTTCCTCCTGGTATTTGAGGCAGCTCCCTTGATATCATATCGGTCTTTAAATTATATTTCCATCATCCTTTGCAGTCGATCTTTGCATTCACTTTTTCTTTCCCTCCTTTTAAACTAGCATTGCCAACTCTTGACAACCTTGATACTTTCCTCCGTATTTGCAACCTTGACGATAGTCTCCAGGTTCTGTTGTTGATCGAGCCGGGCTCTGATGGTTTCGCCTCTTTGGCGATGGACTATGCAGTCAGCAACGTCGCATCTCGATGATGATCTCGTGAACTCTACTGTCCCCTCTTCGTTTCGGCCATGTTGTCTACGATGAGTTCGTCCTCTCTCACCTCCACTGGTGTTTATTAACAGTAGCTCTGACTTCTATATTATCTCTCACACGACAAGGAGCAGTCCGAACCCTCATACGTTGTTAGCAACATCACAATACTATCCCATTGCATTTAGCTATTAATGTTTTAGTGAAGCAGTTTTTTTCTCCTATTTTTTTAAATTGGTGGCACGCCGAACTCCGCCTACGATTTAACCCTAGGAGTTTTTTAACTGCTTCTTTTCCAGTTTACCGTATATGCCGAAAATTGTTGACTTTTGTTTTAAAAATGGCAAATCGTTTTGAATCGGATATGTTTACCATACTACTCATTTCTGCTGTTCATATGGATGCTCACATAGTGCAGCAATTATCCACTTTGTATTTATTTAAACCACGGTACTAAGTTTGTAATGATGGGGCCCTCTTGGCCTTTTATATACAATTTATTTATTATTTATTTATATTCATTTTCTAAAGACGCTGCCAACAGTTGCGTTGATAAAATCCACACTGATCTACTTATGCTGTCAGGTTGGAGCTGTACATTGCAGACGGAATTTTCTTCATCCAAGAGTCGTTTCATGTGTTTTGGCCCCACCAAGCTTCCTGGACACCTAGTATTTCAAAAAAATACACTTTTAGAACGATAAACCATAAAAGACTTAGGACTTAGTTACACGAATAAGCTAGCATCATCGCCTTATGCAGATTGAATTTATGCAAAGGCTGCACAGATATGTGGTTTCATATCACATAATTTTATTCCTTCCGGAAATAAAGTTAAACCTGTACCGCATGTTTGTTCTTCCTATGCTAGAATACTGCTGTCCCCTATTTTGGCTGATGAACGCCATCTGACCGCAGTAAGATTGAAAAAGTTCAGAAGGTTTTTACTCGAAGACAATTTTTCTTCCTGGATCCAGTAGTTCTTATACGGATAGATGCCAGTTAGCAAGCATTAAAATTCTGTGGGTCAGAAGACTCGAAGCCGATCTCTGCTTCCTGTTTCGCGTTAACTCTAGCCCAAATCTCCAACGAATTGACGCTCTCTCTGCGGTAGATCGACCCTATGCCACTCGTAATTCCTTCATGAACATTTCATCACCCATTAGCTTCACAACTAATCGTTCACAGTTTTTTGCCTCCAAATATGCTTTCATCTGGAATAATCTTCCAATGCAAATTAGGTTGTCGTCCACATTAGCTATTTTCAATACAAAATTACGCAAACATTTAACTTCGGAAGATATAAAGTCCTTATATCTGTTTCCTTCCCAAACTCGCAACTTATGGATTTTGAAAAGGGTCCTCCTGGTATTTGAGGCAGCTCCTTGATATTATATTGGTCTCTTATTATATTTCCATCATCCTTTGCAGTCATTCTTTGCATTCACTTTTTCTTTCCCTCCGTTTAAACTAGCATTGCCAACACTTGACAACCTTGATACTTTCCTCCGTATTTGCAACCTTGACGATAGTCTCCAGGTTCTGTTGTTGATCGAGGCGGGTTCTGATGGTTTCGCCTCTTTGGTGATGGACTATGCAGTCAGCGAGGTCACATCTCGATGATGATCTCGTGACCTCTACTGTCCCCTCTTCGTTTCGGCCATGTTGTCTACGATGAGTTCGTCCTCTCTCACCTCCACTGGCGTTTATAAACAGTAGCTCTGACTGCTATATTATCTCTCACATGACAAGAAGCGTTCCGAACCCTCATACGTTGTCAGCAACATCACAATACTATCCCATTGCATTTAGCTATTAATGTTTTAGTGAAGCAGTTTTTTTCTCCTATTTATTTTTTTAAATTGGCGGCTCGCCGAACTCCGCCTCCGATTTAACCATAGGAGTTTTTTTACAGCTTCTTTTCCAGTTCACCGTATATTCCAAAAATTGTTGACTTTTGTTTTAAAAATGGCAAATCGTTTTGAATCGAATATGTTTACCATAATACTCATTTCTGCTGTTCATATGGATGCTCACATAGTGCAGCAATTATCCACTTTGTATTTATTTAAACCACGGTACTAAGTTTGTAATGATGGGGCCCTCTGGGCCTTATACATACAATTTACTTATTATTTATTTATATTCATTTTCTAAAGACACTGCCAACAGTTGCGTTGATAAAATCAACACTGATCTACTTATGCTCTCATGTTGGAGCTGTACTTTGCAGACGGAGTTTTCTTCATCCAAGAGTCGTTTCATGTGTTTTGGCCCCGCCAAGCTTCCTTTTAGAACGATAAACCATAAAAGACTTAGGACTTAGTTACACGAATAAGCTAGCATTATCGCCTTATGCAAATTGAATTTCTGCAAAGGCTGCACAGATATGTGATTTTATATCACATAATTTTATTCCTTCCGGAAATAAAGTTAAACCTTACCGCATGTTTGTTCTTCCTATGCTAAAATACTGCTTTCCCCTATTTTGGCTGATGAACGCCTCTGACCGCAGTAAGATTGAAAAAGTTCAGAAGGTTTTTACTCGAAGACTATTTTCTCTTCCTGGATCCAGTAGTTCTTATGCGGATAGATGCCAGTTAGCAAGCATTAAAATTCTGTGGGTTAGAAGACTCGAAGCCGATCTCTGCTTCCTGTTTCGCGTTAACTCTAGCCCAAATCTCCCACGAATTTACGCTCTCTCTCTGGTAGATCGACCCTATGCCACTCGTAATTCCTCCATGAACATTTCATCACCCCTAAGCTCCTCAACTAATCGTTCACAGTTTTTTGCCTCCAGATTACAGAACGGGACTATTTTTACTGTTCAAGCTTTTAAACGGTTTTACCTTTAACCCCCTTACATCCCTGAGGCAGCTCGACCACTGTCGGCGCACCAATCATAGAGATGTATTCTTATTTCTTCCTTTGGCACGCACCGTTAAATACCGTCAGTTTTTTTCGGTAAACGCTATGGCAATCTGGAATAAACTACCCAGAAGTATTAAAATTCAGCAAATTTATCCTTTGTTTACGAGAGCTGTCACTAGTTTTCTACATTCAGGACACCTTCCGCGAATTTTGGGTGCTGATTCTCTGGAAGCTCTTTTCCGTTCTGATGGCGTCCACGGACTCTGAATCCTATGCCGGACTTCATGCTGAAGGCAATATTGCTGGCTCTGCAGTCCGTAATCGGGTTATTCCTCAGTCTACAGCTAGCAGCCGCTCGCCGGCATACTTGCTGCTAGTACAGAAGACCAGATCCACAACACCGAAAGGAGAAGTACTACACCGTGCACCTGTGTCAACACTTCCCTGTCCTAAACTTTAATCTGTTCAACAAGCTGCAGTTTTTTCTCCTGAAAATACTTTAAAGAACGATCAGGAGTTTTTTTGCACTGTCAGCTTGACCCCCTAATGTATATATCCCTTTTGACCTTGCCTGTAAACTGGCAATAAATAAATAAATAAAATAAATAAAATAAAATATGCTTTCATCTGGAATAATCTTCCAATGCAAATTAGGTTGTCGTCCACATTAGCTATTTTGAAAAGAAAATTACGCAAACATTTAACTTTGGAAGATATAAAGTCCTTATATCTGTTTCCTTCCCAAACTCGAAACTTTTGGATTTTGAAAAGGGTCCTCCTGGTATTTGAGGCAGCTCCTTGATATTATATTGGTCTCTAATTATATTTCCATCATCCTTTGCAGTCATTCTTTGCATTCACTTTTTCTTTCCCTCCGTTTAAACTAGCATTGCCAACACTTGACAACCTTGATACTTTCCTCCGTATTTGCAACCTTGACGATAGTCTCCAGGTTCTGTTGTTGATCGAGGCGGGTTCTGATGGTTTCGCCTCTTTGGTGATGGACTATGCAGTCAGCGAGGTCGCATCTCGATGATGATCTCGTGACCTCTACTGTCCACTCTTCGTTTCGGCCATGTTGTCTACGATGAGTTCGTCCTCTCTCACCTCCACTGGCGTTTATAAACAGTAGCTCTGACTGCTATATTATCTCTCACATGACAAGAAGCGTTCCGAACCCTCATACGTTGTCAGCAACATCACAATACTATCCCATTGCATTTAGCTATTAATGTTTTAGTGAAGCAGTTTTTTTCTCTTATTTTTTTTTTAAATTGGCGGTTTGCCGAGCTCCGCCTTTCGATTTAACCCTACGAGTTTTTTTACTGCTTCTTTTCCAGTTCACCGTTCAATAGCCGACTTAAAAACAAGGACCCAGTAGCAGTACTCTAGGATGGGAATGGTGTTGAAGTCGTTGAAAATTGCGACAAAGCCGAGTACTTAGGCCGGTTTTTTTGCCTCGGTTTTCACTAGAGAACCGAAACTTCAGCTTGACCACGTCAACAGTGCTGTTATAGACGCCGGTCCAGTGCTTGAATATATAATCTTCCAGTAACCTCTCGTGGAACTAGAACTGCGAAATCTGAAAGAAGCGAAGTCATCTGGTCCAGACGATATACCGGCCAAGTTCTTGAAAGAACTAGCCAGCGAACTTCCAAACCACTAGCGCATATATTTTACTCGTCATTTAAATCAAAGAAACTGCCATCCGAATGGAAGGCAGCAAATATATACCCCATAAACAAGAGTGGTGCTTGATCTAATGTCAGCAATTATCAGCCTGTCAGCCTTACCTCCATTTGCTGTAAATAATGGAATCAATAATCAAGAAGGCAACCATGAAGTTCCTTGAGAAAAACCAATTACCTTGAGATCTCCAGCAGGGCTTCAGACAGAATCGCTCTTGTCTTTCTAGTTTATAACTCTCTACAGAGCAGTGGACTCGTGCACTGGACTAAAATGGTAGGGTTGACGTCATATACACTGATTTCAAGAAGGCGTTTGACAGTGTCCCACACAAACGTCTCATCTACAAATTATCTGAAATCGGCATAAGAGGAATGCTGCTGACATGGATCGCAGACTTTCTTACAGATAGATTGCAAACTGTGTGCGTCGATACCTCGAAGTCAACACCTACTCCGGTTCTAAGTGGTGTCCCCCAAGGCTCGGTATTAGGGCCGTTACTGTTCTTAGTGTACATCAACGACTGTGTCGACGACCTAGATTGCAGCGCCATCATGTTTGCAGATGATGTTAAATTGTGGAGGGTCATCAGATCTGATTTCGATAGGCACGCACTTCAAGAGGATCTCAACCGTCTTAGCAGCTGGTCTGCTCGTTGGCTCTTAAATTTTAACGTTGAGAAGTGTCTTTCCTAAGACTGCGTACCAGAAGGACTAGTGAGGAGGATGATTCCTACCAATACATTCTCAATGTGCAGCCCCTTTAAAATGTTGAGGAACAGAAGGACCTCGGTGTTCTAATAAACTCCTCTCTTAAACCATCTTCACAGTGTTTAAAGGCAGCTACACAGGTCTTATTTGCGCTCAGACGTGGATTTGTGCAGATTTATAAGGAACTCTTCCAAAAAACCTACGGGGTATTTGTTCGATCTCACTTGGAATATGCCATCTAGGCCTGGCGTCCGTGGTTTAAGAAGGATTATCTACAGCTGGAACGACTGCAGGCGAGGGCTACGAAGATGGTCAAGAATCTAAGTCATCTGCCTTATGAAGGCAGACTGGTTGAACTTGATTTGTTTCCTCTAAATTACAGGCAACTACGCGGTGGCCTCATTCAAACCTACCGGATTGTCAGAGGCCGTGACTGTGCCCTAGAATTTGCTGACTTCTTCGAATTGGCTGGTACGGAACATCTGCGGGGTCATCCCTTTAAACTGCAGAGGAAGTCTTTCCACACGGAAGTCCATCGGAACGCCTTTTCGCAGAGGGTCGTTGAAACATGGAACGGACTCCCTGACGAGGTGGTCCTTTCAGAAACTGTTGACACATTTAAATTCAAACTAGATACTCATTTTCTGAGAAACTTTTGTCAATATAATGAAGATTGTGTAAACAGTGCAGGTTGCGCCTGGCCCACACATATAGATGACCCTACATTTTCATTTGTCAGATAGATCACTGTAAACGTTTGTACTATTGACATTTTTGCATGTGAATAGGGAGCTCAAGGGCGAAAGCCTACTTCACTCAAAAAAGTGACTTAAAGTGACTTAAAAAATCAAAAAGGCCCCCACGACCCTATAAATTAGAAAAATATTATAAAAATTCCTAAATTCAAAAAGGCCCAACGATCCAACTTCTATTCTATAAGATACACGACAATATGGAATGCCCTGTCAAGTTCTATTACAAATAGTCGAACCCTACTTAAATTTAAAATAAAATCAATATCTGTTAAATAATACCACATATCTATTTTTGAATAAGATAGGACATTTTTCAACTCAGTTCTTTAACATAGAATTCAAGCCGAAAGGGCTCTGATAACGCCAACTTCGCGAATTACGCGTTTTACGACGCGTCGGTTACTATCGGCGAGAGCTACTTCAATTCTCAGTCCTCCCAATGAGCTGCCGCATCTGCACCTAGAAGTCAAGCTGCAAATCCAAACATACTTGCGTGCGCTTCTGATGACGGCGATAGCCATTTCACGAGAACGAGTACTTATTTCACGTCCTTTTATGAACTTCCTTCGACGACCTGCAACGCACACAGAGATGAAGAATTTAATCATCTGTTTATGGGAAAGCTATAGCTGGTGGTTAGTCACTTGCAAGACTCATAAATACCTATCTTCTGGCTATACGCAAGGGCTCTCAAATAAATGATTTATATACCCATTATCTAAAAAGCAGCTTTTTATCTATTCTTAAAACTTATTAAAAATATTTATGATAATTGTACATTTTCAAATGTTTTGGGATAGCTTCTTTATTTCTATATATAATGTTATGATTGTTAAACAATTTGCTTTAAAACTAACTTGCAAAACGTATTATTTTTTATCTCTGTCTGTTAGAAGTATATATTTTCCGTTTTTAACATCATTTACGCTCTACGTAATTCGAATGCGCAACGAGCCACATGCCTAGGTTTTGATACAGCTTTATGAAACGAATGGTACTAGCTGTTTCATACAACTAGATCAAACATAATCAACAATATATATATATATATATATGTGTGTGTGTGAAGAATGTAGGACTGCATTGAAATTTTCTTACCATTGAATTCTTCTTGCTCTTATCTTTTTTCACCTTTTTCAGCAATCAGTCGACTAAGTCGAATTAGTCGGCAGACCCTGAAGCGTCCGGCTGATTCGGCGATAAGGAGGAAACTGAACTACTAGGTCGCGGATATAACTCAGTATCCTTCTTCATGAGGATAACCTTCGACGCTGCGTCTTCTTAAGACTCAGACATTTCCGATATAATGATACGAATTTTAGATGAACGAAGTAATCGCTACAACAGCAAAATGTATATGAGATAGATTCAGGCGATACGTACAATATATGTGAAACGAAAAATCCAAATGCAATGAATGTAAACATAACGATAAACGGTGGCGGTTGTGGTTTTAACGACGAAAGCGACGATAGATAATTAGCGACTTATCCGAGAGGTGGCGACGTGTCCGGTTGGCTGCACCGGAATCGACTGCGCTAGCATCTGATTGGAAGTTCCTATACCTTCGAATCGACCCCAGACGTTTCTACCTCTGTCGAATAAATACTCTCGAACGTCAATAACAGAGGAGTCTTGACTCTAGCCATTCTTACCCTAATAAATTCATCCCCATTCTTTATAGCTGTTTTAACTTCAAATTTTGCTATTAATAAAACTTGGAAAATATTATTTTAACTTAAAACAAACCCGTCATTTCGAACACTGCTATTCAAGCAAACAAACAAACCAAATCTAAAGTGGTAAATGAAAAAAGGAGTTTGTTTTAGGTTTCTCCTGTGTTCTAAGGAATTGACGGCGCCCAAGCAGTGCCAAATAAATAAACTTATTTAATAAACCTATGTGATATAAGGTTGCCTTCTCTTAGCAAAAACCCGCCACTTCTGGTCAAAATTTTTTCTGCAATTTAATTGGAAATTATTTACTCTAAGCATCAGCGCTCAGCTCAAAATTTGAAGAAAAACAAGATTTTTATCTGTAGAGATAAAACCCCAAATGGAACGTCGGGTTTAACCCGCATTAGCAAACCAGAAGCCTAGGTCTGCATCTACAATACCAAAATTTACGTCGGAGGTTGGCCAACTAGCAAATGCAAGCCCACGGCCTTCCAGGTCAACAGGAATTTTGATTCCATTTGAATCTTCACATGTTCAACTTGTTCCTGGTTCGACTGAAATCGTGACAACGCCCTATTCTTTCCCCTCCCAAGCAAACCTCGCCTGCTCTATCTGTCAAATCTTGCAAACCTAAGAAAACTCACATTAAATCTGAGTCATTTGCTTAGCCTGGCTTCCAAATCAGTTATGTCATTACTGATGGGAAACTTGCTAACACATCAGCATCTACAACAGATGCGAACGCTTACGTAAGTATTTTTTCCAACCCTAAAAGTTTCCAAAATCCCCAAAAAATTAAGTCTTCTCATTATATTAACAGTTTTTTACGAAATCATTTATTTCTTATTCAAACGCACGTTTTCCACCAATTTATTCTTATTTCCCTCAAAATCTCATTTCTATGCCACCTCTATCTTTTCTATGCAAAAATATAGCCTTCTCTTCCATGTTTCCCATCCAAATATGCCATTGTTCAATAATCTTAGCTCTTTTAACGCTAAAATTTGGACAAATTATAGACCAGAGCAATTTTGTTTCCCACCTTATGTTTCATTACTCCAGTTTTCTTCTTCGCAACGAAATCAGGAAAACGCTCAGTCTAGTTTCACTCAATGCGAGATTGTTTGTCAATAAGATGGCTGAGCTTAAAACAGTAGCTTTTGAGCTTGATCCAGATGTGCTGTGCATCAATGAATCCTTCGCTAACTCTCTTATTTCTGACTCGACGCATGCTAAAGATAATTTCAATTTGTACCGACAAGACCGCGTTGAAAACGTGGTGGTGGTTGCCATCTTTAAATTAAGTCATCCTTTGTACATTTCCCTTTTCAGCTGAGCATTTCGTCCCTTTCTTGAAATGTATGCTTTGCTTCAGTCATCCTCCTGCACACTAAAAAAACGGCAATTGGCTGTTATTCTGGCAATGAGAGCGTGTTCTGTGAACTATTTGAAAAAGTTGCTGGCACTAAATGTGATGTCAAAATTATCGTAGGCGATTTTAATCTGCCAGCCATGGACTGGTAGGCCCATTCCTCTCCGCCAAAACTTCAGAAATTAAGCGATACTATTAACTTTTCAAACTTTTCCCAGTTGGTTAGTTCAATGACTAGAAAAGACAGCATTTTAAATTTAATTTTTACGAGTGATGTCCATTTTCCCTTAATGAATTTCCATGGTGATCTATTCACAAGTGATCACGCATTAATTCACTTTGGTTTTCCATTCCCCCTTCCTGCATTAACCTCGAATTTTCTGACGCAAACCATGAATTAATAAATAATTTCGAAAGTACTCTAGATTGGCATAGCATATTTTCAATCAACGATCAAAAATTTTCGATGAGCTATTGCAGAGCCTCACAAAAAATCCAGGCTTTTATCCCGCTTAAGATAATTTATTCCAATACAACCTCTTCTTATGTTCCTAATGTTTTCCAAAACAGCGATAAAAATGTACGTAAGCAGCTTATTGATCCGTCTAAAGTTCTTTGTCAGTTCACTTAAGAATTGCACAAATATTTGAATTAGGATATAAAATAAGGATCACCCGAGATAGGTATAGGGAGTCTCGGGCACTAAGTGATGCCATTTCATCCAAATCTGTTGCTCAAGTCTTCCAAGTTCGGTCATTGGCTTGGCGTCTGAATGTAACTCCGCCTTTACTTGACTGTAACAAATATTTCATTACAGTGGATTTGGGCAAAGCAGAATTGTTAAATTCATTGTATGCCAACCACTTTACCATCGAAACAAGTCTCACCCCCTCAATTCCTCTGCTTTTAAAGTCAAATTCACATCTAACAACCATTTATTTCACACCTTAATGTACTCAGCTAGAAATAGTTTACCTACAAAATTCACAATCGGTTGGAACTGATAAAAGTCCAAACTCACTTATTACACAGTTAAGAGATTTTACACCTGTAAAATCGAATTATTCTCATTATTTCTCGAATACGGTAAATTCTCCAATTATAGGAAACGTCTTTGATAATGCCAGTTTTTAAATTAGGTTCCCGCTCTGACATTCACAACTATTTCAGTGTACATAAAACGCCCTTTCTTGCAAAACTCATAAAAAATGTAATTGCAAAACAAATCATGGATTTTTGCATAACTAATCAAATTCTCAAATCATCACAACATGGCTTTTAACCGGACCGCTCTTGTGAAACCTGCCTCATGTCTTTTCTAAATCAACCTAACCTCCTTTCGTTATTGGCATATATCTGTAGTAGTTATATTTTTTGATCTTAGTAAGACATTCGATAAAGTGCCTCATAGACGTCTTCTAGCTTAACTAGAGGCTTCAGGAATTTGTAGTCCCCTTACTGACTTTATTAGATCATACCTAGCTGATCGAAAACAAACAGTTTTAGTGAAGTCCTCATACTCAAGTACTACCCCGATTGTGAGTGGTATCCTTCAAGGAACCATATTATGTCCTTTGTTGTTATTACTTACCTAAAGGATATTTAAACGATAGCTAAACATTCTCAATCTTATATTTATGCAGATAACGTCAAATGCGTGTATTCCTTCAAATTCCACGGCCGAACGATGACTAGAAAAAATTAATTCAGACTTGGACGGTCTTTCGGCGTGGAGCTCCACATGGCTAATGGAGTTCTCACCTTCTATGTGTCACTACATGAGTTTTGGGTCTGTACGGCTGCCGCAACCTGTTATTTTTAAAGGATGGCCTTTGACTGAATGTTCCTTCAGCAAGGACTTGGGTTTAAGCTAAACCAATAAATTAGATCTTTCGCTTATGCCGATAGAATTACGACCAAAGCTGTTCAGATTTGCGGCTTCATTTATAGTAATTTCTTCCTTCCTTCCTGAAATTAAATTAAAACTTTATCGTATGGTTGTACTTCCCATTCTTGAATATTTCTGTCCTTTCTTCAGTTTAAAGGACGACTCTAGCAGTTCAAATTAGACGATTTCCAAAGAGATTTCATAAAAACTTCCTGTATACTACTCTTTCCAATACTTCCTATTAAACCAGATGCCAGCTGCTGAAGTAAAAACTTCTTTGGGTCAGGAGACTGGAAGCAGGCTTTTGTCTCATTTTTAGACTTAATAATAGTTCAACTCTCCCCAAGCTTTCTGTCATTACCCCCGTTAGCCTTCCTTATAACCTTCGAAATTCTCACTTAATAAACCTTTCCTGCATCCTCCACATGTAAACGCTCTCTATTCTTTGCTTCTAGGTAAAGCTTTCTTTGGAAAAACTTGCCAATTGAAATAGGGTCGTTAACTAAACTATCTGCAGTGAAACGTAGACTGCACATTTATTTGAACACGGATTATATTAACCTCTTATTTTCCGCATATTTTCTGAGCAGCTTTTTCTATTAGTCTGAGTAAGGACCATCGGGAATTCAAAGGGTCCTCTAGAAAATACTTTTTTCATTACCTCAATTCCCCCATGAACAATTATGTCTCCTTATATCACCAGTCATTCAATAGATGAAGTCATCCGTAAGTACACAGTTTTAACTTCTGCCGTTTCGTGGGATACTTACCTTCATCAGAATTCAATACTGGATACAAAGATACTGAAGCCTCATGTTCACTGACGCCTTTCCACATGATTTGTTTTCACGCGCCATAGCGATCAAGAACGAACCCTAGCGACGTTTCATTATCTCATTCTGAAACTCTAGTGCAGTATTAGCCTACTCTACTACCTTTACTTGTTTTTCTAAGTAGTTTATTTCTCCTACCCTCTTTTGAAAATGGAGGCCCAGTGAATTCTGACTCCATTTTCAAGATAGGAGTTTTTTTCTTTATTAACTTAAAAACTTCGATAACGGTTAACCTAACAGGACAAGTTCTGTCTACATTATTAAATATTAGTACATTTTATCTGTACACATTGTCATAATTTTATATCTTTATTAATGTTTGGTTGAGACAGTGTCGGGCCGGCGCTAACCAAAAATAAATTATAAAATTATAATCCTGGTAGATTTCAACATTAAAAACATCGATTAGGAGCTTATGTAGTGCATGCGATCAAAAAAGAACTTTAGACAGAAATTTCTTCAGATGGTCACTGATTAGTTTCTTACCCAACAACTTAAAATGAACACGATATCTTTTGATGGACAGCAGTCATTTGCTTCAATTGGAGGCCTAGATAAATGGGAGCTCCCATTAATGCTAATGTTTCGCAGTTAACTCGAGCCTACGTTACTCAACATGAAATTGTTGAGAGAGAGAGAGCTACGCTTTATTTTGAAAGTAAAATTCCAAAACTCTCGGGAAAAAATTTCCTTCATTCACTGTGAATAAGGTTTGGAACACAAGCCACACAAAACAGGAAGATCGCAAACAAATGGCCGAAGAATACACATATTATCCTCACGAAGAATCATTTTTGAATGCGTCTCAAAATATCGACCAAATTGGACTTCTTTCAGAACGGTGCCAGCGTCGTGCGCCGATGATCTCATTTTTGTTGTTCAAAAAAATAAGGTTAAGAGTCGGTATAAAATGGGTCAAATAGGCTAACCGACATAGATATAAGAGGATTCACATGCGAATGGAGAGCAGAAAAGATGGCGGCTCAATTTCAAAACTCCGCCAGAGGCATATTGGCACGTCGTTTGAAATTGGTTGAGAATTTCAAGTCCCTCGAGCCTACGAGTTTTTAGCCTCTACCTCAGTGGAGAAGACAAGGTGCTGGAAAATTATTAAAGAATTGTCTATATATTCCTTATGAGTTCGTAAATTGCGACTTGGACATAGGGATTCCGAGGCTTGAAAAACAAAAAAAAAATTCTACTGCTAAGGATTCTTCCCTGCACCAGGATTGATCTCAACTGGAATTGCTAGCCTCGATCTTCGCTGATTTCTGAAACTCACGCCGGCTGTGTGCTTCCTGCATCTGCTTTCAATCGCGGAAGGGGCTCAAACCAAAGGCTGAGTCCTTATATTTTCATATTCTTTATTTTTGAATATCCTAACTGACTCTCTGTTAATTTGTCGGCAATTCTTACATCATTTGCATTGGCTCTGTATCCCCAAAAGTATGCAAAACGCAGGTGCCTTAAATGTATTGCCACGAAAAATTGGTCCACGACCTAGTTTAGCACATGCACCGCAAAATCACGTAGGACCGTCTATCGACGCCTCTTACCATCCGGCCATATTGGCAGAGGATTTTGGTCAGCGAATTAATAGACAAGCAGAGAGTAGTTGTAACTATCCTTATTCTACTAATTGTTCACCTCCTGCTAAACGGGCAAAAATTAGAATAAGCTCAGTTAATGTAGCTTACGAAGATGAAACTTGTATGGGCTGTTTCAGTCTACTACACAAATTCTTAGGGATGGAGCAGGAGGAAGACAATTCTAAGGCAAGAAATAGATAACTTTAAAAAATCTTTTTCTTGTACACCTGTTAAAAAAGCTCCTGTCCGTAAAAAACCTACCGCAAAACAAAATTCGTATGCTTCTTTAGCCTCTTCAGCTTACCTAGTACACGCATAAAAGCCATCGCCTTTACCGAACCCAGTTAACAAGAAGATGATTCACTAGTTCGAAAGGGTGTCCCATCAAGTCATTGCTCCACACCATCATCGCTAAACTCTGGCAGCATTAGCAATAATCTGGCCATACAACCTAGCGCTACATCGCTGCAGGACGTTGCACCAACATGAGATTTTGAAGAGGTTGGTGAGTTTGTAAAGCCAAAGAGGAAAAGGTTTAAGAAGACCAAGTCGTACACAGATTTGCCTCCAGCCTGCCCAATTCCCGGTTAAGCTGAACCTATCGGACCAAGTGACCTGGTTACCAGTACTCACTCAGCTGTAAGATCTGAGTTACAAACGGGCCCTAGATTGAGTCAAAAACAGAATGTAGTCATTTAAGGTGTCCCGGAGTCAGCTTCAATTATTCATAAGGAGCGAGTTAAACATGACTTGGAACTCTTTCAATTGTATGCAATAACGCTGCTGACGGACGGCGAGTCCATTCATATTCTCAAGGCATATAGAATAGGGAAGGCTCTATCAACACCCGATTCAAATCCTCGACCAGAACCTCTAAAAATCATCTTGGAAAACGAAGCACAGGCACAGCTCCTGCTACAGAGAAAATCAACCCTACGGGGTCCGCATTCTGAAGATTTTTTCAAATGGAATATGGGCTTAAAGAGCGAATAAAAATTCAACAGCTAATAATAGAACTGGAAACAATAAAGACCAATGGCAAGGCAAATCTTTAAAGAGGAACGGACAGATAGTTCAAGTGAAAAGAGCATTTCTTTGGACGAAGGCAGTGACTCTGACAGTCTAACTGTCCCGTTTCAGAAACCGAAAACGTGCCCGCTTAAAATTAATTTGTCCTCAATGCCAGATCTCTGCTTAATAAGATGCCTTTGCTCCAGACTCTGGTTTTCATCCACCGCCCGGACATTGTCAAAAGTTACAGAGACATAGGTAGCACCCTGTGTATCCGACTCCGAACTCTCTATTATAGGCTACGCTTACATTCGGAATGATCGACACGAGGGCCGTGGCGGAGGAAGCTGTATCTATTTTAGGCAAACACTTACATTTCTGCCGTTGGACTATTGCCAATTTACCGCGGTAGAGGAGAGCTGTTGGCTCCGAACAGTTCTAAAAATAACTACTCTTTACTCGTTGGTAGTGTCTATAGCCCGACCAATGCCAGCGAAGATTACGATCTTTCTCACTCGCAGGCATTGCACGCCGCAGCTGACTTAAATCTGAAGTACTGCTCGATTGCAGGTGAGTTCAATCTTCCTGAAGTTCATTGGTTTCCAACTTCCGGTCCTGCAAAGTTCAAAGACCTACTTGAGGCCATAAATATAGGCATGTGGGACCAGGTAGTTGATTTTCCCACCCAAGGATCAAACATACTTGATCATGGTTTCTGTAGAGTTTTCCAGTCGTTGTCAGTGTCACCTGTAGATCCACTTAGGAATTCTGATCACACTATAGTTCTTTCTACACTAGAACTAGAGGCTGCCGAAAGTTTTCCAACAAATATAGCTTTTTCCGTGACTGCAGATCAGCAAATATGACGGAATTGCTAACACACATGAATTCCCACGATTTTACTAACTTCTTTGTATGCTCGGATGTGAATGTTTGTACTGATACTTCGTACCAAACTCTAGGCCCATTCATTTCTCGTTTTGTTCCCCGTAAGAAAATAATTAATATCAAGGATGAAGTCTACCTCCCTTTATCATTCCGCCGTAGACTGCGTAGACTCTCCCGTCGTTTTCATCTACAAAACGAAACCCCCGTCCTGCCCTTAATCCAACAAATCTTCGAAAAGGCTAAGAGGCTGTCTGCCGAAAAACGACTAGCTGATGAGACTATCTTTGCCAAAACCCCTTCGTAAAATTTTGCACATCTCTTTTCGCGCACAGTAAAAGCGCAGAGAATAACACAGCAACCCGTACTTCGAGAAGCATTTGGAAAACCTTAAGCTGACGCTAGGTTGACTGCTGATAGCTTCAATGCTTTCTTTTCTAGAATGTTTAGTGAACAAACTGTCGCTTTTTTTCCTTACATCCAGGTTTGGACCGGTAACTTCCTCGAAACCATTTCTTTTACCCTCTGGGACGTGACCGTAGCCATTCGGCGTTTTCGTCAATCTTACAGTCCTGGATCAGATGGCGTTCCAGTCAGCGTTCTAAAGGCGGATGCAAACGATATATTTCCGTCCCTTCTGTATAAGATATTCGATATTGCTCTTGAAAGTGAAATTTTCCCTATTTTATGGAAGGAATCGCACATACTTCCTATACTCAAACACGGCTGACCTACGTCATTTGACGACTTTAGGCCAATTAATACACTGCCAGCAGTCTAGAATATCGTAGAAACCTTGATCAAAGACAAGATGATGCGTAAGCTAACAGAGAATAACCTACTTAATGCGGCTCCGCATCGGTTTCTCGAAAAAGGGTCTTGTGACACTTGTCAGCTCTCTTTATTTGATCATGTCCTACAATCTAGAGACAGCGGTTTTGCAATTTACAGAGTTTATTTCGATTTCACTAAGGCTTTTGATCGTGTTGACCATGATCTCCTACTGCTGAAACTTGCCTCCTTCGGCATAGGTAACAATCTTCTGAACTTAACATTTTCCTATTTGAATGCTCGCGCACAACGGGTTAATATTTCTGATGTTATCTCCAACCCCACTCATGTGAGGAGTGGAGTCATTCAGGGCAGCGTACTTGACCCGCTTCAATTTTGCATCTTTGTCAACGATTTTCCTGATGGTTTTCTGTATGGTAGGCCCTTTATGTACGCTGACGACTTAAAAGTCGCCTATCGATATAAACCGGTCGATCGCAACATCGTGCTTGAGCTCTTAAAAAGATCTTCAGGTCTTCGCTCAGTGGTGTCGCACATGGTGCCTCTCACTTTCTTGGCAAAAGTGCTCCGTTATGATTATTGGCGACAACCATCAGACCCCACCTAAGCATAGACGGTCACGACCTAAATGTGCCCGGAGTTATAAAGGATCTGGGCATATCATATTCTTGTAGTCTTAATCTGTCAGAGCACTGCACCCTGATTGTCTCGAAAGAACGCTAAACTACTGGGTTTATTCTCAGAAATTTTAAAACCGTCAAAATTAGAATCAGCCTCTTTAAAATGTTTGTCAGGCAAAGTCTTGAATATTGCTCGTTTCTATTTAGCCTCCTGCATGCTAGTGAACGAAAGAAGATAGAATCAGTCCAGAACTTCTTTACAAAAGAATTTTTTATTCAGATCACCGAAACCTGCACTACCAAAAATGCTGTGAGCTTATAAGCCTTGACCCGTTGTGGCTTCGCAGATTACAGAAGGGACTATTTTTACTGTTAAACTTTTAAACAGTTGAAACTTTTACACCCTTACATCTCTGAGGCAGCTCGACCACTCCCGGCGCACAAGTCATCGAGATGTATTTTTATTTCTTCCTTTGGCACGCACAGTTAGATACCGACAGTTTTTTTCGGTAAACGCTATAGCAATCTGGAAAGAGCTACCCAGAAGTATCAAAATTTAGCCAAGCTATCCCTTGTTTACGCGAGCTGTCACTAGTTTTCTACATTTCAGGACACCTTCAAAAACTTTGAGGTGCTGACTCTGTAGAAGCTGTCTTCGTTTCTGATGGCATTCACGGACTCGGAATCCTGTGCCGGACTTCATGCTGAGATCCATATTGCTGGCTCTGCAGACCTCAATCGGCTTATTTCTCAGTCGACAGCGAACAGCCGCTCGCCGACATACCTGCTGGTGCAGAATACCAGATACATAACACTGAATGGAGAAGTTCTTCAACGGGCACCTGTTTCAATTCTTCCCTGTCCTGAACTTTAATTACTCAATAAGCTGCAGTTTTTCTCCTAAAAACACCTGAAACAACGATCAGGAGCTTTTTTCACTGTCAGCTTGACTGTCTACTGTATTTATAGTTTTTTGACCTTGCCTGTAAAGGGGCAATAAATAAATAAATATGAATATGAGGTAGCAAATTATATTACAAAACATCTCCAGCCCTCTGGATTACGTACCTGAGTATCAGCAGGTTTGTGAACAATAAGTCAGTCGTACAAGCAACAAGGCAGGCCGGCACTCGCTTAGTAAACAAATGGCGTCTAAATGAGTGACTTAAACAAAGCATCCAAAATCAGTTCATCACAGTACCCAATAATTAGGCGTAAACAGTATTTTATCTTATAAATATGACCTTTTTAGTTTAAATTCAAACAGTGACACCTTAACCAGACTTTACAAGAAGCCTGACGATGTGCTAAATATGGCCTG